>OY856412.1:1007005280-1007605280 GCA_963693085.1 Alisma plantago-aquatica
TCGGAGGGGAACTCCAGTCGCATCTGCGACACGGAGGTGGAGGGAGGCAGGTCATCGGGTTTGGGCGTTTCGCGAAAACGTCGAGATAGGCGATGAGTTAAGGTTCGTTTGAACCGGAGGTGTGAGGTGGAGCTAACGGTGAAGGAATTACACAAAACGGTGGGAGAATGAGGGAGAGAGACGATTGGGAATCTATTGCCTGCAAAACGGCGCTGATCCTTGAAAGGGTTAGATGAAGGAGACGACTCCACAAGCGTTGGATCTAAGATGGACGGCTATGATCGCATGTGTGTGACCGAGTTACAAGCTGTAACGCGTGACAGCTAAATTAAACGGAACTATAACGTTTCACATCAAATTAATGAAATAAACGTAATAACTATAGTAACACTATATTAAAAGCTAATAAAATGCATTAGAGAGGTCAAATCAACTCCAAACAACACCAAATTTGAACCATAGGCTCATAATAACATATAGAACGATGCTATATAGTTAAAATCTCGTTTAATGCATAATATGGCCATTAATAAATATATAGCTCATAAAGGAGTATAAAAATACATTAAAATCAAGGAATTATATGAAAAAGCTATTAATGAGAAACATGTGAGTAAATTCGACATATAAAACATATTAGGGTACAAATACTCATTACTCAACAAAAGAACATATTAATATGAATTAAAATCATATTTTGAGGAGAGAGAAACAATAAAGGTTAATATACACATATATGAACTCAAATACATATTATTAATAATATATTTATCCAAAAAGCTCCAAATAAATATAATCTACTATATAATCCCATTAAAGACCAAATTACATAATTAACCCTAACTTATCTCCTAATGTGGGTTATTTGTGCAAACACCCCTCAATTATCATAAAAGAGGGTAAATAGTGATTTCAACCTCAGATTGTGCTCAAATTGCACAAGGAGTCCAAGAATGATCCAAAAGGATGGGAAATTTGTGGAAAATGTCCAAATGGACTAAAAGTCAAAGAAAAGCTCAAGAATGGGTAAATTGCAGGGAAGACCCTGAGATTCAGTATGTTACAGCACACCACCCCTTAAAGTGGATTTCGTCCCCGAAATCACAACAAGAGAAAAGAGAGGGTGAGTGTGTAACATCCCAACCATAAACAACTAGGTTATAACCCTTAATCTAGGGTACTACATAAAACCTACATAGGTGAGGTGTTACTAAGGTTTCCACAAAACCTATAGCCTTTAACAAACCCAACATAACATCTTGTTACATAAACTCTATCATGAAAAGGCAGCATATCTATCATACTAACACTTGTGTCACATTTTATTACGAAACAATTATATCTCAACTATATATCATGGGTATCTCCCTCATTAAGGGTTTTAAGCACGATTAGGGTTTACAAGGCCATTACAACCTATATTAAACCATTCCCAACCACACTAATGTATTAGGTCAAAACCTAAATAACTCAACATTATTACCCAACAACTACATCATGTGGAATTATGCCATCTAATATCATCCAACCCATTATTACCCTAATAACAGGTCTAAGGGTATATGGCTTATCTCCAAGGAACATATGGTCACAACATCTAACATACTCATATCCATGCCATCACTAATCATATTCTCTCACAACACTAATTACTATGAATTAACCTCACATTATATGAATCTAATTACTCATTATCCTATTAATGATTTTATCCATAAACCAGTAAGATGATCAATGAGATGTATTTTAGTCAACAAGGTGCTATGCCTAACATGTGTGGATAATTAGGTCACAACTATGATTAAGGGATTATAATCCATTTACATGCATTAAGGTATATCATGTGATTACACCTAATGTCACTAATGTGTCAAGAAAGGCATGAAGGGTATATATGTACATATGTTGCCAAGGCTAGATGATTACATCTTAGGGTTTAGGTCAACATGACCATTACATATTAAAGCATCCTATGGGTGCATTTTACCATTACATATTTTATCATTAGGGTGACCAAACCCAAGCTATGTGTATCCACATATGAACAATTAATGATTAGGTGCATCAAGAATATATTAAGGTTCAAGCATAAGGATTATGTGACTTATCCATTATTTATAATCAAACAAGATGAATTACAAACATATTAGGTTTATTAAACTCTAAACACATAAGCTCTCTATTCCCATGTCTAAGGAGTTATGGTTTCTTGATTTCAAGGCATTGAGGGATTCCAACCCCCTAAAGAGGATTTCGTCCTCGAAATCAACAACTCCTAAAATCTAACAAGGTACTAACACTACCTTTCCACTCAAAGGGTTGACGAAGTCAAACTATTTTAAGGGTATAAGATCCAACATGAAAGCCTTACTAAACTCTATATTCCAACTCAAGGTATAGCATAGGGTACACTAAACCCTAACATGGTAATCCAAGGCTCATATAAGATACTTAAGGATTACAAGATGATTTTTGTTTGAGAAAAGAAATCAAATCATCATACAAAGGATATTCTAAGGTTATTCAACAATAAGGTAATATGTCTAAAGGTAGACTATTTCGAGCTGTCAGTTTCAGATCAGGCCAGGCCAGGTCATATGAGCTCAGGAGTCCTCGTGACCAAGCTAGTGGGGCGGAGGAAAATATTGCCAGCCCCCAAGCTCTGACCCTTTCTAGACACCATCACTTCAACTTCTTGCTCTAATAGCTACTCAATAGATATTTCACCAAAAAGTTGACAAATTTTATTTCTAACAAGAAATTATTATGATCCTAAATCGAACATTCTTTATAGGTCAACTCTAAGGTGAAAAACTAACTAAAGGGAAACTATATAAGATAAGGGTTCTATCTAGGAGACAATTTTGAACTAGTCAAGAATCCGACTACCTTGATGCTCTGATACCATGCTGTAAAGACCCAAGTCTCTACTAAAAACATGATAAACAAATCACCAAAAGTATGGCAGCGGAAGAATTAAATCTTGACATTTTTCAAAAATGTATAAAGAGTACATTATAAAATTTCCCCAAATGGGAGTACAACTTTATACAAGCAACTACAAGGATCTAGGTAGAGGAAGACTTAGACTAATGCAACATTGTCTCCAAACAAACAACTATATATCATAAAAGAAAACATGATCACTCCAACTATATATTCCTTTCTTCTAATCCTATTCCTTAGCTTTAGGTTCACCAAGCTTCCATGCGCACTCTGATTCCTATCCTGGATGGTTGGGGTCATCCAGCAAGAGAGATATAACAAGGTATGTGTTAATAAAAAGGGATAGGACAAATAATAATAAAAGCTTTGCAACATAAAAGATTCTCCACAAGAAGAGATTTCCAAAGAGATGAGACAAATATATGAATATGAGAGAGAGAAACTGCCACATTTAAATATCAACAATTATCACATTTGCATGAATATAAATTATGACACAACGTCCTATCAATGTAGGGTGAGGCACCTACCGGACCTCACCGATGGCAGGGGGACTAAAACCCCAGTGCCTAAAAAGTGGCAGGGGGACTAAAACCCCAGTGCCTAATATATAAAATGGCAGGGGGACTAAAACCCCAGTGCCTGGCAGGAGGACTAAAACCTCAGTGCCCTGTGGGTGGTTTGTACTCATGTACACTACATTGTCAATTGGCCAATAACTATATCATGCATAAACATTCACTTGGCAGCATAGTGAAAAGTATAACAAGATGCAACAAGCATTGGGAATAAAACCCAAAAATAATCAATCTCAATCAACAAGCCATCATAGGCAACATCATTATATAAGTGCTTCAAGATATGAGCCAACATAGGCAACAACAAGATTCATGAGTTATAATTAAATGAGTCACAAAGACATCCACAATATATAACATTTCCAAGTATTTCAAAAGATGAGTCAGTAACAAGATTAAATCATTTCCAAGTAAAGAAGGCAACATATGAAGGAGAATGATTCCAATGATTAAGCCATAATGGCATAAGCTAAGTAAAGAGTCAATAAATGTAATTAGAAGGATACCAAGGCTAGCACAATGATGAGTGGGGTTGGATAAAAGTTCCCAACTGAGGAATAGGTAGTTTGCACAATTACAATAGGATCCACATACATAAAATAGGCTTCACATATTCAAATAGGGGCACATACAAAATAGGGCTCACATACAAAAATAGGTTTTCACATACTAAATAAGTTTCACATACCTTAGATATAAACATTACCATCATATCCACCAAACAGATAGCAAACCATCCATATATCCTAGTTATAAACATAACACATGCATTAATATATATAAAGACATAAACATAGAAAAAACCCTAATTTTACAAAACTACGATTTAGAGCTCAAAACCAAGTCCAAACGATTACTCATAATCTCCTGATTAAGAAAACATATCATATTATATAAAACAGAGTTAAAATTAATTAATTATGTATTTTAAAACAATTACATATTAAAAATTCCATTCAAAGCAGTCTTCGGAAAACCATTGAGAATCAGGTCTCAAAAACCACAAAATCAAATTCTACATCAAAAATCCTTTCCATCGACTATTTATTCATATTTTTCTGACAAGGGATCGATTTACTATGAATTAAGTAAATCTGACCAATCAGAAATTAAGAAAACTATAGTGTGATAGGTATTAAAATCGAAATACAAATTCGATGTAAATTATAGGTGAAAGGACCAAAATGCCCTTGCTTGCTAAATCAAACCAATTGAAACGATGAGGGCAATAATGACATTTGCAACCATCGTTTTCTTGTAAGAGAGAAACAGAAACCTGGGGTGAATTGACGAAATTACCCCTGTATCACATAATCGACTGGTCAGAGGGGCGAGGGTTGCCCTGGTCATTTACTGGCCAGGCACCTTCTTGCTCTTGCCATGGCGCGCAGAAGCAACAGGTCAGGAAGAACCATCGATCCGATTCAGAGCTAGGATCTCATCGAGAACCAACTGGGGTCGAGGTCATGTACACCACCGTTGGACGAACTGGACAAGCCCAGAGTCGGGGCTTCCGCCGCACAGGAGCTTTGCCCAGCTGCTCCACAGGTCGAGAACAGGGGAACAAAATCGGGGAAACCGCACCCTAAGAACACACGGAAACGAGAAACTAAGCTCGTGGTTACCATCGTGGGTTCAAGGCGATTCGAAAGAATGTATTTCCGCAGGCGGAGGGGCACCAGGGCCAAGGAAAGCTAGGCGCCGCCGGAGGTCATGCCCGTGGTCTATAGGACCCGTGGGACAAGAGCGTCGGGAGGTAAACTAATAGACCGAGATCGAAGAACAAGTGTGTTAGATGCTTACCCAATCATCAATTTGGGGTAAGGCAGTGCGGAGCGCCGCGGTGAGCTCACCGTCGCCGGAGGTGAAGGTCGAGCAGGTTGGGGAGTACCAGACAAGAAGAGGTGAAATTGGCGGAAGGGGAGGAAGGCTCGAAGCCAGGGGGTGCTCCACGACCCCTTAAATAGGTCGGAGGGGAACTCCAGTCGCATCTGCGACACGGAGGTGGAGGGAGGCAGGTCATCGGGTTTGGGCGTTTCGCGAAAACGTCGAGATAGGCGATGAGTTAAGGTTCGTTTGAACCGGAGGTGTGAGGTGGAGCTAACGGTGAAGGAATTACACAAAACGGTGGGAGAATGAGGGAGAGAGACGATTGGGAATCTATTGCCTGCAAAACGGCGCTGATCCTTGAAAGGGTTAGATGAAGGAGACGACTCCACAAGCGTTGGATCTAAGATGGACGGCTATGATCGCATGTGTGTGACCGAGTTACAAGCTGTAATGCGTGACAGCTAAATTAAACGGAACTATAACGTTTCACATCAAATTAATGAAATAAACGTAATAACTATAGTAACACTATATTAAAAGCTAATAAAATGCATTAGAGAGGTCAAATCAACTCCAAACAACACCAAATTTGAACCATAGGCTCATAATAACATATAGAACGATGCTATATAGTTAAAATCTCGTTTAATGCATAATATGGCCATTAATAAATATATAGCTCATAAAGGAGTATAAAAATACATTAAAATCAAGGAATTATATGAAAAAGCTATTAATGAGAAACATGTGAGTAAATTCGACATATAAAACATATTAGGGTACAAATACTCATTACTCAACAAAAGAACATATTAATATGAATTAAAATCATATTTTGAGGAGAGAGAAACAATAAAGGTTAATATACACATATATGAACTCAAATACATATTATTAATAATATATTTATCCAAAAAGCTCCAAATAAATATAATCTACTATATAATCCCATTAAAGACCAAATTACATAATTAACCCTAACTTATCTCCTAATGTGGGTTATTTGTGCAAACACCCCTCAATTATCATAAAAGAGGGTAAATAGTGATTTCAACCTCAGATTGTGCTCAAATTGCACAAGGAGTCCAAGAATGATCCAAAAGGATGGGAAATTTGTGGAAAATGTCCAAATGGACTAAAAGTCAAAGAAAAGCTCAAGAATGGGTAAATTGCAGGGAAGACCCTGAGATTCAGTATGTTACAACTACATGTTACGACTGGGAGGTCGTGATTCAGCAACCGTATGCATTAGCAGGTGGATCTGTTTGTCCTCCTGCTAATGAATACGGTTGCTGAATCACGACCTCCCAGTCGTAACATGTAGTTGTCGGTAACCTGTTTTAGCAGGTGGGATCGTCACCTTAGTCCCACTATATATGTACTAAGCTAGTATTGTATGTAAATTCGACGCTGCTGTTGTTATGTACTATATATGTGTTAGTCTGTCATGTTGTATGGACATCGATTGTATTGCTCAGGTATTATATAGTCTCATTAGATAATATAAAATATATCAATCTTATTTATAGCTCATTAATTATATATATACATCATTCTCTTTACAGGTGTTTAAAGCTGACCCCACTACAGGAACGGACTTACCAGATGTACATGCTCCCTATATGATGGGAGAATTAAATGAAGTAAGAGAAGAATGGGCAACAACCATACAAATAGTGGGGGTTTTAAAATATAATTGGGATGTTGATAGCGAATAATGACTAAAGAATGATATTTTGTAAATGAATTTCTGAATTATAATATATGTGTGAATGTTTCTACATGTCTAGATGTTTCTACATGTGTCTGAGTGAAAATGAATGAAAGTGTTGGTTGCTATATGAATGTTTCTACATGTGTGAATGTGAATGAATGGAACTACAAATTGCTAGCTACATGAATGTTTCTAAATGTGTGAAAATAAAATGGAACTGCAGGTTGTATTGCTAAATGCATGTGTGAATATTTTTTTTGTTAAATTTGTAGGTTTGTGGCCTGTTGTTGGCTGATATCAATGGATGTCATAAAACCTACAGTCAACTGCAGGTTTCTCATCCTGCGACCAGCCACAACAGGTCTGCAGACTGACAGAAAAAAAAACAATAGGCGTCAGTTATTTGTATAACACCGACACACAAAGTCTTAGTGTCGGTTTTATATAAATAACCGACGCCTGTTTCATGTGGCGTGAAGGTATATGGCGTCGGTTTATTATCTAATAACCGACGCTGATAGTGGCCAAGATGGCGCCCTTTCTGTGGCGCGAAGGTATATGGTGTCGGTTTATTATCGAATAATCGACGCCTATACCTTCGCACCACAGGAAACAGGCGCGATTTTGGTGGCGCGCGAAGAGTTTGGGCGTCGGTTTTGGAACCGACGCGTAATGGGTGAGCTTTTAGTGTCGCCCACATAGGTGTCACTTAGAAACTGACACTAAAGGCCTTAAATAACCGACACTAAAGTAGGTTCTGTAGTAGTGGAGCAACCTCACTGGGATTAGTCAAGCGATGTGCATGCACAAAATCCCCATGTTGGAAGATCACAAGCCAACTATTAAACATCAACACAACTTGAATCTAAATATGAAGGAAGTAGTCCGTTGTGAAGTCATTAAACTGCTCACTGCTGGGATAATCTATCTGATATCAGATTCACCATGGGTGAGCCCCGTGCATGTGGTCCCAAAGAAAGGTGGAAATACTGTGATATGAAATGAAAATGATGAACTCATCCCCACTCGAACGGTTACAGGGTGGAGGATGTGCATTTATTATAGGAAGTTAAATAAGGAAACTCAAAAGGATCATTTCCCAATGCCTTTTCTTGATCAAGTATTAGAATGGTTGGCTTACCAAGAATATTTCTGTTATCTCGATGGTTACTCTGGATTCTATCAAATACCCATACATCCAGATGACCAAGAGAAAACCACTTTCACCTACCGATTCGGAACATACACATTTAGAAGAATGTCATTCGGCCTCTGTAATGCACCTGCAACCTTCCAGCGTTGCATGGCTGCCATATTCGCTGGTCTCACTGAAACTGTCATGGAAGTTTTTATGGATGATTTTTGTGTGTACGAAGATTCATTCTACTCATGCTTAAAACACCTCTCCCTTGTCCTCAAATGGTGTGAAGAAGCACAAATTGTGTTCAATTGGGAGAAGTGTCACTTTATGGTAAAGGAAGGCATTGTCCTCGGCCATAGGATCACTAATCGAGGAATTGAAGTAGACAAGGCCAAGATCAAAGTAATCCCCAAGCTCTCTATCCCAATAAATGTAAAGGAGGTTCGTTCATTCCTAGGTCATGCAGGCTTTTACCGACGGTTTATAAAGGATTTCTCAAAGATAACCAAGCTGATGACAAATTTGCTACTAAAGGATGTTGAGTTCAATTTTGACGAAGAATGTGTCAAAAGTTTCAACAACCTAAAGCTTGCTCTTACAACAACACCCATCATCAGAGCTCCCAATTGGGATCACCCATTTGAAATTATGTGTGATGCCAGTAATTATGTTGTGGGTGTTGTCTTGGGCCAATGTATAGAAAAGAAACATTATGTGATCTACTATGCATCGAAAATCCTCGATGAAGCTCAGAGGAATTATGCAACTACTGAGAAAGAATTTCTTGCAGTCGTATATGCCTTTGACAAGTTCAGATCCTACCTCATTGGTTCAAAAGTCATTGTCTACACAGATCATGCCGCTATCTGGTTACCTCCTGGAAAAGAAAGATGCTAAACCTAGGTTAATTAGATGGATTCTCCTCTTATAAGAGTTTGATTTGGAGATAAGAGACAAGAAAGGTATAGAGAATGTCGTGGCAAACCATCTCAATCGTATCCATGCCCTGGAAGCCGAGAAGATCCCCATCAATGATTCTCTTCCAGACAATTAGCTTATGAAAGTTTTCAAAGCTATCCCTTGGTACGCAGACTTTGTGAACTACCTGGCTGTGGGTGTCATTCACCCCGAATGCACCAGAAATGCACTGAAGAAATTCATGCATGATGTGAAGCAATATCACTGGGATGATTCGTACCTCTTCAAGCTCTGTGTTGATGGCCTATACAGACGATGTATCACCAAAGAAGAAGCTCAACTTATTTTGGAGCAATGTCACTTAGGCCCAGTTAGAGGCCATATGAGCCCTAAGAAAACTGCCTTGAAAGTTTTGCAATGTGGATTCTTTTGGCCAACCATATCCAAAAATTCTTAGAACTTTGTTTTATCATGTGAAAAGTGCCAGAGAACGGGTAACATAACCAAAAGAGATGAGATGCCACTAAACTTATGGCAAGAAGTCGAGATATTTGATGTTTGGGGTGTGGACTACATGGGTCCATTCCCATCTTCTCATGGATTTTCCTACATCCTAGTGGCGGTGGATTACATCTCAAAATGGGTCGAAGCCATACCAACCGTCACTAGTGATTCCAAACATGTCATCCAAATGTTCAAAGATATCATTTTCCCCCGATTTAGAGTACCACGCACTGTGATTTCCGACGGAGGTTCTCATTTCCTGGAAAGAAGCCTTGAAGCATTACTGAGGAAATATGGTGTAACTCACAAGGTAGCCTCACCCTACAATCCACGAAATAGTGGATAGGTAGAGGTTTCTAACCGTCAACTCAAGGCTATTTTGGAAAAGATTGTAGGCCACAGTCGGAAAGATTGGTCAGTAAAAATCAATGACGCCTTGTGGGCCTACCGAACTGCTTTTAAAACTCCCCTTGGGACTACACCTTTTTGACTAATCTATGGAAAGTCATGCCACCTGCCGGTAGAATTAGAACACAAGGCATGGTGGGCAATAAAACAACTGAATTTTAATGTGAAAGAAGCAGACCAAGACATGATTCTACAACTTCAGGAGTTGGAAGAACTCCAAATGACAGCTTATGAGAATGCTAGAATCTATAAAGAACACACAAAGTTTTGGCACGATGGCCATCTCAAGAGGCAGGACATTCAAGTGGGAGACCAAGTTCTTCTGTTCAACTCAAGACTAAGGTTATTCCCAGGAAAACTCCATTCCCGCTGGTCATGACCTTACATCGTCAAGAGCATCTCCCCACATGGTGCTTTTTCCTTATTGAGTGAAAAGTCAGGCGAATTAGTGGCAAATGGTCAACGACTGAAGAGATATTTCACCTCAACTGACACAGACACCGAAGCAATACTGAAACTCACCAATCCAACGTATCCACCACGAAAGTTGAAGAAACCAAGTCGAGCCATTGACATAAAACAAAGGTGCTTGTCGGGAGGTAACCCGATCAATAAATTTGTATTTAGTTTCAATTTTGAATTAGAAACTTTTCTAAATTTTGTTTGTTTTTTTATTTTTTTAGATAATTTTGCACCAAAATAAAATTGCATCGCGAGATGCTACCTTGAGGTCTGAATGGTCTTTATGTTTGAGATTTTCAGATGGAGGACGCACGTTGATTGGAACGCAAGCACATATGGTGGTCCAAACGGCATGAAATTTCCCCTCCATCTCAGATTTAAAGTTTGCTCAGGACGAGCAAATTTCTAAGTTCGCGGTGGAGGGTGGGTGGTACGTACTCTACTTTCCACCTACACCCATCTTTTCAGACTTAAGATTTCATCATAGTTTACCAAAAATTTCAAAAATTGCAAAAGTTTTTCAAAGAAGTTGAACAGATACTGGATGAAGTTTTGACGCTTTTGAATCATTATACCCTCCTTATTCAATGCAAATCCTCAAGAGGACCACCTTTTGAACTAGACTTTTGATTGAAATCATCATGTGAAGCTTATGAATCCTAGCATCATGATCTTTATGCAAAAATAGTAAGTGTTTGTCAAACTGATAGGGATCAAACACATCGTACTTCCTAACTGGCTAGTGGAACAATAACATGGAACCCCCACCAGATCCTCATCAAGTCATTATTTGAGCAGAGTACGATAAAGAGAACAACCCAGTGCACGAAATTGTAAATAAAGTTGCATTCTGATCTGAACTCTCTTCTACACTTTTTCTATCATCTTCGTACCCCTCCATCCATCAAAAAGAAACAAAAATAGCCAAAATAGTGCCAAACCCTAAGTTCGGAGTGGCACGCCACTTCCCTCTATATCTGCTTCTTCCCCCTCGCAAATTAATAGGGGCGTACCACCAAGAAAAGATGTCAAAGTGCACACAAAAAATGCAATCTCGAGTCGAATAAAGGAGAGATTCGCATAAAAAATGTAATAAAGGAAATTGTAAAATAATATAATAAAAATCTTGAGTCGAATAGAGGAGAGATTTATTTCTTCCTTCCATACCACCTTTCACTCCCTTTTCTACCTAATGGAACAATAAATGCCTCCACTACCCTAAAATACACCAGTGTCAGATCAGATGCACACTTGTTGTTCTGCGGGTATCCCTAGACTCTTATGAAACTCTTTGACATGCTTGTTGTCGGAAAAAGTGAGGAGGAAGTGAAGTTGGAAAGCAAACTCAGGAACAAAGATATGGTAAGATGTGTTCAGTGGTCTCAAGAAGTTGAGATGCTTAGTCATACTGAGTAGAAAAGAAACAATCGTGATGTGAAGAGGAGGCAATCACATGATCAGAAAGTATTCATTTGGCGGATGTTTCAAATTTTGTGTTACTCGAGGATGAGCAACATTTAAGTTTGGGGTATTCTAATGAATGCACATTCATCATGGTTTTTAGTCACCTTTTTGGGATCAATTTGATTCAATACCTTTGATTTCATCTCCTAAATCTCACAAAATACAAGAATTCTTAGCTAATTCAATTATCAAGATTATTGACTAGATTTATATTGATTTTTGGCAGGTCGTGATGAGGTTCAACCATCATATGGAATTCACTCGAGATCCTCTCATCCTTGGTCTTGACTAAATGGTTTTGACCAAATGGCCTCGACTTCAAACGATCTCAGCCAGTCATCCATACAGTTTCAAGACCGTTTGGCGTCATATAGTCTCAAGACCAATAGGCCAGTCACCAGCAGGACCGTTTGGCCATCAAACGGTCTCCAAGACCATTTGGCCATCAAATAGTCTCCAAGACCATTTAGCCATCAAACAGTCTCCAAGACCCTTTGGCCATCTAACGGTTTCAAGACCGGTTGGAGGATATTAATCAAGACCGTTTGGCGCCATATAGTCTCAAGACCGATAGGCCAGTCACCCACAAGACCGTTTGAAGCCCCATTGGTCCTCAAGACCGTTTGGATCCCATCGGTCTTCAAGACTGTTTGCATCTCCAGACCGTTTGGAAGCAAGACCGGTTGCGGTGCAAAACTGATCAGATACAAGACCGATAGAGCAAAGAACTCAAGACTGCTTGGACTGAGACTTAAGTCCGATCAAGCACAAACAGTCTTCAAGACCGATCAAATCCCAGCAGTCTGCAAGACCATTTTTCCAGCTACCGCTGAAGACCGTTTGAAGCCAGCGCACATGAAGACTGATTGGCGTCTATCAGTTTCAAACCGTTTGAAGGCAAAGTTTCAAGACCGTATGGGCAGTTCTTCCCAAGACCGTTTGGTCATTTGATCGGTCTACAAGGCCATATGAAGACAGAATCCCAAGACCAGTTGGATTTGTTCGGTCTCCAAGACCATATGATCATGTATTCTCAAGACTGTTTGGATGTCAAATGGTCTCCAAGACCGTTTGCTCCAAACTGTTCAAGCAAATTGGTTGCTCTAAACCGTTTGGAGCAAACTCACAGCAAAAACATGAGAACCCCATCTGAGCCTATAAATAGGACCACAAGGGTCCTCATTTGGGCATCGATTCTAGGATGCAAAGAGGCTGCTTGAGAAAAGGATCGATCTCCCTTCCACACTATCACCACTCCAACATCTTCACGCTATTGTCAAGTTGCCCACACCTCCTCTTGCTACGAGCAAGGAGGTCGAGTAGAGAAAGAAGGTGGAGAAGAAGGTCTGCCCAGCCTACCTTGGTGGTTCTTCCTCCTCGTCCAGATCTTCCTCGACACGACATAGAAGACCGCATCATCTTCACCGAGCTACGACTACCCTTTACATCATGCTCATGGTGGAACCTTCCTTCTCTCTTGTTCTTCTTGTTTCTTACATCATGAGCGAGTAGTCACTTTTCACTAGGGTGCGGGGACTAGCCCCGCTGCCCAGGCTTTCATGTCTTTTCATTTAACATTCCAAGGCAATGTATATAACTTTCCATTTCGTTGTTAATTGATAATGTTTCTAGCTTGATTACCTGCTTGCTTTCATCTTATTATCCCTTATGTTATGAGAACTTCTATATGTAGAGTGGAATGTTGATTAATGAGGTAGACTCTCAAACTAGAAATAGAATGAGATTCCTTGAGGTCATAAGTGTATGATCTGTGAGGGGACAAGCCATCTAGCCTATGGTGACGCTTCTGTGGCCTAAACATCCCTTAGGGAGGGACACATCCTTAGTTGGATTTTGTATCGTCTTTGTTAATCGTCGATGTTTGCTTGTAGATTAATCACCTGCTCGCTTGTTAATTAGCACGGTTGACTCCCTGACTAGAAATAGAATAGGATTCCTTGAGGTTGTAAGTGTATGATCTATGAGGGGACAAGCCATATAGCCCATGATGACACTTCCGTGGTCTAAACATCCCTTAGGGAGGACCTCAGCCTCAGTTGGATGTTGTGTCTTCGGAACTGTGAGTGCATGATCTAGATGGCGGTGAGAAATATGATGCCTAAGGGGATGCTTATGCAGCCTAAACATCCCTTAGGGAGGGTTCACAGTAGTTCCATTTGGATAATTAGAATCTTGCCTGGATGTTTGATGTTTGGATGTTTTTGCATGTGTATTGGTGGTGAAACCCGAGACCATCCCAGCGATTCCATATCATTAATCTAGAACAAACTTTAATTCTTCTCTTTTACCTTCTTGCAATTAGTTTAATCAACCACAACCCAATCAATCATTCTAAATATTAGTCCTACTTGTGCTAGATTTGACTGACAAAGATTCTTAAAAACGTTGTCCTTTGGGATTCAATCCTTAACTATACTGCGATAAGACCCGTCCGCTTGCGAGTGGTATTATTGCACGAGGTTTTGGTAAAATCTCGGGGATTTCAACCCCGAGTGAGTTTGTAGTGCGATAATATTCCACGTCAGTTGTCTCTATCGAGACACCTCCCTTGCATGGTTTTGTCTCTACCAAGATGGGTGTGGGTTGTCTTGGGTCGAGACAGTTGTCTCCTTGTGAAGTGTCTCGACCTAGTGTGTTGGTGTCTCTTTTGTCTCAACCATGTTGTGTTTTGGTGCTTTGTCATGACTAGAGATGGAAAAATTCCCCAACGCACCCAAAACCCCATGGGTTCCACACAACCTGACTCAATAATAATGGGTTATATGAGTTTTAGATAATAGTTGGGTTTTAGTGGGGATACCCGTACGAGACCCATTTTCAATGTGGGGACCCAATGAGACCCACCTATACCCACAAGTCTCACTGCGAGCCTGCGACCCTCGTTCCCCTGTCGTCTCTTGACCCCTTTTTGGGTTCCCGATCTCACGAATTGTTGATCGTCATTTTCACTATTCTCATCTTTGCCTCTGTCAACCTCCCCTCTAATGAATATTGGTCAGCGGTTTCCCCTTCTGCAAATCATTTCTATGCTCGATCTAAAACCAACGATGATGCTCACTCCTTCTGGATCACCCTAACCCCAATAAATTCCTAGAGAAGGAGGATAAGGCCAACACAGAGAGGATCTATAATGAAAATGTAGGTGCCAACACACTGTCCTCCTGACTCTATCCACTGTCGTAGTTGCTGCATTGGTCTCACACCCTACACCAGTGCCATGTCGGTTCATGGTGTCCGATGGGCATGGGGGATAGGAAGGGTATTGTCTAAGTGTGAGCACACATCCAGCCACAGCAAGACAAGTGTCGTGTTGTGTCAGTCATGTAGATGATAGACTTTGCAACTTGATCTGGGCAACGATGTGGTAATTTAGATGACGAAGATCATGGCAGGTTTCAGTGGCAACAACCTGAGTGGCAGGTTCTGCTATCAATCGTCTATGTGATGGAGGGAAATGGAATACCGCTGCAATCCACATAGGGATTTTATCACCACATGATCCCACGACGGCAGCTGCTATTGTGTACTAGTGCCCAAATTAATGGTCCCCATGCTTCACCATATCCGCCGACTTGGTAGAGTCTGCTGCACGCATCCGCGGAGATCCTAGGCAAAGGTGTCGTCGACAGGTCCTATAGGGTTGCACGACCACAACAATGAGCTTGTGGTCAAGAGGATGGCCAAGTGTGTGTCTACCGATGTCAGGCAGAGGGAGTTCATGTAGCCCGTGGAACTGATAGTCGGCGAGAGTAGCTGCTCCGTCAAGTCGTCGTGCTTCGTGCCTACTACTGGTCAATGTTTCCTGGGTTTAATTCAGATCGTCAAAGAAGCTTGGGTGTGTAACTTGTGATCTGGCTCATGAACTGTTTGAAGAAATGTAACAAAGTATAACAGAATAAAAAATCCTACAGTGGTTATAGCCGGTTGGCTGTAACTTGGCTCTATAATGCAATGCATTTTGTAGTTTTTTCTGGTCAACTTATAATCAATATTAAAAAATAGTTTTAAAGCAAGTTTTCATTATTTGATAATTGATGTCAAAGTTGTAAAACATTTGGAACTCACTTTGGAGTAAAATATTTAGTACTTAAGGATCTCTTTGTAATTTTTCCAAATATTTGTATAGTTAGGAGTGAAAATAAGTCCTTTCGTAATTATGGTTTCCATGTTTTCCTTTAAACGGGTTATATTGGGTCCCCATGACCCATTGGGGTGGGTATGGGTTTGTGTCATTTTAATTTTTTTCTTAATGGGGCGGGTATGGGTTGGCCCAAAGTATGAATGGGTATAGTGGGTATGGGTATGGGTCAGTCAAACCCACCCATTTTCCATCCCTAGTCACGACCATTTGGTTTTGCAACCACGACCATATGTTGGGGGACCAAAGGTGGTTTAGAACCAACATAGGCTGTATCACAATCTCATGCATGTGTGTTTTAAGTGATTGCATGTTAGTTTCTTAGGTGGACAAGTGTCCCTTTGGATCCCTATCTTGTTGACACCTCATCCTCACCCCACTTCTCTCCTCCTTTGCTTTATAAACCCTCTTGTAAGGACCCTGACCTAATTTTTGGGGTAAACCTATTTGTTTTGGCTTGATTATGTGTTTAGTATCTTTCTCTTATCTTTTTAGATGTAATTAGGGCTTGTGGAGAGCTTAAGTTTCAAGTTTGAGCTTGTTTGGAGGTTGTGTGTGCTTTCTGTGTTAGTTTTGGTGAAAATTGCAATTTACCCAATGAAGGGGGTTGATGTTCAATCTACCACCTCTAGAATGTTCTCTCTCTTTCTTGAGATCATCTATAGGAGAGAGAAAAAGGAGGGTGCCTTGTTTGTGCCTTGGTTAAGGAGTATCACCCTAGGTCGTGATTAGGGTTGATGTGGGTGTTGAGTACCTTGACCATGTGTGAGTTGGTTGTGTTGTCTCGACCTTGGGTCGTGACCAAGGCTGGTTTTGGAGGGTGTCACAGTTGAGGCACTTCTTCTAGGTGGTTGAGTTGTGACCTAGGAGGTCTAGGGTTGTTTTGGGTCGAGAGGTATGACCTAGCATGTGTTTCTTTGATCTAGGGTTGATGGTGGTACTTTGTCTTGACGTAGATGGTGGTGTCGCGACCATGGGAGGTGCACCCTAGGATGGCAGCAACTGCAACCATGGGGGATGACATGGTGGTTGAGACACTACCTATAGTGTGTCACCATGTCTTGCATGTCATTTTTTAGTGGTTGCATGTTGGTCTTTTGCAAGGAAAAGTGTCCATTGGGTTCTTTAGTGTGTTGACACCTCACCCTTTACTCTCTCTCTCATCCTTCATATATATAACCCCTTATCTTCCCTTGTTTGCAACCCTTTCGGCCATCTATCTTCTTCCTCCTTATTTTCTTGCCTTGGAGTTTGGTGGAGCAAGGAGGTTCATCCTTGGAGCTTGGGGGATCAATCTCCTCTTACATGTGGTGGTGGTGGTGATTTGAGCTCTTCTTCCATCCTTGGTAAGTGTTTGTCTTCTAAGATGATGTTTCTTTTCATCTCCTACCTCCATATTCTACTCTTTTCTCATCCCTAGACCATGGCTCTTCCATGGTGGTCGTTTTGAGAGAGAATCTCTCATCACAAGGGTCATAGACCATGTCTTGACAAGCTAGACCCAAGTGTGGAGGATTTCTCCTCTCTTTCTTCCTTTCCTCTTTGGTTTGGCCAAGAGCTTCTTTTTCTTCTTTCCTTGGGCTAGATTTGACCTTGGTATCATCTCCTTCTTGAGGTTCTCTTATGGCCGAGTGTGGAGTTTTTGGTGAAGCTTATTCAACCCTTGGATCGTGTGCTTGGAGCTCTTGATCTTGGAGTTTGGATCTCTTGGTGGTGATCATCTTGAGGCGAGTTTTATAACTTTCTACCCTCCTCTATTATTAGCATTCTTAATTTTATTTACATGTTGCTAATTTCTCTCTCTAGAACATTCCCTTATCATGTTAGTAGATAATAATGATCTATAGATCTGGTTGGTGGAGAAAATCTTGTTTGGTTTGATAAAAATCTGAAAGCCTAAATATATACTAGATTTTTTATTACTATGAAATAATGATGGTTTTCTCCATCTCCGAGCTATGATCTTGAGTATATTCTCTCAGGATTCGTGTACCTTGATACCTTAAGGTGTTTTAGGTTATGTTTTGAGTTTGATCACCATGGTTTTCCCACCCTTACATGTGGTGCTTTCATGGAGTTCTCTTAGTGTAAGTTTAGGGTTCTTAGTGACTGTTTTTTAGTGAAGTTCTTCTCCTTGAGGATGGTGGTCTTCCTTGTTGTAATCTATTGTTTTAACCTCTGGATATGATGATTAATGAATTAGATGATGTTATCATGATTTAGGATTCAAAACTTTGTACTATTCTCATGTAGATTATTCTTTTTCTTAAACCCTAAATTCATGTATTTGATTTGGTATGTGTTGATTAGGGAGACCTTGATACATGCAACTTAAACTTTGATTTTATCACCATGACATAAGATTGGTCCTTATGATTACCTTGGAGTTTTGAATTATTTCCTCATGTTTTTAAGGTTAGGTCTCCCTTCTCTAATGGTGTTACTAGATGATCAACTTGGTGCTCGTATTAGGGTTTGATGGCCTTGGATCCATGAGTTTTAAGCTTGGTGATGCTTGGTGTTTTACTGTTTGATCTTGTCTTGACTGAGACATAGGTGTTCTTAGTGTTTTGGGTCGAGACATACACTCATGTGTAGTGTTCAGATCGATACATCCATGATTTGTGTTCAATTTGGGTCATGATGCATTGATAAGTTACAGTCGTAAAGCTTGTTCATAATGCTTGGTTGAAACGACTAACTCTGGTTCTAATTACAATGCCTTATGTTGGTTTGGTGGTGATGCTCCATTGAGAAGTGTTCATGACATGTTGTTCTTATTTTGGCCACAACTTCATGTTATGGAGATGGTCGCGATGCTACTTTAGGGGCTGGGTTGTTGGCTAAATGGACATCTGTAAATCCCTTTGTTTTGATAATGACAAACATTTCATTCTTTTTGATCTAACGTGCTACTTGAGTGTTGCAGGAATAAGGTGGATGACAAAGCACTAGGGAATCTATATGCTTGAATGATTGTAAATGTCATGAAATGTAATCAATTGTAAACTTTTACAAATATATAATGTACAAGTACTTAGACTTCATGTAAATCAAGCGTTAGATCTTCCCTAGCTAAACACCACATTTAGATAGGTCATCCCCTTCAATAGTGTCACATATGCACACTCATACACACACTTAATGTCTTCATTTGAAACATTGAAACAGGGTCCATCTCGGTCGAAAAAATCCTCGACCGAGACACTCTTAGTCGACAATCTTCTCGACCGAGAAATACCCAAGTAGCCGTTAGACACAGCTGACAAGGTAGTTGGCAGTTGGAGATAAACGTTGCAAACACTTGATCCAGAGAGCCTGTCGATCGACAAAACTTCGACCGAGTAGGTATCTCGGTCGACCATTTCTCGACCGAGATGGACTCTGACAGCAACTACAAAATAAATTAACTAGCCGTTGTTAAAGCAACTAACTTATATCTAACGGCTAGTTAAGCACTTAGAAACCCCTAGAAAGTGTCTAGAACGTCCTTAAGCACTTGTAGGATATTCCTATAAATAGGACTTGCCTTAGGACACCTAAACTTACTTGATTCCACACTTGAGCAATCTTTGAGCATACATTTACATTGAGCAATCTGTTTGTGAGCAATTAAGCATATTGGCATCTGGCTAATTCCTCTCCTAGCTCAAATTTCGTGTCCTATAGGCTATCATCTCCTAATCCACAGCAATCACAATTCCATACACATTGGTTAGGAGATCTACACGCTTGATCTAGGCAAATCAAGCCTTGTGCTTCAAAGGATAAGTTGTAATTTCCATTTTCCTTTCTTGTTCACTATTATTGTTTGTACTCTCCTTGCTACTCCTAGGTTAAAGGCTGCAGATTGGAGAGGTTGGAAGATCTTCTTGGTGAAGAAGGGGACCTTGAACTACTTCAAGAAGGCTGGTGCAATGGGAGGTTACTTCTAAAGAGGAAGGCTACTTCAAGGGGGAGCTTGGAGTTACTTCAAGAAGGCTACCTCGGGTTGGTGCATCTACTTCAAGTGAAGGCTGTTCAAGGGGTGTAAGAAAGTATTGTATTTTGAGTAAATCCTTGTGAAGGTAATAAAATTGATACTTTCAAAATCCCGGTTGGGTAAGCAACCGGGTAGTGGACTGACAATCTTAGTATTTGCTAAGATTGGAACCACTCTAAACACTTGTCTCCTTCTTCCATTTTCAATTGTGGTTGTTTGAGTTAAATAATTGTTAAAATAATTTAAAAACTCTATTCACCCCCCCTCTAGTGTTTTTCAATTGGTATCAGAGCGGGCTTCAAGGAACCCTAACAAGGTCTTGAAGAATGGGTGACGGGGTGCTTAACAACCTTAACCTTGAAGGGACACTTGTTGCTAGACCTCCAGCGTTTGATGGAACAAACTACACATATTGGAAGAGAAGGATGCAGTTCTACTTCCAAGGCATCAATTGGGACTTATGGAGGATGGTGTCAACCCCATACGAGCTTCCTCAAACACAATATGCAGAGTGGGATGCAAATACGGTAAAGTTGGCTCAAATGAATGCCAAAGTTGTAAGCATTTTATATTGTTCAATTTCAGTAGGAGAATTTAATAGGATATCAAACTGTGACACAACCTATGACATTTGGCATAGACTGTCCATAACTTATGAAGGTACAGTTCAAGTCAAGAATTCTAAGATTAGCATGCTTAAACAAAAGTTTGAACACTTCTGTATGGATCCAAATGAATCTATTAGTGAAATGTTTGCAAAATTCTCTTCTATTGTTAATGTTTTAAATGCCCTAGGAAAAACTGTTCTTGAAGAAGATCAGGTATCAAAAATCCTTCGATCACTTCCTCCTAAATACAAGCCAAAGGTGACATCCATTGAAGAAGCTAATGACCTCACTCGACTGAAAATGGAGAAACTCATTGGCAATCTAGAAGCTCATGAAGCAACCCTAGAAGAGGAAGAAAGAAGAGAACGTGAACTTCAGCAAGGAAATAAGAAGGATGTGGCTCTAAAAGCTTCAAAGATAATCACACCAGAAAGTGAGGAGTCAAGTGAAGAAGAAGGAGAAGAAGCCTTGATTGTCAATGGTAAGAAATATAAAAGATTTAAATCTAACAAAATTTCTAGTTCTTCTTCTTCTCCTCCTAGGTGCTTTGAGTGTGGAAAGAAAGGACATTTCAAAAATGAATGTCCTAAAGCAAAGAAAGGAAATAAGAACTCACACAAGAAGAGGGGAGAAAAAGCCTATAAAGCTGCATGGGACGAGTCAAGTGAAAGTGAAAGCGGAGAAGAAAAGGTGGAATGTCTAATGGCAAGAGAATATGATGAAGAGTCTCAAGAGGTAAGCCTACTTGATCTTCCTAAAGAAGAGTTAATTACTAGTCTACAAGAAACTCATGATAAGTATGTTGATGTCAAGAAGAAACTAAAGAAGGTTATCAAAACAAATGATGAGCTATATGCTAAATTAAATGATCTCTCTTCTGAAAAGAACAACATTGATCTTGAGAATTTGTCTTTAAAAACATCTTTAAATGACTGCACTAAAAAGCTACTCACTCTAGAAACAAACGTTGATCTTCTCTCTCAAGAAAAGACTGAATTGTTAGCTAAACTAAAAGATTTTCAGACTCAACCAATTCTGTGTAACCATCTAGAATATGACAATGTTGTAAAAGAAAGAAACTCCCTATTATCTGATTTAGATCAAGCAAGAAAAGATTTACACAAGAAGATGGATGACATTGCTAAGCTACAAAGAAACCTACATGAGTTAAGAAGAAAAGATATCCTTGACAACATTCTAAAAGCCTCCTCTAGTTTCAATGGAAGAAAAGGTTTGGGATATGCTCCAAAGAAAAATCAACCCAAAAGAACTCGGACTATGTTTGTACCTAAAAACACAATTCCTAGAAAGAGAAATGAAGTTGACTCTATTACTTGTCATTTTTGTCTACGTCTTGGACATTATTCATTTTCATGCCCTTATAAGACCAAGGATTCCTACTTAGTTTGGGTCCCAAAACCCCAAACTTAGTAGAGTCGAATGCAATTCAGTTGAGATATGATCAAAAGCTCAATTTTGCAATTCATATTGTCTTATCTCAACTTAATAAAAGGTTTCATGCATTATGGTAATTTTCTGAACTGCTGTACTGAAACAGAAACTTAGTCGGTCGAAGTATTGTCGACCGAAAATATAATCGGTCGAACTTTTGTCGACCGACCAGATGCCTGTAACAAATCAAAATCAACAGCAACTATTTCGGTCGAAAATTGGTCAACCGAGCAGAATTTGTGTTTTTCTTTGTTCTTAATTTGCAATACAGCAACCTTCTCGATCGACGATTAGTCGACTGAGAAAAATGTCGGTCGAACAATTATCGACCGACTGAAGTTCTGAATCAGAATTGTTATACAGTCTGTACTTAAATGCTTCTAACCATATCGGACCATCACATGGGTACCAAAACCTACATTTTAATGCAGGATTGGGTGGTCGACAGTGGATGTTCCAAACACATGACCGGAAACAAGGATGCATTTCAAAATTTTGAAGAAAAGAAGAGTGGAACAATCACTTTTGGAGATAATGGTAAAGGTAAAATCGTTGGAATAGGTAACATTGGTACAAACCTCAAAATAAAGAATGTTCTACTCGTTGATGGTTTGCACCATAACTTAATAAGTGTGATTCAATTATGTGATAGTGGCTATGATGTTTTATTTAACAAAACCTGCTGCAAATTATTAATAGAAAACACTACAAATGTTGTCTATGAAGGAAAAAGAGTTGGAAATCTTTATATTCTTAGACCTAACTCTATGAAATCTGTAGTAGGAAAATGCTTGCTTGCAAATGAAAATACTTTACTACTATGGCATAAAAAGCTAGGACATGCTAGTTCACATGTTATCAAAAAATTAGTGAAATATGATCTTGTTCGTGGTTTGCCTACTTTATCCTTTGATCAAGTTGAAAATTGTGAACCATGTACATTGGGAAAGCAAACAAAAACCTCTTTTAAACCAAAACATGTACTTAGCACCAATAGATCTTTAGAATTAATTCATATGGATTTATTTGGACCCATGAGGACACAATCTATTGGTGGCAAAAGATATTGTTTTGTTATTGTTGATGATTATAGTAGATATACATGGGTACATTTTATTGCAACCAAAGATGATACTATTCATGTTTTTATAAAATTTTGTTCCATGATTGAAAATCTATTACAAATCAAAATATGTACCATTAGAAGTGATCATGGTGGAGAATTTGAAAATCATGTATTTGAAGAATTTTGCACATCTCAAGGATACACTCACAATTTTTCTGCTCCACGCACTCCACAACAAAATGGTATAGTTGAAAGGAAAAATCGATCACTACAAGAAATGGCTAGAACTATGATGCTCGAACATAACACACCCAAAACCTTTTGGGCTGAAGCTGTAAACACCGCATGCTATGTGTTAAATAGAGTAACTGTTCACTCTCATTTGAAGAAAACTCCATATGAAATAATACATTCTAAGAAACCTAGAGTTGACTATTTTCATACCTTTGGATCTACATGCTATATCTTAAATACCAAAGATGATAGAGATAAGTTTGATTCTAAATCACACAAAGCATTCTTTTTGGGATATTCTACCTCTAGAAAATCATTTAGAGTCTACAACACTATCTCTAGAAAAGTTGAGGAATCTATTCATGTCTCTTTTCATGAAGAGTCCAAATCAGAAAATCTAGAAATAATTGATCTTACTAATCAATTCGAAAACTTAAACATACCAAATGATAGTGAGAAAGATACTAAAAACAATAACCAAGCTGAAACACAACCTATACCTAGACTTATTAAGGACCATCCTCAAGAATTAATTATTGGAAATCCAAATGATAAAGTAAAAACTCGGTCGTCCTTTAAGGATGTCGCAAACATGGCTTTTGTTTCTATCATTGAACCTAAGAAGATATCTGAAGCTCTTAAAGATGATTATTGGATAATAGCAATGCAAGAAGAATTAAACCAATTCACAAAAAATGATGTATGGGAGTTAGTTCCTAAACCACAAGATAAAACCATCATTGGAACTAAATGGGTTTTTAGGAATAAGCTAAATGAGGCAGGAGAAGTAATAAGGAATAAAGCTCGGTTAGTAGCACAAGGATATAATCAACAAGAAGGAATAGACTTTGATGAACCGTATGCACCAGTAGCTAGACTTGAAGCTATTAGAATGTTACTAGCTATTGCTGCACATAAAAACATCAAACTCTACCAAATGGATGTAAAAAGTGCATTTCTAAACGGAATCATTCAAGAAGAAGTATATGTTGCCCAACCACCCGGTTTTGAAATACCGGAAAAAGGTGACTATGTTTATAAACTTAAGAAAGCACTTTATGGTTTAAAACAAGCACCTAGGAACTGGTATGAAAGGCTCAAGACATATCTTTTTGATAATGGTTTTTCTATTGGAAATTTAGATTCTACTTTATTTTTCAAAACATATACATCTGATTTTCTAGTTGTTCAAATATATGTTGATGACATTATTTTTGGAGCTTCAAATGAATCATTGTGCACACAATTTAGTGACATTATGCAAAAAGAATTTGAAATGAGCCTCATGGGTGAACTAACTTTCTTTCTTGGTTTCCAAATTAAACAAACGCCTACCGGGATTTTTATAAGCCAAGAAAAGTATACTAAAGAACTCTTAAAAAGTTTTGGGATGGATCAGTGCAAACATGCTACTACTCCTATGGCCACTTCTATTAAAATTGATAAGGATGAAAATGGGGAACCTATTGATGATTCCTTATATAGAGCCATGATTGGTAGTTTGCTTTACTTAACTGCTTCTAGACCGGACATCATGTTTTCCGTTGGTCTTTGTGCTAGATTTCAATCACAACCTATGCACTCTCATTTTCAAGCAGTTAAACGAATTCTTCGATACTTAGCCGACACTACATGTTTTGGTTTATGGTATCCAAAAGGACAATCCTTGGATTTTAAAGCTTATACTGATGCTGATTATGCTGGTTGTCAACTTGATCGCAAGAGTACTAGTGGTGGTTGTTTCTTGTTAGGGAGAGCTTTAGTATCTTGGTTTAGCAAGAAACAAAACATGGTTGCCCTTTCTACAACTGAAGCTGAATATATGGCAGCTAGATCTTGTTGTGCTCAAGTGCTTTATATGCAACAAGTATTAAACGATTATGGTTTTACTCTTTCATCTACACCTATCTTTTGTGACAACACAAGCGCTATAAACTTAGCACACAATCCTATTTTACACAGCAGAGCTAAACATATTGAAATCCGTCATCACTTTTTAAGGGATCATATTTCTAAAAATCATGTTTCCCTTCATCATGTTGATACGGAAGATCAATTGGCTGATATTTTTACAAAACCGCTTCCACTAGACCAATTCAACAAAATAAGGAAGCAATTGCTTATCACTCCTTTGGAAGATGTTTTCTTTGATATTTGTGCTTCTTAACAATGTCGTTTATTTGCATCATTTTGGCTTTTAATGGACATTTTTGTCATTGAATTTGTTGGGACATCTAATTAAGGGGGAGTTTTATTTTTAACGAATATTTTTTTTGAAATGACAAAGGGGGAGAAATAAATATAAAACTTAGTAATTGTGCAAAACTCAATCAATGAGTTTCATAAACTCTTGGCTTTACATTGAAAGTTGCTATATTCCCTAAAGAATTGGATTTCATGTTCCATAATTCATGGGGAATAATAAGCACACATTTTATAAACAAGAGAAGAAATTCACAAAGGTAATCTTCAGGTATGAAACTCACATGTTTTATATTTTCTTATTTTATATTTAGGAAATGTTTGTCATCTTCAAAAAGGGGGAGATTGTTGGCTAAATGGACATCTGTAAATCCCTTTGTTTTGATAATGACAAACATTTCATTCTTGTTGATCTAACGTGCTACTTGAGTGTTGCAGGAATAAGGTGGATGACAAAGCACTAGGGAATCTATATGCTTGAATGATTGTAAATGTCATGAAATGTAATCAATTGTAAACTTGTACAAATATATAATGTACAAGTACTTAGACTTCATGTAAATCAAGCGTTAGATCTTCCCTAGCTAAACACCACATTTAGATAGGTCATCCCCTTCAATAGTGTCACATATGCACACTCTTACACACACTTAATGTATTCATTTGAAACATTGAAACATGGTCCATCTCGGTCGACAAAATCCTCGACCGAGACACTCTCGGTCGACAATCTTCTCGACCGAGAAAGACCCAAGTAGCCGTTAGACACAGCTGACAAGGTAGTTGGCAGTTGGAGATAAACGTTGCAAACACTTGATCTAGAGAGCCTGTCGGTCGACAAAACTTTGACCGAGTAGGTGTCTCGGTCGACCATTTCTCGACCGAGATGGACTCTGACAGCAACTGCAGAATTAATTAACTAGCCGTTGTTAAAGCAACTAACTTATATCTAACAGCTAGTTAAGCACTTAGAAACCCCTAGAAAGTGTCTAGAACGTCCTTAAGCACTTGTAGGATATTCCTATAAATAGGACTTGCCTTAGGACACCTAAACTTACTTGATTCCACACTTGAGCAATCTTTGAGCATACATTTACATTGAGCAATCTGTTTGTGAGCAATTAAGCATATTGGCAACTGGCTAATTCCTCTCCTAGCTCAAATTTCGTGTCCTATAGGCTATCATCTCCTAATACACAACAATCACAATTCCATACACATTGGTTAGGAGATCTACACGCTTGATCTAGGCAAATCAAGCCTTGTGCTTCAAAGGATAAGTTGTAATTTCCATTTTCCTTTCTTGTTCACTATTATTGTTTGTACTCTCCTTGCTACTCCTAGGTTAAAGGCTGCGGATTGGAGAGGTTGGAAGATCTTCTTGGTGAAGAAGGGGACCTTGAACTACTTCAAGAAGGATGGTGCAATGGGAGGTTACTTCTAAAGAGGAAGGCTACTTCAAGGGGGAGCTTGGAGTTACTTCAAGAAGGCTACCTCGGGTTGGTGCATCTACTTCAAGTGAAGGCTGTTCAAGGGGTGTAAGAAAGTATTATATTTTGTGTAAATCCTTGTGAAGGTAATAAAATTGATACTTTCAAAATCCCGGTTGGGTAAGCAACCGGGTAGTGGACTGACAATCTTAGTATTTGCTAAGATTGGAACCACTCTAAACACTTGTCTCCTTCTTCCATTTTCAATTGTGGTTGTTTGAGTTAAATAATTGTTAAAATAATTTAAAAACTCTATTCACCCCCCCTCTAGTGTTTTTCATGGGTCACGACGTTGCTGGGTGGTTGATGGTGGAGACGCCATGATGTTGGGTGGTCGTGATGCCTCATTATGAACATTGGTTGAGATGCCTAGCTGGGATGAATTACGGTCACAGCTAAGAGGTGGTGTGTCACCGTTGCAACCAGGGTGAGGAAGCATTGCGGTCATGACAATGTGTTGAGGGTGTCAGGGTTATGACCACATGTAGGTGGATGGTCAAGACCCATGAGGGTCGCGGTCATGACATGGACCATGATGGGTCGTCACATCCTATATGGTTATGTGGTCAACATAGGGTTATGATAGGTGGATGATAAATACATGTGAACACTGAATGATAATCATATATGAATGATACATAAGACATTCAAAGTGTTGTTTGGAACGTTATTCAATCAACTCTAATGGTGTTTCCTACCCCTCACACACTCTAAGATGATGGAGGGCGATGTTTCGATGGTTGATGGTTGAACCTCATCTTGTAAGCTCTAGTCGGCTAAGAGGAAATCCTAAACCCTATTAATGAACAATTGGTCTTGCCTGTTTCTCTATCATGGAAGGATTATGATATTATGTGGTTATCTCTCTCTTTCTTATCTAACCATGCAGGTGTTATGAGCTTGATAATCATATATAGTGTATGTTATGGTGATTATGATATGACATAAGTCAAATATGCCCTTGTGAGGCATGATGAGGCACTTGTGATACAAGAATACTGTGAATGAGTCCTATGACCTGGTGATGGCCTGATGTCTATTGTGAAGTGGTACCTTCTACTTATATGATTAAGGGATTGATATCCCATAGTGATGTGACATAGTGATATCCTTGAGAGGATGTGTAATAGTAGTGATGCTATTGTAAATGGCAATGATACATGCATTATGTGGTGATAGTGTGACAATATCACACTCTATGTGTGTACATCTGTTGAAAGTGTGCTATGACCTTATCTTTGTAGAGTTTTTTATGCCTTTATATGTTGTAACTTGATTGATGCTAAAAGACACTTAAATGACTTAACTAATCAAGTAGAACCTAATCACATAGTTTTACCCTATGCCATAGATCCATCTCAGTGTCAGTATTTGTTGGATGGTGAAACAGGCTTTCCCCTAGAGTAAGTCGGGAGTCATATATTGTTGAGTATATGCATTCACAGGATTGGTTGTGGGCCATACCCTGGCAGGAGTGCAGCTGTGGGCCGTAGCTCAGTGATAGGTTGCTTATGTGGTTTCATAGGATTGACTTTGGGCCATACACTGGAAGGAGTGTGACTACGGGTCGTAACTCAGTTCCCTAGTG
Source organism: Alisma plantago-aquatica (assembly GCA_963693085.1). Lineage (NCBI taxonomy): Eukaryota > Viridiplantae > Streptophyta > Magnoliopsida > Alismatales > Alismataceae > Alisma > Alisma plantago-aquatica. Next base: position 1,007,034,027 of record OY856412.1, read on the forward strand.
TCATGACATGCACCAAGGTGGGCTAGGTTGTTATAAGGACGGCCATGTGTGAGTCGATCCCTTGATGACTATATGTCACTTTCACTCTTGTATTGACCAATAGGTTGTTGGTGAGGTCGTGGATTCTGAATCTTCCACGGACCTTGTATGGCACCGATTTTGACTTAGTAGTGGTCCATTTGATTTGGGTGGTACAACTCAAATACTCAGGGCATTAATAAAAGATGTAATACATCTGTGTAGTGTATTTGTTTAGGAACAAACACGGATAACATTGGATGAGCCTTTGCCTTGTTTCTTATACTGTTTTTTCATAATAGTCATACACGTTCTTCATATTCCTTAACATAGAATGTTCTACTTCTCAGTTGTAGATACTTGAATTGTTTAAACAATGTTAATTGATCTGCTTATATCATTTAGCTAAATCTTCCTATCTATTAATAGTATAATCTACTATTTTAGTTATTTGTGCTTTTAATAGATGTTGGTGGAGAGTTATAACTCTAACTGGGATGTTTGGTCTCACCCTGTGGGTTCCATAATCTTTTAGGTGGACATGCATCTCGAGATAGAGATCATGTTGTTGAGGCTGATATCCTAAGGTGTGTAGTTGTTGGATCATGGATATGCAGGTAGCGTCCAGTAATAGAGTCCTATGTGTCATCCCTATACTCTCAGGTCCTTGGGGGTGTTTTTATAGACATTGTACATTGATTTGAGTTTTTGAGTCTATACGTTGATGGTGCAGAGATGATTTGAGTTCATGAGTGTGGCAACACATCCCACTATCACACACACAGTGAGGTGTTACACGAAAACATGTGGAAAACCCCATAAACCACTATTTACCAAAAACATGGGTTAATTAAAACTGATTTTGGAAAGCTGATAAACTAAGAAACTATTACATTTAGATCCTCATCCTGCAAGGAAACAAGTTATATAAACATTTACAAGTCTTGATACGTGTCCACAACTTAGGAGATCAGCTATCTTGTCATCACATGAGTTCATCACCTGTTTATACATACATAATGGCCCACATCCAGCCAGCTGCAGGACATACAAAGAATCAATAGCTATACATCGCAAAACAACGTCAAAACACCTCCAAGGACTTGAGAGTATAGGGACGACTCTAAGACTCTACTACAAAATGACCAAAACAGCAGCATGTCCATCTCTTGCCTTCTACTGCTCGACCGCAACTCCGCGACCACCACCACGTCTAGCTCGAACACCTAAAAAGGTTATAAACCAGTGGGGGTGAGACACACAGTCCCAGCGAGAAATATAACTCCCCGCCGAAACCATAAAACCATAGAAGGATTAAAGCAAAAGCAGCAGATAACTGATAGAAGATATAACAAGAGTAGCCTATATAATAAAGCTATTCATACCATCAAGCTTACCAGGCTGTACGGAAGGCAGATAACCAAGTATCTCTTTATGGAACATGATTAACAAGATAAGATTTATAAGATCTTACCACATAACATAAGGAACATATAAGTAACTGCAAGTATAACAAGTTTAACTACGCAAGCAAGGCCTCAACTAATGTTCCGTGTTTTGCCTTAAGCAGTAAATACTATTTGGCTAGATTATGGATTATTATGCCATGAGGAAGTAAGCCGTACTGCTCAAATCCAACCTTCGGTTGCGAAACCCAAGTCGGTGCCATATAAGGTCAATGGAAGAGCCGGACTCCACGACTCCCACCTCGTGGTCAGTGCACGAGTACAACACAAGTAGGACCACCGTCTCGTGCTTAAGTGGCCTCAGCCATAGGGTCAGCTCCATAGGCTACCATCTGCCTATCCCACCTCGGTACAAGTCTCGACACTAATATATCTGAGCCACGGGCCTGTTCACCGTGCTCTGAGCCATGAACGCATTCATGCTCTCATATCACATATCTTGAGCCATGGGCCTGTTCACCATGCCCTACACATATCCCGAGTCTACAACCGCAGCTGCACTCACATCCTCTCTATTTTAGGCTAGGAGAAACCTCGCATATTCAACAATATGCGCTCCGAGTTAACCCGCAGGAGAACTCGTTTCACCATCACCAACTCCTGATGATGATGGATCGATGGCCAGGGCAAACTACATGATATATTCCACTGTGATTAGTTAGTACATTTTAAGTGGATTGTTGATGCAACCAAGTCGTAACACATGCAAAACATAAAGCTATATTATTATTATCACCATCATGCTATTCCGGGATCTCAACCCCTCATCACAGGAAACCACTGCCTCAACAGGCATTCTCATCACTTGGGATATCAATCCCAGATCATCATCAGAGGATAACACCTCAACTGGGCACTTTAGCCAAACTTGGGTCCTCAGACCAAAACACATATATCATCTCATCATCAAGAGTAACCATCAGAGTAGTGTTACTCAAACATACATACATATATATATATATATATATATATATATATATATATATATACCTCAGAGCCCTTTACATGGATATGCATCTGTATGAAACACCTGCATGGTTAGTATACACAATCACCATGGATTAATAGAAGAATCATATTATCAAACATATATGATTATATGCTTTATCAATCATGCCTCAACCCGTGACCATAGACATAGGTCGTATCATCATGCAAAGAATCTTATATGCTTATCATTCCTCAGCATTATACATATCATTCCAGATGATCATAACCACATGTAAAGTCATGTCAAGTTACATGAATATAATCTACTACCTCAATTACTATCAAGCATATCAAGGGTCACTATTATAAACCAAATGTAATAGCAGGAACAACATCTAACATATCAGTTTTCCATATAAGGAACAAGACCCTCACTAGAAGCGCCCACTACCCTCACCAAAGGTAGTATCGGGCAGGGCACTCTCCCATATTGCCCAACATTCTAGCCTTATATCGGCCAAGCCAACCAGCAAGGATAACAACTACCATCACAAGATGCATCGTGCAACTCTAGGTGTCGCACGCCTCAGGTGTCGTGCAACGGCGCATCGTGCACCACAAAGTATCATGCAACGCTGTGTCGTGCACCTCCAATTGTAACGTGCAGTAGGGTATCGTGCAACGTGCATCATGTGTCGTGCATCCCCATGTATCCTGTGCATCACTACGTTGCCATGATGCCCAACACGCAGCTAAACACTGAGTTCCATATCATCCAAAGGTATAACGGGCACTTGAGCCAGGCGTGTCGTGCAACCAACTGCTAATGGGCAACCAAGGCGTGCAACAAAGAAAGCATAACACTCAGCTATACACATGCTATCGGCCAACACACACAGGGCTAGGGCCAAGGGTAACGCCCACCACATAACTAGCTAACAAAGCTCCACGACATCAAGGTATAATGACACCAAGCCACCTCCTAGGTTAAGTGTATCGGGCAGGGTACTCAGCAAGGTGTGATGCCCGATACAACAAGGCAAGGACCAAGGGTGTGACGCCCGTCACAACCACATCATGTCAACCAAGGCTCTAGGCCAAAGAAGTACATCGGGCAACATCACCTCCAAGACCATATCGAGAAAGATGCTACCCAACCAGGTCATCATCAACCTTAAGCACAAGGGCACCAAACCTTAAAGGATCAAGAAGATGGCTCACCTCTCAACAACCAAGAGAGAGGGGTCTTGCACACCTTCTTATCATCAATCAGGCAACCCAAGGAACAACCCTAACCAAGGTCTACAACCACCACAAAGCTCACCTCTCGAATCTATGGTGAGAGAAGGGTGTTGCTCAAGCAACTAGAACACAAGCTCACCTCTCAACTTAAAGGAGAGAGGAGTATTGCCCATATCACTAGATTTCAAGCTCACTTCTCTAGACCAAGGAGGGAGAGGGGTGTAGCTCAACAAGAAACCCTAGAACAAGGTTCGAACAACAAGGTGCAACTAAAGCAAGAAACCAAACTAGCAACATATATAGCCGATTACGATCATAAGAAACATATAAGAACACAGAAGGTGTTATAGTTAGGGTTAGGAGTTATGTAACCTGCCTTAAGCAAACTCCAAGCTCCTAGAACCAAGCTTCCAAGCTCCACCACAAGAAGAAAGCAAGGCACTCTAGGGTTCGGCCACCACTAGAGGAAGAAGGAGACTCCAAGGCAAGGATCGGCCACCAAGCTTGCAAAAGAAGAGGGTGTTGTGCACCAAGGGAGAGGGAGACTAAGGAACTAAAGGGATCCTTAGAAATAGAAAGGAAACACATATATAGAAGAGGATGGAGGAGAAACCAAGGTAGGATAGGGAAAGGTGTCGCCCACGTAGGGACACTTGTCCATGGGCAATGCCACCACTTTAGCATGTCTTAAACACATATCTAAGGCCATTGCCACATGCAAGCATCAAGCACCAAGTGTCCACTAGTGGTGACAAAAATGAGGTCAAAGGGGTCAAAGAGGTCCATGGGTGACACACCTCCACACCATGGCCGACACACTCTCATGGGCGACACAACACAGGCCGACACAGCCATGGCCGACACAGCCATGGCCGACACAAGGCACTCTTGCCCCACACAAGATCCAACAAGGCAAAGGAAAGGCACAACAAGGCCCAACAAGGCTCAACCAAGCCCAAAGGAACTCAAGAAACGAGCCCAACCCTTCCTCTCAACACCAGAGGAAGTAAGGAGAGGGAGGAACACCTCACAAGGTGACAAACTTGCCCCAAAAACCCTACACTTGGGTTAACTACAAGTAGCACCTCCAACTCTCAACAAAGCACAAGCAAAACCCTAATCACCAGTAAAGGTGATTAGTAAGCAACTAAGCATCATGGTTAAGCAAAGCAAACAGGATAAGCCCTAAACGGAGGTCAGGGTCCTTACAAGCTATAACCCTCTACAAAGGGATTTCATCCTCGAAATCCGAAGAGAAAAAAGAGGGATACTTCCTCCTCATCTCTTCCTCAAGCTCCCACGTGGCTTCCTCAATGCCATGATGATGCCAAAGAACTTTCACCAGAACTAGGTCCTTCCTCTTCAGCTTCTTAACTCTTATGTCAAGGATCATATCAAGACCTTCCTCATAGGTCACATCTTCATCAAGCTTAACTTCGACTGGCTGTATCACTGTTCCTGTTTCTGGATGACTTTTCTTCAGCATACTGACATGGAATACTGGGTGTAACCTGTGCAATTCTGGCGGCAACTCCAACTCGTAAGCTACCTTGCCCATACGTGCTATGACTGGGTATGGTCCCATATATCTGGGTGCTAGCTTACCCTTCCGACCAAACCTCAGTACACCCTTCCACGATGAGACTTTAAGATATACTTTGTCTCCTACCTGGAACTCCAAAGGTCGTCGACGATTGTCTGTGTAAGACTTCTGTCTGTCCTGTGCCGCCTTCAACTGTTGTTGTATCACCTTGATCTTTTCTATTGTCTATTGTACTAACTCAGGACCCAACAGTTGATATTCACCAGACTCATACCAACATAACGGAGATCTGCACTTCCTGCCATATAAGGCCTCATAAGGAGCCATGTCAATGCTCCGCTGATAACTATTGTTGTAGGCGAACTCTATCAGACTGAGATGTATGTCCCAACTTCCTAGGAACTACAAAACACAAGCTCGAAGGAGATCTTCCAAAGTCTGAATAGTCCTCTCAGATTGTCTGTCTGTCTGCGGGTGGAAGGCGGTGTTGAACCTCAGCTGCGTTCCCAACGCTTTGTGCAACTGTTCCCAGAAACGACTCATGAACTGAGGACCTCTGTCAGAAACTATCGTTGCTGGCACACCGTGCAAACATACTATCTCATCTACATATACTCGAGCGAGCTTCTCGGCTGTATAAGTAGTCTTTATAGGTATGAAATGGGTAGACTTCATCAATCTGTCCACTATTACCCAAATGGAATCATGATTCCTAATTGTCCTGGGCAGACCAACTACGAAATCCATGGTTATATGATCCCATTTCCACTGCGGTATTAGCAGGGGTTGTAGCGTACCTGCTGACTTTTGATGCTCAGCCTTGACTTGCTGACATACCACACACCTAGCCACAAACTCGACTACATCTTTCTTCAAGTCGGGCCACCAATACAAGTCCTTCATATTATGATACATCTTGGTGACTCCTGGATGCATATCATACATCGATGTGTGTGCTTCCTCGAGCACTAGATTCCTCAGATCATCAGCATCAGGGACCACCATCCTATCTTGATAGCAAACTAGTCCATCCTCGGACTCATGGAACCCATCACGCTTTTCGCTGCCAAACTCTGACCTGATCAACTGCACTGTATCATCTGTTTGCTGTGCATCTTTGATCTGCTGTCTCAGCATAGGCTTGACTTGCATATGTGCTAAAAGTCCAGCTAACAGGCAAACTTCCATCTGCATATTCATCTGCCACATGGAAACAAACATATCCCGTCTATGGCATACCAAGGAACTCAACTGTGCCTTCTTTGTAGAGGGAGAAGAAGACTTTCATCTAAGCGCATCAACTACCACATATGCCTTACCAGGATGATACTCAATGGTGAAGTCATAATCATTGATTAGCTCAATCCATCGACGCTGTCACATGTTTAGCTCATTCTGCAAAAAGATGTACTTCAGATTCTTATGATCTGTAAAGATCTGGCATACCTCCCCGTAAAGATAGTGTCTTCAAATCTTTAATGCATGAACCACTGCTGCCAACTCCAAGTCATGAGTCAGATAGTTTTCCTCATGTTTCTTAAGCTGTCGTGAGGCAAAAGAAACCACATGATCTTCCTGCATCAGTACACAACCTAAACCTTTCTTGGAAGCATCATAGAAGACAACATAGCCCTTCCCAGGCTCTGGCAGGACTAACACTGGAGCACTAGTCAACTTCTCCTTCAAACTTTGGAAAGCTTACTGGAAACGATCATTCCAAACAAAAGGTACATCCTTTCTAGTCAACTTCATCATCGGCAACACAATCGCACTGAAGTCCTTGATAAACCTTCAGTAGAATCCTGCTAATCCCAGGAAAATATGAACTTCTGTCGGCGTCTTCGGCTATTCCCATTCTGCAATGGAATCCACCTTCTTTGGGTCCACTTTAACTCCTTTTACAGATATCACATGACCCAAGAAAGTTACTTCTTCCAACCAGAACTCACACTTACTGAACTTGGCATACAACTGATGTTGGCGAAGAAGAGTCAACGCTAATCAAAGATGTTGCTCATGCTCTTGCCTATCCTGACTATAGATCAAGATGCCATCTATAAAGACTACAACAAACTGATCTAGGAACAGACGAAACACTCGATTCATCAATTCCATGAGAGCAGTAGGTGCATTGGTTAGCCCAAACGGCATAACCACAAACTCGAAGTGACCATACCTCATCCAAAAAGCTAACTTTGGTATGTCATCCGCCTTAATCCTCAACTGATGATACCCAGATCGTAGATCGATCTTTGAAAACACTGTATCACCACGCAACTGATCAAATAGATCGTCTATCCTCGGTAACTGGTACTTGTTCTTGATCGTGACCTTGTTCAACTGCCGGTAATCTATACACAACCACATCGACTCGTCCTTCTTTTTAACGAATAGCACTGGAGCACCCCAAGGCGACGTACTCGGTCGAATGAAACCTTTCTCCAACAACTCTTGTAACTGCTTCTTAAGCTCAGCCATCTCTACTAGAGCCATCCTATACGGTATCTGTGCAACTGGCTGTGTTCCTAGAACCGAATTGATCTCAAAATCAATCTCTCGGGGTGGAGGAACACCGGGGAACTCATCGAGAAACACATCTGCAAACTCTCGAACAGCCGACACCTCCTCCAGGCTAGGATCTTTCACCTTGGTATCCACCACATGAGCTAAGAATGCCTTACATCCTTGTCGTAACAACTTTTTTGCCACCAAAGATGATACTAGACACGTGGGGAGAATCTTCCTATCTCCTTGGGAGATCCACTTCTCTCCATCATCATCAAACACAGCTTGCTTGGAACCACAGTCCAAAACAACCTTATACTTCTCTAAGGTATCCATCCCAAGGATCACATCGAAACCACGCATATCAAGTGGTATAAGATCCACTTGTATACGGTGTTCTGAAAAAGATAAAACACAAGATGGACACTCCTCTCGAAGCATCGAGGAACCATCAAGAGGGGTTTCTAACAACAAGCTATCCTTCTTACAACTAACAGGTAAACGGTAGTTCTGAAGCATACTATAGGCGATAAAAGAGTGTGTAGCACCCGGGTCAACCAGAACAGATATAAAGCAAGAAGAAGACATATCAGAATGAAATAACTCCATCTGACCTGCCACCACTCGTAGGTTGACTATCACCTCCGGCTGACTCATAACAAAGAATCGATCTGTTGCTTTCTGTCCACGTCCTCTGCTTCCTTAAGCAGACGATCCCGCTTGCGACGCTTGACTGCGTCCTCTCCCTCTACTACTATTGGGCTGCTGTCTATCTAACCCTCTTTGATTCTGTCTCACCTGCTGCGTCACTTCAACATCTCTACTGGGGTAGTTGAACCTAAAATGCCCGATCTGCCCACACCGATGGCATGACCTATCATCAATCTGTGGCCTAGATGCCCCTGTCACTACCACAGAAGCTGTACTATGTGCCTTTGATGGTGAAGAAACATATCCTCTTCCCTTACTCGGAGACCACTGTGATGGTACACTGGCACCTCTCATCACAGAAGGCGCTGCAAATCTTGGCTTCTTGAAGCCACCAAACCTCTGTCCCTGGAACTGAGCAGGCCTATTCCTAGACATGGATTCTCTTTTCTCCCTGACTGACCGTTCGATCCTCCGGATAGATTCCACAAATGTAGCAAACCGCTCTCGGTTCTCCAACGTAGAAGTAGGTGTTGTCAGCTCAGCACTTAGTCCTTTCTCAAAACGTCTAATCCGCTCGTCATCTGTCGCTGCCATGTGAGGAAAAAACCTCAACAGATCCATGAACTTGGCTTCATACTCGGTGATGTTCATCGTTCCTTGGCGCAGGTGCTCAAACGGGCTGATCTTCTCATCCAGATATGTCTTTAGAAAGTATCTGTTGACGAACTCGCACTGGAAAACCTCCCAACCGATCACCTCACCGGGTCGCTTCTCCTCCTCGATGGTCCACCAGTGACTAGCACTACCCTTCAAAAGGTAGACATCGTGCTTGACTTTATCTGCTTCGGGGATGTCGAGGATCCAGAAAGCCTTCTCAAGATTTGTCAGCCATAGATCTGCATCTGCTGGATCAGCCGTCCCGGCATAGTCTGAAGCTCCGACTCAGTAAAGCCGCTCAAAGGTATTCCCAATGTGACAACCTCGATTTTTTTCTCTCTCCTTTATTATACCATTCCTTTCTCTATTGGTGACTCACATCACTCAGTATGAGTTCAATTTCATGACTTGTCTTATTGATGACCCATTTTGATCACTATATGCATGATTTTCACAATGTGTGACATCAATCAACACTTTGAGTTTAGTATTGAGCTTAGTATTATCATTTATTACATCATCCTCTTGAATCCATTTTGAACCCCATAAATATGATCATACTGCTCTCATTTGTATACTATGTTGTAGACGATTCAATTACGAATCCAGAGGAACAAAAAGCACATCGATTGGACCTTCGGAGTCCAAGTTATGACACCTTGATATTCTGCTATTTATAATTTGTTTTAGCTCTTTTATATGCCCTTTTCTCTATTGGGCCGGCCACATAGGCCCAATACAACACTGTAGCCCATCTTCTTGTCCCCTCCCCTTCCGCTTCAGGAAACCAGTGACAGGGAAAGAGTTTCCCTGCCTCCACCCAGATTGGGTAACGGACGACAACCCTAGTCTTCTCCTTATATACCCCCCTCCCTGGTTTTCCCTTCTCCGATTTGCCCTAGTCTTCTCGTGCCGCCGACTTTCCTTTTTCCCTTTTGCGTCGGCATCCCTTTTTTCTTCTTGCTGCTTCCGCCCAAAACCAGCTCGGAGAGATGCCAACGGCCAGCCGTGAACCCTCGGCGCCGTAGTCCCGTCCAACCACCACAGAGCCCCCACCGACCTCCGACCCACTCCTCCGCGGTCTGCCATGGGCGCAGCGGCCCCGGGGAAGGCTGGGCGCCGCCCTACCGGTCTACTCTGTTCCGTTTGGGAAACAGGGGATCGCACGACCAAGAAAACGGGGGAAGGGACGAGAGGAGGTGGTGGGTGAGCGGCCCAGTGAGCACATCGACCCAAAATCAGAGGCCCAGACCGGCGGGAGATGGACCACTGGATGAAGAGTGGACCACCAAGGTCCCATGATCCATTGACTGCGGGTTGTCAATAGATACATGGGTATGTCCTCCTTTATTGATATAGTTCTTAATCAAAAGTTCTAAAATCCATAACTTCCATCTCCCTTGGCCAAAAGTTATAATCCAATATACCAAATTGATCAGCTCGACGAGACCTACCTATTGGGCATGGTTCCAGGTCCTAAATCTGATGTTTACTCCCCTGATTTCTTGAAAATGATATCTTTATCCATGTTGAGTTCATTCAATGCATCTAGGTGATAAAACTTGAACCTTTAATGATCATCTATCTGCCTAATCATGAAATCAGAATCTTTAGTACATCTTTGATCTACAAGAGGGTCCTTATCACCCCTATTGCTTAAGAATTACTCCCGTTTTCACTATGTGACTTGTCCTTGGACTTTAATATATGATCTTGACCAAATTTGTTATGTTTCTTGAATATGATTCATGTATCAATGTTATGATGATCTAATCTTTCTTTTTGTCTAAATATCAATGTCTTGATGATACCTAGACCCTAAGGGACATCTACCCAACCTTGTTTATGCCTCTTATGTCCTACTCTTGCTGATCTAAACCATCCCTTATGCTTGGTTCTATTTCATTGATAACCTTTGTCCTTGGTTACTCTATTATGAGTCTCGTGACCTAATTTGGGTATAAGTGCCCTAAATCTTATCATGTCCAGATGAAACCTTGAAAGAATATGAAACTTGAGCCACACTCTTACGATGGATCCTAAATCAATATGAGATCATCTAATGTACTATAACCAACCTTGGAAACCACCTTGGCCAAAACCCTAAAATGCATCTAAATAGGTTTAATGATGAGAATCTAATGCATATATGTAATCTTGTTGTTAATCAGGTTTGGCATGTGGCTAGATGGTGAAAGATATGTTAGGTTATGAATCTCTGAATTAGGTATGGGCCTTATCTAGTTATATGACTACCGCTTTCTTGCTTGAAAAGACATATATTATATGCTTGTTTGTCTATTTTCTCAAATATTGCCATGTAGTATTGATATGTCATACTCGATGTTTGCTTCGTCTGTTTTATAACTTGAACACATATATATTTGGAACTCCATTATAATATTGTTGATAAAGGGCTCTTGGTTACGACCTTGAGGTCCCTCTCGTATAAAAGGGTTAGCTAAGCTTGAGCACCCTTACGGACCCTTCCGACGGGAAGTTGGTCAAAGGCCTTAAACATGTTTGATATTGTTGATATAATGGAGTGAAATGACATAAAATATGGTTTCGTATTTGTTAAACAATTAACTTTTTTTTATTCTTGTTCATTTAGTCTTGAAATCTTTTCAAATTATGCAAAACTTATATATATGTGTATCTTTCGGCCCCATACTCAACACCTCGTGTGTTGACCCATTTCTCGTATGTTGTTTTTAGGTTCAAAGATGGCTAGAAGGATGAAGGGCTTGGTGAGCTATGCTAGGTGTACTTGTTGTAAGATCCAGATATAGTATACATGAGCAGACTTGTATAAAGTGACTCTTGAACATGTAATTGAAATCATGTAATATAATGATGTTTCTTAATATATCTTGTTGATTATTGAGTTTATGTTGGTGCATTTATCTTGTTATCTGTTCATGTGTGCTAAGCTTTACGCTTCCGCATTTCGCCTTTGGTAAACGTTTGGTTCATGGGACTGGGATTCCGGTTCCGTGACAGATGGTATCAGAGCATGAACAATAACTACACCAAACATTGCTCACATGAAACACAAACTAAACTCACCTTACATCTCAACCCTAGAAACTTAATAAGATGTGCTTTGTGGATCAGGTTGACTTAGCCTCTAGGTTAGAACCTAGATGTTCTAGAACTAGGTGTAGACTTGTGTAAGTTACCTCCCTAGTCATGACTCGCGACATGTGCTTAGGATGTCTACACAAGTGTGCACCATGTTCTTGCTAGTTCTCTAGGTGTCATGATACTAGACTGCCTAATGAGTGTGGTAACTCGTTTTGGTTTTGGTTTTATTCGAATGGAGTATGGTGGTTTTCATCGCCTGTTTAAATGTTGGAGAAAACATATTTCAAGTATTATTATATGTACATATGAAAAATGTTACCACACTTAGAAAGGCAGTGAGTTTCCATTCAACCTAAGAGAAAGAGATGTAACATCAAGTCTAGATGAGAGTTTAGATGATAGTGATAATCTCTAAAGTTGTCTAGAGCCATGATATAGGTTAGGCAAGTGAACAACCTAGAAACCTAAGATGATGATTATGATATTGATGATGATGTTGATGTTTTATAGGACCCAAGATGTTTGAGGAAGGTTAAGTATGTTTGACGATATGGAATGAGTTGGACCATGCAACCCTAGCTAAACCTAGCACCTTATATGATACATACCACTTGGTTGATGTGCTAAACGTAGCTAGTGGGTAGACATGCTTGCTTGTACCTAGTCTTGTATGTGTGGAGATATGATATATGGTTCGAGACCAACACGGGCCTCAATCTCTATACAAAGGAAGACCTCTAGCATGGGACATATGAATAGGAAGACGTGTTGATATGAGTTGACCCGTATCGGGAAAAGGTTAGAGTACCTAAAATCCAAAATATTTGAAATGTTGAATACTATGAATGGTGAAATACTTGATGATGAGTCCCTAGCTAGAATACTTCTAAGTATATGAGTTGAGTGACCTAGTGGATGGTTTCCTTGAAAATGTTGAGCCCTAGATTTCCTATTAAATATCTAACCCTAGAGAAAGAGGCAATTGAAAATTTGATGCTTGATATATATGTAGGTGAGGGAGATGTCCCAAGACCCTTAGATAATGTATACGATGTGTGATATTCATGATGAGCCTCATGCTCGGGTTAGTAGTTGTATATAAAGGAATCTAGCGGTTACCCTTGTTTCTCAAAAGATGGGTAGTAATTTTATTACAAGTAGAAGATTGTGGTTAACATGTATTGTTGGACACATATATCTTACATAGCTTGAGTGGCTTGAACTTGTGGAGCTCTTTCTAGATATAAGTGAGAGAATTTGAAAACTGTGACATTAATGATAATGGTGTTCTTAGAATGATGCTTGTACATGAAATATCTCGCTTATGTTTAAAAACTTGAATATGTACGATAAGCCACTCTCATAGGCTAGACCTAATATGAAATCATACTATACATAAAAGATGTAGCCTTGAAATCATGAACTGGATGTGATGATGTCTAGAGATCTTACCTTGAATAATGAGGGTAACACGTCTAACCTCATACTAAAATGAAAAAAAAACCGATATAACGATACACTTGGAATCATAACTCAGATGAACATGATGAATAAATTGTTTAATTTTAGATTTAAACGGAAAAATAATGAACATAATTGATTAGAGTTGGTGGAAATTTTGGGGAAAACAAAACCATACATAAAATCTAGAGTAAAGATGAGATACACACTTGATGATAATCTTGGTTGAAGTTATGTCCATAAACATGATTCTTTTGAGAAGTGATAACATAGATTTTGATAATACACCCTGGTCGTGTATGAAGATTAGTACAAAACTCTGATATATGGATACTAAAGAATGAGTACACCCTTGATAAGGATAACCTAGTGTGCATCCATCATGTGAAATGCCTTGATAACCATGGATTTTGGCTTGACTCTTAACTATGATCTTGGTTGAATTTTGGGGACGAAATTTCTTGTAAGGAGGGAAGGATGTGACAACCTCGATTTTTTTTCTCTCTCCTTTATTATACCATTCCTTTCTCTATTGGTGACTCACATCACTTAGTATGAGTTCAATTTCATGACTTGTCTTATTGATGACCCATTTTGATCACTATATGCATGATTTTCACAATGTGTGACATCAATCAACACTTTGAGTTTAGTATTGAGTTTAGTATTATCATTTATTACATCATCCTCTTGAATCCATTTTGAACCCCATCAATATGATCATACTGCTCTCATTTGTATACTATGTTGTAGACGATTCAATTACGAATCCATAGGAACAAAAATCACATCGATTGGACCTTCGGAGTCCAAGTTATGACACCTTGATATTCTGCTATTTATAATTTGTTTTAGCTCTTTTATATGCCCTTTTCTCTATTGGGCCAGCCACATAGGCCCAATACAACACTGTAGCCCATCTTCTTGTCCCCTCCCCTTCCGCTTCAGGAAACCAGTGACAGGGAAAGAGTTTCCCTGCCTCCACCCAGATTGGGTAACAGACGACAACCCTAGTATTCTCCTTATATACCCCCCTCCCTGGTTTGCCCTTCTCCGATTTGCCCTAGTCTTCTCATGCCGCCGACTTTCCTTTTTCCCTTTTGCGTCGGCATCCCCCTTTTCTTCTTGCTGCTTCCGCCCAAAACCAGCTCGGAGAGATGCCAACAGCCAGCCGTGAACCCTCGGCACCATAGTCCCGTCCAACCACCACAGAGCCCCCACCGACCTCCGACCCACTCCTCCGCGGTCTGCCATGGGTGCAGCGGCCCCGGGGAAGGCTGGGCGCCGCCCTGCCAGTCTGCTCTGTTCCGTTCGGGAAACAGGGGATCGCGCGACCAAGAAAACGGGGGAAGGGACGAGAGGAGGTGGCGGGTGAGCGGCCCAGTGAGCACATCGACCCAAAATCAGAGGCCCAGACCGGCGGGAGATGGACCACTGGATGAAGAGTGGACCACCAAGGTCCCATGATCCATTGGCTGCGGGTTGTCAATAGATACATGGGTATGTCCTCCTTTATTAATATAGTTCTTAATCAAAAGTTCTAAAATCCATAACTTCCATCTCCCTTGGCCAAAAGTTATAATCCAATATACCAAATTGATCAGCTCGACGAGACCTACCTATTGGGCATGGTTCCAGGTCCTAAATCTGATGTTTACTCCCCTGATTTCTTGAAAATGATATCTTTATCCATGTTGAGTTCATTCAATGCATCTAGGTGATAAAACTTGAACCTTTAATGATCATCTATCTGCCTAATCATGAAATCAGAATCTTTAGTACATCTTTGATCTACAAGAGGGTCCTTATCACCCCTATTTCTTAAGAATTACTCCCGTTTGCACTATGTGACTTGTCCTTGGACTTTAATATATGATCTTGACCAAAGTTGTTATGTTTCTTGAATATGATTCATGTATCAATGTCTTGATGATCTAATCTTTCTTTTTGTCTAAATATCAATGTCTTCATGATACCTAGACCCTAAGGGACATCTACCCAACCTTGTTTATGCCTCTTATGTCCTACTCTTGCTGATCTAAACCATCCCTTATGCTTGGTTCTATTTCATTGATAACCTTTGTCCTTGGTTACTCTATTATGAGTCTCGTGACCTAATTTGGGTATAAGTGTCCTAAATCTTATCATGTCCAGATGAAACCTTGAAAGAATATGAAACTTGAGCCACACTCTTACGATGGATCCTAAATCAATATGAGATCATCTAATGTACTATAACCAACCTTGGAAACCACCTTGGCCAAAACCCTAAAATGCATCTAAATAGGTTTAATGATGAGAATCTAATGCATATATGTAATCTTGTTGTTAATCAGGTTTGGCATGTGGCTAGATGGTGAAAGATATGTTAGGTTATGAATCTCTGAATCAAGTATGGGCCTTATCTAGTTATATGACTACCGCTTTCTTGCTTGAAAAGACATATATTATATGCTTGTTTGTCTATTTTCTCAAATATTGCCATGTAGTATTGATATGTCATACTCGATGTTTGCTTCGTCTGTTTTATAACTTGAACACATATATATTTTGAACTACATTATAATATTGTTGATAAAGGGCTCTTGGTTATGACCTTGAGGTCCCTCTCGTATAAAAGGGTTAGCTAAGCTTGAGCACCCTTACGGACCCTTCCGACGGGAAGTTGGTCAAAGGCCTTAAACATGTTTGATATTGTTGATATAATGGAGTGAAATGACATAAAATATGGTTTCGTATTTGTTAAACAATTAACTTTTTTTTATTCTTGTTCATTTAGTCTTGAAATCTTTTCAAATTATGCAAAACGTATATATATGTGTATCTTTCGGCCCCATACTCAACACCTCGTGTGTTGACCCATTTCTCGTATGTTGTTTTTAGGTTCAGAGATGGCTAGAAGGATGAAGGGCTTGGTGAGCTATGCTAGGTGTACTTGTTGTAAGATCCAGATATAGTATACATGAGCAGACTTGTATAAAGTGACTCTTGAACATGTAATTGAAATCATGTAATATAATGATGTTTCTTAATATATCTTGTTGATTGTTGAGTTTATGTTGGTGCATTTATCTTGTTATCTGTTCATGTGTGCTAAGCTTTACGCTTCCGCATTTCGCCTTTGGTATACGTTTGGTTCATGGGACTGGGATTCCGGTTCCATGACACCCAATACCCTATGTTTCACCATGGGGAGCCTGTGCTCTCGGCGAAGGCACTGGCAATCTTTCTACCATGAGATTCATCGTAGCCATCATCTACTCCATAAGTTGTTGATAGGCAGGGTTTTCGAAAATGGTTGGGTCAGGTTGGGGGACCTCAGGCACCTGATCTCCATGTGCCTTCCCTATAGCTCCATCAAATGATGCATCATCGCTGTTCTCGGCAGCATGTTCTTCATGGTTTCCAGACATCTTGGCTTTTTCTTCCGCTGAGGGCAGAAGATGATTGTAAGAAAATCTGGGAAACACACAAGAACAGACACAACCTAGTCCTAAATCCCTGTAGACTCAGCGATACTAGAGCTCTGATACCAAAACTTGTGGCAACACATCCCACTATCACACAGACAATGAGGTGTTACGCGAAAACGTGCGAAAAACCCTATAAACCACTATTTACCAAAAACACGGGTTAATTAAAACTGATTTCGGAAAGTGAATAAACTAAGAAACTATTACATTTAGATCCTCATCCTGCAAGGAAACATGTTATATAAACATTTACATGTCTTTATACGTGTCCACAGCTTAGGAGATCAGCTGTCTTGTCATCACATGAGTTCATCACCTATTTATACATACATAACGGCCCACATCCAGCCAGCTGTAGGAAATACAAAGCATCAACAACTATACATCGCAAAACAACGTCAAAACACCTCCAAGGACCTGAGAGTACAGGGATGACTCTAAGACTCTACTACAACATGACCAAAACAACAGCATGTCCATCTCTTGCCTTCTACTGCTCTTCTTGCTGCTCGGCCGCAACTCCGTGACCACCACCACGTCTAGCTCGAACACCTAAAAAGGTTATAAACCAATGGGGTGAGACACACAGTCCCAGCAATAAACATAACTCCCCGCCGAAACCATAAAACCATAGAAGGATTAAAGAAAAAGTAGCAGATAACTGATAGAAGATATAAAAAGAGCAGCCTATATAATAAAACTATTCATACCATCAAGCTTACCAGGCTGTACGGAAGGCAGATAACCAAGTATCTCTTTATGGAACATGATTGACAAGATAAGATTTATAATATCTTACCACATAACATAAGGAACGTATAAGTAACTGCAAGTATAACAAGATTAACTACGCAAGCAAGGCCTCAACCAATGTTCCGGGTTTTGCCTTAAGTAGTAAATACTATTCGGCTGGATTACAGATTATTATGCCCTGAGGAAGTGAGCTGTACCGCTCAAATCCAACCTTCGGTTGTGAAACCCAAGCCGATGCCATACAAGGTCAATGGAAGAGCCAGACTCCACGACCTCCCACCTCGTGGTCAGTGCACGAGTACAACACAAGCAGGACTGCAGTCTCGTGCTTAAGTGGCCTCAACCATAGGGTCAGCTCCATAGGCTACCCTCTGCCTAGCCCGCCTCGGTATAGGTCTCGGTGCTAGTATATCTGAGCCACAAGCCTATTCACCGTGCTCTGAGCCATGAACACATTCATGCTCTCATATCACATATCCTGAGCCATGGGCCTGTTCACCATGCCCTACACATATCCCAAGTCTGCAACCGCAACTGCACTCACATCCTCTCTATTTTAGGCTAGGAGAAACCTCGCATATTCAACAATATGTGCTCCGAGTTAACCCACAGGAGAACCCATTTCACCATCACCAGCTCCTGACGATGATGGATCTATGGCCAGGGCAAACTACATGATATGTTCCACTGTGATTAGTTAGTACATTTTAAGTGGATTGTTGAGGCAACCAAGTTGTAACACATGCAAAACATAAATCTATATTATTATTATCACCATCATGTTATTCCGGGATCTCAACCCCTCATCACAGGAAACCACTGCCTCAACAGGCATTCTCATTACTTGGGATATCAATCCCAGATCATCATCAGAGGATAACACCTCAACCGAGCACTTTAACCAAACTCGGGTCCTCAGAATAAAACACATATATCATCTCATCATCAAGAGTAACCATCAGAGCAGTGTTACTCAAACATATATATATATATACATATATATATATATATATATATATATATATATATATATATATATATATATATATATATATATATATATACCTCATAGCCCTTTACCTAGCTATGCATCTGTATGAAACACCTACATGGTTAGTATACACAATCACCATGGATTAACAAAAGAATCATATTATCAAACATATATGATTATATGCTTTATCAATCATGCCTCAACCTGTGACCATAGACATAGGTCGTATCATCATGCAAAGCATCTTATATGCTTATCATTCCTCAACATTATACATATCATTCTAGATGATCATAGCCACATGTAAAGTCATGTCAAGTTACATGAATATAATCTACTACCTCAATTACTATCAAGCATATCAAGGGTCACTGTTATAAACCAAACGTAATAGCAGGAACAACATCTAACATATCAATTTTCCATATAAGGAACAAGACCCTCACTAGAAGCGCCCACTACCCTCACCAAAGGTAGTATCGGACATGGCACTCTCCCCTATCACCCAACATTCTAGCCTTATATCGGCCAAGCCATCCAGCAAGGATAACAGCTACCAACACAAGATGCATCATGCAACTCTAGGTGTCGCACACCTCAGGTGTCGTGCACCACAGAGTATCGTGCAACACTGTGTCATGCACCTCCAATTGTAACATGCAGCAGGGTATCGTGCAACGTCCATCATGTGTCGTGCATCCCCATGTATCTTGTGCATCACTACGTTGCCATGATTCCCAACACGCAGCTAACCACCGAGCTCCATATCATCCAAAGGTATAACAGGCACTTGAGCCAGGCGTGTCGTGCAACCAACTGCTAACGGGCAACCAAGGCGTGCAACAAAGAAAGCATAACACTCAGCTATACACATGCTATCGGCCAACACACACAGGTCTAGGGCCAAGGGTAACGCCCACCATAGAACTAGCTAACAGAGCTTCCACGACATCAAGGTATAACGACACCAAGCCACCTCCTAGGTTAAGTGTATCGGGCAGGGTACTCAGCAAGGTGTGGCGCCCGACACAACAAGGCAAGGACCAGGGGTGTGACACCCATCACAACCACATCATGTCAATCAAGGCTCTAGGCCAAAGAAGGATATCAGGCAGCATCACCTCCAAGACCATATCGGGCAAGATGCTACCCAACCAGGTCATCATCAACGTCAAGCACAAGGGCACCAAACCTTAAAGGATCAAGAAGATGGCTCACCTCTCAACAACCAAGAGAGAGGGGTCTTGCACACCTTCTTATCACCAATCGGGCAACCCAAGGAACAACCCTAACCAAGGTCTACAACCACCACAAAGCTCACCTCTCGAATCTATGGTGAGAGAAGTGTTGCTTAAGAAACTAGAACACAAGCTCACCTCTCAACTTAAACGAGAGAGGAGTATTGCCCATATCACTAGAGTTCAAGCTCACTTCTCTAGACCAAGGAGGAGAGGGGTGTTGGTCAATAAGAAACCCTAGAACAAGGTTCGGCCAACGAGGTGCAACTAAAGAAAGAAACCAAACTAGCAACATATATAGCCGATTATGATCATAAGAAACATACAAGAACATAGAAGGTGTTATAGTTAGGGTTAGGAGTTATGTAACCCGCCTTAAGAAAGCTCCAAGCTCCTAGCACCAAGCTTCCAAGCTCCACCACAAGAAGAAAGCAAGGCACTCTAGGGTTCGTCCACCACTAGAGAAAGAAGGAGACTCCAAGGCAAGGATCGGCCACCAAGCTTGCAAAAGAAGAGGGTGTCATGCACCAAGGGAGAGGGAGACTAAGGAACTAAAGGGATCCTTAGCAAGAGAAAGGAAACACATATATAGAAGAGGATGGAGGAGAAACCAAGGTAAGATAGGGCAAGGTGTCACCCACCTAGGGACACTTGTCCATGGGAAATGCCACCACTCTAGCATGTCTTAAACACATGTCTAAGGCCATTTCCACATGCAAGCATAAAGCACAAAGTGTCCACTAGTGGTGACACAAACGAGGTCAACGGGGTCAAAGAGGTCCATGGGCGACACACCTCCACACCATGGCTGACACACTCCCATGGGCGACACAACACAAGATGACACAGCCATGGCCGACACACCTAGGCTGACACAAGGCACTCCTGCCCGACACAAGGTCCAACAAGGCAAAGGAAAGGCACAACAAGGCCCAACAAGGCTCAACCAAGCCCAAAGGAACTCAAGCAACGAGCCCAACCCTTCCTCTCAACACCAGAGGAAGCAAGGAGAGGGAGGAACACCTCACAAGGTGACAAACTTGCCCCAAAAACCCTACACTTGGGTTAACTGCAAGTAGCACCTCCAACTTTAAAAAAAGCACAAGAAAAACCCTAATCACCACTAAAGGTGATTAGCAAGCAACTAAGCATTAGGGTTAAGCAAAGAAAATAGGATAATCCCTAAACGGAGGTCAGGGTCCTTACAATGAGCAAGTTATCACATGTAACAGACTGTGGCTAGTTATCCAGTGAACAATGTTCTGTAAGTCTTTTGATATGAATGAAATACAAGTGGCTTTAGTTTATGGCTTTAGACATGATGAAGTCAGCTTGATTCATGGTTATGAAATAGGTTTTAATTTCCTATGTTTTTTGGGCAATCCATTTACTTAGTGTTGATTCTGTGTTTGATTTTGAGTAATCTCACTTTGTGTTGTAAAGGGTGTCACATTTGGTGGTATCAGAGTTTTAGGTTTGATGAGTCTACAAGGACACTAGGACTAGGACTAGAATGGTGACTAAGTCGAGAACATGACATAAAACATGATGCATACTAAATAATCTTAGTACTTGAGTGCCCTGTCTAGGCATACAACTATTGAGAAGAAGGTGAGTGTGGAACTCTTAGGTTTCTTTCTTTCTGATTACTCTGATCAAGTAGTCATTTTGAAACAACCTAAAGAGCATGATTAAACATGAATCATGATAATAATGCCTTCATCTTACCCTAAAGAAGGATAGAGATGCATCATAATCTATTGGAACTTGAACGTCCAATAACCATGAAAGAAAGACACGACACTATACAACTTGAATCTGAACATAGATAAGCTATACGAGATCCCTGAAGTGGTGATCCCAAGAAGTTTTAAAGAAAAAAGACAGACTAATCTATGTTAATAAAGTAAGTCAAGGTGTAAAATTCACATAAGATGTAGAGAAGTCCTCAGATAAGTATGACAAAAATTAACATATGAGAATGATGATGAACTAATAAAGTGGAATCTAAGCAAACCTTAGACCAACTTATCTGAATAGAAGAAGTATTAATAAAAAAAACCTTCATGACATATGAAAGAGTTAAGGAGTAATGACCTATGTTTAATGACGGAAGTGCGAGATATGATGGTTTACCTCTTAAAAAGGAGTAGGAAAACGTATTAAAACAAGAAAACATACATGAGGATGGTGAAAAATAACCAGAAATGAAGTAATAAGATGCCTTAACCTTGATGATTCCTATGCTGATATCAATGAATACAAGTTGAAAAGGGTAAAATGATATATAATAAGTTGTAACTCTGTATGATAATAAAGAGAGTTGGTAAAACCTTCTTTGTTAGTTGGATTGTTGATACAGTCACCATTAAGGTCGATGCTGAGTTACCAGATCAGAGTGACACATCAGAAATGTGGTGGGCCCATAACCTATAGGTCCTGTGACATCACCGTGGTATAGAAGAATCCACGTAGGAACTTGAGGAAGAGATGAGAAGGAAATAACCCTCTCTTTTCTCTTAAGATTTCAGGGGCGAAATCCATGTTAGGGGTTTATGGCTTGTAAGGACCCTGATCTGAGTTTTGGGGTAACCCTGTTTGTTTTGTCTTAATTGCGTGCTTAGAATCTTTCTCTAATATTTTAAGATGTAGTTAGTGTAAGGAGTGGGATTCCATAGGGATCCACTCCCTACTAAAAATAATAAGGCAACATCCACCAACAAAAACTTTTTCTTGAAAGGGATGAAACAAAATTTATTCAATGTGATTGTATAATAACACAAAGTAGCAGCATAATTAAAAGATGTATCTAACCATTACAAATCTTCTTATCATACTAAAATTTCACCAAGAAGGGTGAAATAAAGGAAAAACTAACTACATATTTAGGACTAGCTGAGGATTACCTAACAACTTCAAGCAAAGTCTCCCATAAAGTCAGCTACACTTGTTGTGGTCTAGGTCCTCCTAGATTTTCTTCTCCTTATCCAACACCTGGGGTTGGAAGCATACCCCACAAAAGGAAAAGAAAGGAGGATATTAGCAAAAAGCTGGTATGAGCATGCTAAAAAGAAATTGAGCAATATATATTTGGAAAGGGGAACATCAAGTATAAATGCTTCCCATTAAAGAGGTAAGAACTACCCAAACATGCATAAAGGAAAGAATCACTATCATATGATAAAAGGATTACTTACCATAAAATCAATAATAAAAGTGGTGCCATAAAAGCACTCATAATGTTTTTAGGGAACAAAACACATAACAACCTACATGTAGGTGAGATAAACATAGCACTAGAACAACATAAATAACAAAGGCAGCCAAGCCTCATAAACTTGTAACCTAATCGAGATTGACACATAACCAAACTCCCAATAAATATAAATGTTGGGCCAAACCTCATAAATTTGAAACCCATGTATGGGGCACATAACCTCCATCCCAAAATAATATCAATAAGGGCACATAATCCAAAACCAATGCAAATTATATTACTCTAGGGAAACTGAGTCACACAACATGCTTAACAGGGAGGCAAGTAAAAAGGTATAGTCGGATTTTACAAATTAATTACCACATAAGTGATCATCATTATCATCCACCTCAAAGTGGGCATATAACAACAAATAAGTCCAACATGCACCAAGGCATGAGGAAAAGAGTCAAGAGAATATCCAAGATCACCACAAACAAGATAGTTCACAAGAACCATGATGTCAAAAGATAAGAGCAATGTGTATAGGCTATTGTCCATAGGACCAAAAGAAAGTGTGAAAGAGTGAGTTTTTCTATATATTATTCTCTCATCTATAATTTTGATTATTCCAATTATGCCCTCAATCATCTCCCTCACTAATTGATTAATTGGATTATCAATTTCATTTAATACCATCCATAGTATCACATAAAGCCATAATACAAGCAATATGACATGTGGTCAATTGATATGACCAAAAATCGAATTTTGACTCCAATTGTGCACCTTAGTTACATCATGACATCATTAAACTACTACTAAAATTTTATTGCAATTGGGTCAACCAATTGGGAGATATGACCAATTTAATTTGGTGCATTTTCCATCCATTTTTGGACCTAGGACCTAAGTTTTGGTCTTAATTGACCAAATTATGTGTCACACGACCCATAAGTGGTTGGCCACATATCACTTAGATGAGGGTCGAACCTCAGTCACCTGATCGGAGGCCCTTGGATTCCCACCCTGATCCAAGGGCAGAGAACCCATCTTCAACCTCCCGCAAAGAGCAGGGGGAAGATAGGGAACTCGACCCTCGTCCCAGGTGCCACATCACCCCCTCTCAGGAAATATCTTCCAAGCAAAATGCTCCCCCTCGGCGAGACGAGTTCAACAAATCCACACCCGACTCCCCTCAGCCTCAGAGTGGGGAGAATGACCTCCCCCCATTTTGCTCCTCTCACTCCAGCGGTGGCCGCAGGAGGCCAAACTCACCTAAACCCAAAAACCTACCCCGAGAGCCTATAAAACCACCCCCTCGACGTCACTGCCACCTTCCTTTGTCATAACCCTCTTTTTCCCGACCCTTGTCATCACCCATGCTCTCTACCCAATCTCCGGATCCCGACGGCACCACCACACTGCCTTCAGGCCAATCTCCTCTGCCTCGCCCTCTCCCTCTAAATCCTCACCTCCCCTGACATCGCGAGGTCGTAGGGACCTCGGGCAACACTTTTCCGCCTTTGGTGGGAGCCTGTTGCTCCCATTTCCCCTTGGCGCCGGCGAGCTCCATTGACCCCCCCAACCTGCTGGCTGTTGCTCGAGCAAGGAGAGCTCGCAAATGAGGAGTTGACTCAAGCCACATGGACCAATCCGCACATGCCAAGTCAGTGATCTGCGATCCATCTCGCGATCCTTGGATCAATGACAGCTGTCGATCCAGTCGGATCCAGCCGTTGATCAAGGTAAATCATTTTCTTTTTATTTTTCTCTTACCCTAGAAATGAATTAATCTTAGAAAAATCCTAGAAAATGTTCGGAATATCAGAATATAATAAACCTATATACCATTTTCATTAGAAAAATGCAATCTATCCAAATAAAATATAATCAAGACCTATTTCTGAGTCCTCTTTCAAAAGTAATAGCCTAAATCCCAAGTGATCTTTTTATCATTATCTTTTGTGTAATATTAGTCATCCATGATTAAGATCTGACTTCTGGACATCCTAAACACTAATTGAATCCATGATCACCATGTTTCTTGAAACCCTAATCCAATAGAGATTTTGACTCAATAATTATGAAACAACCTAAATTGTAGTTTTCTCTTTCTACATATGTATACCTCATGCATCTACATGTCAAAACCTAAATATTTAATGGACCGACATGGTCATGACTGACCCAAAAACTTTAAGATCCATCTCTGATACTTTGTACTATGTGGACCCCTAAAAGGAAACTTTGATGATTTAAATCATAATAGAAACCCTAATTGTGGACTCTTCCTTTTGGATGATAAAAGGTATCATACCTTAGTTTAACATCTGATCTTGTGACTCTGAAAATAATATGAAAATCATGAATAATCCCTGATCTAATCATTATAAGATAAAAGTACTCATATCTAAAGAATAAACCTTAGTCATGGGTCATATGAACCAATAGTAACAAGTATACCCTTGATTTCCTTTCAGGGTGATCTTGTTATTGTTCTTCTAGACTTTTGGAATCCAGATCTAATCAAAATAGGTAAGTGGTCTTATTAAATATAAGACTAGATTTGTTTGGTTTCTTATGATAAGGTGTGTCTTGTGTGAAACTACTTGCTTATACTTTGTTGGTTGAACTACTATACTATATGCTTCTCCAAATCTTAATGAAACATAAATGCACATTGTGATGAGTTGTAGCTACTAGTGCACTTGGCCCAGTATGGATGTATGTTGCCTAACATGGATATATGATGAATTTCCCATGTTAGATGTATCATAAATTAATTTTGCCCATACTGGATGTATGAGAAGTGCTTATAAAATTGTAGTACAACTGCATCAAATGAAATGTATAAAAGAGGTGTTTACCTAATTTTCTGCCTTAAGCAATGGTTTTCTTTTCTTTCTTCTTTCTTCAAGTATTTTCATATATGCAACCATACTATTGTATCTTTTACCATGTACTAACTTTTGTTGATGATTTTGTTTCTCATATTTTCTAGGTACAAGGAACAGATAATGCATCTCAAAGTACCTAAAGTTATCAATAAATGGGCATGGAGGATAAAATAGACAGATTTCCATTTCTTATCTCTTTTCAGTTAGATAATTGCTTTCCTACTAGATGATGTATAGGATGTTCTAAATCCTATGTATTTTGTTTCTCTTCTATAAAACTATTCATCTCTTCTATATCAAATAAATTTATGTAATGACTTAATTATTTTCTACGAATGGATGTTTGTGTGGCTAATCAAAGGTGTTGTGAACAACGATCTTGGCTTGTTTCTCTGATTTAGTTGACTACCTTAATCTCTTGTATTTTCCTTTCTGACATTTATAGATATGAGTGCACACATATCTATGAATGTCACTAAGGAAAGTATATGGAAATTGGGGTTGTCATAGTTAGTATTAGAGCCAATGTTCACACATCATAGTCACATGGACTTCATTCACCCTATTATGAGTCTAGGGTAGTCCTTGAGTTAGAGATGTGAAGGGTTGAGGTGACTAGGATAACATCTACCATGGGTCTGGATAAAGTCTCCGAGCCACTTTGCTTGGCAATCACGAGGCTACCTATATGGAAGTGTGAGTCTACCTGGCCAATATCCTAAATGTCCCCTACTTCTTGGGAATACCTTAATTAGGACCCTTCTCATATATATAAATTCCCCTCTAATCTCTTCTATAGGAAAAATTTCCCTCTTATCTTCATTTTTAAAATATTTTCCCCTTACCTTTATGATATAACGTTAGGAAAAGAGTCTCTCTATTTAGAAAGTCTTAAGGATTGATTGCTAAGGATTTTTGGGTATCCTCCACTAATCGTAACATTAAGATCATTAATAATTAATAAAGAAGAATAATGAAATATCATATGAAAAAAATGATGAATAATGATAAATCTAATATGTTCCACCTAATTTTAGGATGCTTCCTAAGACCCGTAACTCAAAGGCTTCTGAAGAGTCATCCTCTAAGAAGAGGAAAGAGCCCGAAACCTTTGAAGTACCTAATCCCGATGCTGCAGCCAAAGAAAGGTGGGAGGAACAAAAGAAAATCCTACTAGACTTCATGGAAACCCTTGCCACAAAAGGAGCCCCTGAACCCAATTCTTCTAGGAAAAAAGAAGTGACAGTGATAGATTTCATCAAACTTAACCCTGACTCCTTTTGGGGGGAAGACCAACCTGAAGTCATGGATAAGGCTGAGGCCTATATCCTCTTTGTGGAGAATGCTTTCCGTACCCTAGAAGTACCCAATGAGAAGAAGGTCAAGTTCACCACCCATCTACTTAAGGGAGGGGCGAAAATCTGGTGGGAGAACTATGGTGGGAATAGGGGAGAAGAAGTAGATGCCATGGGGTGGGAAGCCTTCAAAATCCTCTTCACTGATTGTTTTATGCCCATAGCTGAGAGGAAGAGGAAGGAGAAGATGTACATGGAGCTTAAGCAGGGGAGTCTCTCAGTAGCTGACTACACCCAGAAGTTTAGGCTTCTAGAGTGTTATGCACCTATTAGGACTGATGAACACCTCACCGAACATTATCTTGACTGCCTTGCTGCCCATATAAAAACCCTAGTTATAGAATCTCATCCCAGAAGCATAGATGAAGCCCTAGATATGGCCCTCAAGCAGGAAAGGGAACATGATTTGCAAAAGCCTTCTAGCATGAGATACTTAGGGTTCACCACCACAGAGGAGGACAAGTCTAGAAAATTCCACCCTGGCCATAACAACAAGGGATCAGGAAAATAAGGAGGTTCAGGAAAAAGAGGATAGAAGATCAACTATAACTAGCTGATGGAGTACCGCCACAAGTGCAAAATATGTGGATGAGGGCATGATGGATCTTGTCGCTACACCAAGCCGGTCTGCTACAACTGCAAGAGGGAAGACCATTTCCTTGCCAAGTACCCTACTTTGTCTATCCTTGAAAAACCGCAGCAGGTGTTCCACCCCCCAGGGACATCGTAATGCCAGAGTATTCATAGTGACGGAAGAGGAAGCAAAGGCAAATCCCAATCAGCTTGTTGAAGGTAACTAAAAATCTTTTCATATACCTAATTTCTATTCAAATGCCTTTGAATTATTCATAATACAATGGTCTTGTGTAGGCACCATTTTGTTAGATGGTCATCCTATTAAAGCTTTATTTGACTCTGGATCCACAAATACTTTTATTTCTCGAAATCTGGCATCTATGTTACATTTGCATATAAGGAACTTGGGATATATCTTGGATGTGTCTACTCTTAGTGGCAAAATACTCACTACCCTACAGAAAATGGATGTCCTTCCTCTAAAATTTGAAAATCATGATATGACCTTTGAATTCATTCTCTTCACCATGTAAGACTTTGATATTATACTTGGCATGGATTGGCTATACACATATCATGCTCACATTAACTGTAGAAACAAGATGGTAGTTCTCTCTCAGCCTCATTCATCTCATGTGGTGATTCCTCGGGGAAGCAGATTCTATAATAATATTATAATTTCCTCTCTTAAAGCAAAAAAGCTCATTTCTAAAGGATGTAAGGTCTTCTTTGCATTGGTCTCAGATACCAATCCTGACAACGGGTTTGTAGAAAGATTGGAGGTGGTACGTGATTTTCTTGACGTTTTCCCAGAGGAGCTTCCTGGGATGCCTCCAAATAGAGACATTGAGTTCTCCATAGATCTTCTTCCTGGAACCACTCCGATTTCTAGGGCACCGTATAGGATGGATCCTACTGAGCTAATGGAGTTGAATAAACAATTACAAGAACTTCTTGATAAAGGTTTTATCTGTCCTAGTGTTTCCCCTTGGGGTGCACCAATCCTCTTTGTAAAAAAGAAAGACGGTTCTATGCGAATGTGTATTGACTATCGCATGTTGAACCAAGCCACCATTAAAAACAAGTACCCTCTCCATCGCACTGATGACCTCTTTGATCAGCTTCGTACTGCTAAAGTTTACTCAAAAATTGATCTACGCTCTGGCTACCATCAACTTAAAGTCAAAGATTCTGATATTTCTAAAATTGCTTTTCGAACTCATTATGGGCATTACAAATTTCTAGTGATGCCAATTGGGTTGACCAATGCACCTAGCGTATTTATGAACCTGATGAACAAAGTCTTCCAACCTTATCTTGATGAGTTTGTGGTCATCTTCATTGATGATATCTTGATCTATTCTAATTCAATGGAAAAACACCGGGAACACTTGTGAGCAGTTCTTGACATTCTTTGAACCCAAAAGTTTTATGGCAAGCATTCAAAATGTGAATTCTGGATTGATAAAGTCATGTTTCTTGGACATGTCATTTCTAGGGGTAACATATTTGTTGATCCCGCCAAAGTCTTTGTAGTACTTGATTGGCAACCTCCTCGCAATCCTTCTGAAATCCAGAGTTTCTTAGGTCTAGCCGGATATTATCGTCGCTTTATTCTGAATTTCTCCAAAGTCACACTTCCTTTGACAAAGCTTACTCGGAAGGATGAGCATTTCATCTGGTCATCTGCTTGTGAGTCCAATTTCCAGAAATTAAAGAAAAAGTTTACATCATCTCATGTTCTTGTCCTACCCTCTGGCAACAAAGGGTTTGTGATATTCACTGATGCTTCGAGGAATGGGTTAGGATGTGTCCTACAATAGAATGGAAAGGTAGTGGCCTTTGCATCTAGACAGCTAAAACCCAATAAACTTAATTATCCCACACATGATTTGGAATTAGCTGCAATCATTCATGCTCTCAAAATCTAGAGGCATTGCTTGTACGGGGCAACGTTTGACATCTTCACCAACCACAAAAGCCCGAAGTATATTGTAACATCCCTGACCTCGGTTATGTACTAACCCTAGATGTTTTTCCTAATTAAGTTGATTAGATGCTTGTTCTTATACTTTGAAAAGTAATTAATGCTTTTGAGGAACTTATATTTCAATTTCAGTCCTTTTTGAATAATGTTGAAACATTGTTTTGTTACTTTTAGACTAAAGTGCAAATTACCCAAGTTGAGGGGTTAACTTGCAAATTGCACATGATAAGATGTTCCTCTGATGTTGATACATCATAAGAATGAATATGATGTAGTGGTAGGATTTCTACAAGCTTGGGCACCAAGATAAAGCTTGTAGAGCAATCCTTGTGCATTAAAACCTAGTTTTGGTATAATATGCAATTTATCCAAAACCTAGGGTTCAATATGCAAAATATCACTTTTAGAGGGTATCTCATGTTTATTGGCATCAAGTAGAGAAAATAAAATGATAGGGGTGCCTCATTTGAATTATCTTGTAAGAGAGAGAATCTTGACATTAAAGTAATCAATATTTAAGCACAAATGGCTCTTTAATATAATTTAGTGCAAAAAGAAATATATTAATTAAGGAGATCTTCAACCAAAAGTTGAGAGATGTGTTTGCTATAGTTTGGACGAGCTTGTGCCATTCTTGGGCACAAAAAGATTTTGGTTGAGTTGAATCCATTCACATTAATGTAATCTAAAACAATATCCAATAAAAGGATGGATATTAATATAAAACTAATAAAGGTGCTTAGTTCCTTTTCCATTATTTCTTGGATAATGGAGAAAGTTTTTCAAGGAAAATAGAAGGTGGCTACATGGCCAAGGAATGGAGGAAGCTTTGGTGGAATTAGTTGAAATTAAAGAAGATAACTCTCTTTTTCTATTTACTCAAAAACCCATATACATATCTCTTATGTATATCTTTTGCAATACACATGAGAACCGTTCCCTTAGTTTCTTTCTTTTTTCACCTTGCTTTGGCCGACCAAAGGAGAGATCTGGAGCAGAGGAAGGATGACCAAACCTATTGGTAAGTTTGGATCATCATCTACCTCGGATTCATGGTGGAAACCATAAAACAATGGTTAATTGTTGGTTTTCTTCACATGATTTCCAATTCTAGCCATCTTCTTCATCCAAAAGTTGAAGGACAAACCTTATAAAACTACTGGAACTCCATCCACCATTAAAGTCGTGGATCTTGGAGCTTTGGATCAGTTCTAGAGGTGGGTTTTATAACTTTAACTCCTAAGCATTAGTATTGCACTCTTTTCTATAAGAATCGTTGGTTACTTTTCTTCCTTTGATACTCTTGTGAGTTCTTGCTATAACTTCCGTGAAGAATAGCAACAGTTCTTGGTAGAACAGAGGAAGACGAAGGTGACATCATCCTAGATAAATATCCAAAACGTTACTTTACTAAATGGTTTGATTTTGTTGCTCAAACGGTTTCCCAAACCGTTTGAGAGCAAACTGTTTCAAATCGTTTGAATGCAAACAATTTCACTAAACCGCATAGAAGCAAGCAGTCCAAGACCATTTGGTGTCTTTGACCAAGCGTTGATGACCGACCTAAATCACGCGTCCAAAAAGTGGAGCAGATTTGAAGTAGTCGGACTTTTACATTTATAACCCGAAACCTTCTAGGCCCCCACAACTTTGTTTATAGGGTCAAAGTAGATATATGGGGTCGAACACAGGGACAAGGGTGGTAGTGTTGAGGACACAGAATCGACACATTACACTCTGGCAAAGGTAAAGAGATGGCAAAGTTCCCCAAGGGAACAACAGGTTAAGACCGATAAAACAAAAGAAATCTATCTCCAACTGGAGCTACGAGGAAAAATTAGGTTTTAAGCATTTATCAGTTTTTAGGAATTTTCGTGCAACAGAAATAGAGAGATAATACTAGCGCTAAAGTAAGGTACGAAGGAGAAAAATTTGGTAGAACAAGTGGTAGCAGACACATCCTGTACCCCTCCTCTCGAAGCGGGTACCTCTAACCAAGCATCAACACCCCTCTTGAGGTTGCTGGGCTTAAGTTAGAGTCGAAAGGTTACTAAAGCAACTCTGATTCCGGGCACTCTCGTACTCTAGAATCAGACCAAACACTAGAGCTACAACACCTCTCTAAAGGCTGTTGCAACGGGAAAACACGATTCGGTAGCTAATCGAAACGCGCTCCAAGCATACAAGCTAGAGTTCATATGTTAAACATAGCAATCATCCAACAAAAGGTACCAAACATAAAGCAACATATAGTTAAACTTCTTCTAATTCCATTAACATATAAGGGTATGATTACATTTCATAAGTAAAGGAAGTAAATGACTGAAATAAGTAAGATAAGTGTCACCTTCTTGATTTAGAAGGAGCGACAGACAGCAGCAGACTTTCCAGCCCGATATCGGGCAGGAGCCTTGCCCGATACACCCGTGTCGGGCGGCACACCCTCTCGGGCGACACACTCATGATGGGCGGGTGTATCGCACGGGGCACCCTGGCCCGATATGATCATGTCGGGTGGCACCCTCTCGGACGACACGCTGTTACTGGCGATGCGTATTGGGGTTCAGTATCGTGTCGGGCTAGAGTGTTGCTTCCAAGTATCGGGTACTCCTATCGGGCATTCTTGTTGGCCGATATCGGCCTGCAGCGATGCCCGGGCCGATCCTAAGCGAACCATTCCCTCCCTCTCAGGATGGGGAAGTGCTCACCTAGAATTGCCCGGCACACCTCTGAGGCACGACACACTAGCTCCATATGCTTTCCTCAGTTAGCTCTTGGGGGTTCCGAACTGTCTTTTCAACTTCATGTAGCTGCTATTTATAGGCAGCGGTTGGGGAAAGTTATGGTTCTCCAGACACCACGTGTCCTCCTTCAGCTCCATTATTGCGGCTTCAGGGGTGCCCGATATGCATGTCACCCGACACAAGGATGTCGGGCTATCGGTCGTCGTGACGAGTGGCGTCCCCACCCTGGGTGGCCTGTATCACGCAACATGCTTCAGCAGTCATGACGGGTCCGGCTCCCTGTCGGGTAGAAGGCGTGTCGTTCATCCGGTCCCTCTTGTACGACACCCTTATGTCGCGCGGCAGGGTATCGGGCTGCCCTATCAGGCAGTGACCGTATCGGCCGGCTGGTTGGTAAGGAGGCTGATGCAGGTGGAACGTGTTCGTGGGCCGGGACGGGCCTTTTTGCCGATAAATGTGTTAAAAACCGAGGAAAACTCTGCAAAAGATGACAAAATTGAGTTAATAGTGTTGCGTGGCCTGTTTATTTAAAAACACTATAAAAAGAAGAGGAAAACAATTTAAATGGGCAGTTTTGATAAAAAAATAAGGGCCAAAAACATCACAAAATTTGGTGTTATCAACTCCCCCAAACTTAGCATTTTGATTGTCCTCAATCAATTTTTAAACTTTGTTTTGTGATGCTTCTTTTTGACCGGTATAGTTTCCAGACCATGGGATTGAGCGAGCATTGAGATGTCTCACAGAGAATGCAGCCCGACCACGAACAACAGACTTTATTTCTCCTGCATTATTAAGCAAACATTTTCTCCACAGCTTCGGCGATACTTAGGTGCATGATTTCGAAGTTAGCTTTCACACCAAACAGCTTTTGGGGGCAGAAAGTTGTGTGTTTGGGTAGGCTTAAGGCTTTTTGGGTTTTTCTTGTTTCCCATTAGTCCATCCAGGATCGGGTCCGTTAATGGGCGAGTGGTCCCTGCAGTCCAAGCCAGTTGGCTTTAGAGCAATGATTTCACATCTTACGTACCGCTGCCCAGATCTACAATGCCTAAAGATGAGTACTTTTGGAAAACAAGTGTGTATATATATTTTTTTCTTTTTCATTTGGCACAACTCTCATGCTTTTATTCACTCTCATAAGGCTATTCTCTCTTTTTTTTGGGATTTTTGTTGGGTAAGGGAAAACAAGAGGAATTTTTGATGCTGTTTGGGCAACTTTTTCCTTCTGCATACACGTCTCTTAGCTGTTGCAAGATTATTTTTCGCAATTTTTGACGTGGAAAGTCGTAGTCTTTTGTTGTTTGAGGCTGCATTGTCAGAAAGACATAACAAAATTTGCATCTCCTTGGGCATGTAGAAAATAAACTGGCAAGAAGTCGTATCAGGTTTTTACTATATATTGTCTTTGTACAAATGTATGGAGACAAAATAAACAAATTTTTTCAAAAATTTTGTATGAGCACGCATATGTATATGTACACATGATATAGAAGAAGAATAAAGAATCAATAAGGTGGAGTCTGAAATTTTTTTTCAAAAATTTTATACCTCCCTCACTGGTACATGGTACCCCCCCAAACTTACTCCACACTCTGTCCCAGAGTTGTGAAGTAGATAGGGTAGAGGTAGGGTAATGTTGGTCCAGTGAGGGTTAGATGGTGAGTGCGCCTATGCTAGATAGAAGCTCCCACACATATTCTCCTCATTTACTATGGTAGTCGATGTGGTGGAGCTGGTCAGGCATCGCTTCATTTGATATCCATTCCAGGACGAAGATTCCACAGTCATTGGATAGATGAATTTGTTGTGGACTGCGGTGGCAGAACTGAAGCTCGTGCCATTTGCTTGCTGCCATATCCAGGAATGGTTGTATTAGTGCTGTCACCTCGTCGTAGTATATTCGTACTAAGTGCTCGAGGGATGTCAACACTGTCGATGTACACTACACTGGATGATCTTTGTTGCTGTCTGAGCTGTTGTAGAAGATTCCTGCTCGTTGGCGAGTGTACATCGTCAGGAGCGTCCAATGGTTGTAATGCATGATGGGTAGGAAGATTGTGCGTGGAACCCTGTGCTCCAACTCTACCAGAAATGATTGCTTCGCTCCTGTTTCATCGGCGAGGCAGATGTCATTGAACAGCATTGGATGAGCTATGTACACGTGTTCGGACTTTGGCTGTAGTGTTTGGATGTAGGCGGCCACCACACATACCGCCAAGCATCCTCCATCTTTTACCATGTCCCTTAATTCATCAACCGGGACTATGACATTGCCTGCCTCGTAGATGACATCTGCCGGGGTGGAATCAACTAACTTTAGAAGGATTTCATTGACCTGCTCCTGCGTGAGTGTAGTGCACGAGAAGCGGTCGAAATTGTTGATTAGTTCTTCTGAAGTTTCAGGTGAAATAGGGTCTTCGAATCCATGCACTTCCCGCAGGATCTCTAACTGCTTGCCTCCCCCGTAGGTGTCAGTTTCCATCTCGGCTTCTTTCTCTGGAGTGCTGCTGGGTTGTGAAGATTCGTCTTCTTGATCGCTGTTCAGTAGCCTCTCTGGTACTCCTACGTCTCGGAAATAACACCCATCTTTGATCAACAGCAGGGCGTATATTCTCCTGAAGTGGTAAAAGTATTGGTCCAGGAGGTGTCTCATGTATCCAAATATGTTGAGCAACTCCATGGAACACAAGACGATAAAGATGTTGTTTCCGCTTCCCTCTTCTGCTTGGATGGGGAAGTCTCAGATAGAAAAGAAGTTCCAAATGCCATTGTGACATTTGACTCCTTGCTTGATAGCTCGTAGAAGACACAGCGGTAGAAGCCTTAGATGCTTGTCTTCCAGGCGACTAAAAATAAGCCCGGAGCGTGGCACCTCGTTGTTGCTGCAGCTCAGCAGCTGGACGTCGTGGTTCCTGAGGTCTGCCACGCAGAGGAACCATACATTGCGGTGCTTGTACGGGGCCAACACCATGTTCGTGTTAAGCTCTTCGATGTGTCACAGCATGTTGGCCACCGCAATGGAGTCTGGCACTCCCATTATCAGCCTTCTTGCCAAGGTCGGGGTGGCGTTATATACTGTTCTCCGACCTGTCCCGACACTGATGTTCTCCATTATTGCACCTTTTAGGACCCTGAATAGCCTTTTTCCTACGATGGCTGGCGAGTGGAATATGCTTCTGAGTGCTCCCCATCGTACGAATAAGTAGCCGTCGCTCCAGACGACGTCTTCTTCATCTGCCTGTGACCTTAAGACCTTGTTCAGCAATTTCTGGTTTCTGATCGTCAGGTAGCCGATGGCCCTTCTGTCGAAGTCGGCCATCTCGAAGGAAGGTAGCTCCGACGATGTAGAGAACTTATCCACCGTCGAGCGTCTTCCTCTGGGGGGTGTCTTTTAATTGGCGGCACATATGTCTCCCCTTCTCCCTCTGATTCATCAGAAGAGTCCTCCCCGATGCTGATGTCTTCATTATCATCTTCAGCCTCGTCCAGGGGGACTGATGGAGCTGTTTCTTGTAGACCGTGAGAGCTCACCTGTCCTATTGGAGCTCCGTCGGCCGATCTTTGTGGTGTCCCTTCCTCGGGCGTTGTGGATGGCCCGCTAGAGGAGGAAGAGGATGATGATATTGAGGAAGCCGCTGACGAGGAAGGTGGAGAGTCTGAGCCAGGAGGTGACGGAGACCGTCTCGGCTGCCTTCGGCACGGATGGTCATCTCCCCTGTTTAGCCTCTCCTCGATAATGTCAAGGCATTGGAGGGCCTACTGAAGCATGGCATTTAGAGTCTGTAGTTGGCTGGGAAGGCCAACTAGAGTCAGTAGTTCCCGTTCCTGGCTATTTAGCCACTGCTGGAAAAATAAAAACTTGTGGGTTAGAGAATTAAATGTAGCCGAGTGGCTCTCTGTTACCTCCCGCAAGTGGTCAAGCTTGTGCCCTAGCATTTTCCCGAGCGACGGAGGGGCTCCTGCAGATCTCCCTCCCGTCCTCACGATGTTCCTCTCACATGCAGGTCTACCCGACGAGGTAGATCCGATCTCAATCGTTCGCGAGGTAGATGCTGCCGGGTGAGGTGTCGGCACCTTTGCGGCAGTCACTCCCTCGCCCTCTTATCATGGTGGAGATGGCCGTGGCGTGGGTGGATGCTGCTCCACCTCCACGTTGTCGGCGATCTCTTTAGCAACTGCTATAGTGGACACCCGTGGTGGTGTCGGCGTTAGCTGTGCAGCTACGAGCTCCATCTCAAGGATCTCGGTGAACACCCCATCACTGGCGTCTGGCTATGCTACTTCTTTTGCCTCTAGAGGCTGCACAGAAGTTTTGGGGGCTGCGGTCATCTCTTCCGCGGCAGCTCCAATCGTTGTCTCGGCGACTTCTATGATCGTTGGTTCTTCTTCAGCCACGACAGGTGTTGTCATTATCGTGGCTGGTATAGTTGGAGCGACGACAACTCTAACTACTGCTATCGTCGGTGGCTCTAGAATGGCGGCTGGCTCGGCGGGTGTCGTTGAAGTTTTGTACTGCCATGGTTCGAGAGGGATTGACTCTCCTCTCGCGGTCGCCCTCTCTTGAATTCTGGTGGTAGTGGCATAAGCTGCTCCTACTGCTACAGCTTCAATTTCTGCTGTGGTGAAGACCAACTTTTCTGCATCGTAGGCGGCGCAGTGAGGGAGTGGAAGGAGGGTGCTTGTCCTTGCAAACTTGTAGAAGTAGTATCTCCCCTCCTTCTTTATGATGCTGGCCCTCATTAGGTACTTGAGGTCGATCAACTCATCGTCTCTAGTCCTCGAAAGGCTGCACGGTTCCCTCGGGTATCCTAACCCAACCACGATCAGATTAATGATGCCACCCATGCTGTATTCCTTGGTGGCATACTTTATCGGGTGCAGCTTGTTCAGCAAGAAATGCCCCAGATTGATCACCTTGCCCTCCATCATGTGCCACATCAGGTGGAGTTCTTCTGTGTAGACGTTGCTGGACTCGTTTTTGCTGAAGAGCAGGCATGCTATCAGCTTGTGCACTATCCTCCAAAAATAGGAGTGCACTGCCGCCACCTTGCTTCCCGGCTTGTATGACGACTCGCCGGTTAGCCTCTTCCAGAGCTCCACATGGTTGAACCCATCTCCTTCGGTGATCCTTTCACCGTTATTCAACAGCTTCTTCTCCTCCTCACTGGAAGAGAAGATCTTGTTGAGCAGCTTTTCGGAGATGACGTGCTCCGAGTTGTACAACCGCCCTTGTAGTCTGTCTGCTACACCATATTCTTCAACGTCCTTAGGTGTATTCTTTACTCAGCAGAGAGACGACATGAACTCGCTTGTGAGTTCAGTGTAGGAGGCGGAACGGATGATGTAGATCTTCCTCAGTCCTGCCGTGGTGAGGACATTCTCTAGTCTTTCAAAAATCCCCAATTGAATGAAATATGACTGGTGGCAGAATCTGCTCGGCCTATAAAGCTTAGTCACCAATTCTTTGTACCGACGTCCATGCTCTTCATCTCTTGGAACGAACCTTCCTGGTGTGTGGTCCAGGGGTTCTGCCGCTACATTTGGAGCTGTGGTTGGAGCCATCACTTCTCTCGTCCTTGTTCTCTTTTCAGCGGTTGATGGCCCAGCCGCCTCGAGATTCAGGCATTTCTACCTGACCGTTGTTGCTTCAGCTGCGGCCTCAGTGTCGATTCTTCTGCCATGTTCGTCAACTCGAATGACGGTTTGCTTTGTACGGGCCATTCCTGTCAGCATAAAACAAATTCATTGATCAATTAAATGTTAAAATTGATTTCAAGATTAAGATTCGGTCCGATACAAAACTACCTGATACCACCGTATTGGGTCATAATAAAGGGTGAAACGATGCTTGCCGGATACGTTGGTGTCAGGCGATTCAAAGAGTTCAAACTAAAATCACCAGAGGTTTATGCCTGATACCAGGTACGGGTATCGTTCACCAAAAGAACATCTTGGGCGGTACGTAACTTAGACGATACGGGGAGAACTGTGCGTTAGGCTCGTTGCCCGACATGGGTGTGTCGGGCGATACGGCCGTGAGAAACAAAGTTCCCGATAGGGCCTTCCTGATAAAACAATGTGTCACCCGACAATAAAACAAGTGAGGCGGCCCAAGGATGGGTGACACGATTATCACCCAATATGGTGTATCGGGCAAGCGCATTCTAAAGGCGTATCACGGGACATATGTGTCAGGCGATACAAGGAAATTTAGCTAAATCTGTCTTCCTGATACGTTATGCGATAGGGAGGTCGTGTCGGGCAAGGCAAGATGATACCACTGTCGGGCTATACCTTTGCTGTTTTCTTAAGCTTTCCGCGAGACACGAGAGTAGAAGAGGGTTGCGTGACACAGGAGCAAACAAAGGAAATCACAACACGATATGGGTAGGTGAACAGAGTAAAGGCAGTAGCTCGACAGGTAAATTCTCCATACTATTTATAGCAATCCCAACCAGGGTAAAATGGGTAATTCTGGGATGTGTGTCGGCTGTTGGGATAGGTCATTCCCGAGACGGGCAGTCCATCCATCAGCACGAGGGTAATTACTCCTCTTGCATGATACGGGTGCACGTCGCCCAAGAATGTCATCCTTCACGGCCTTTGCGATGCCCGAAATACCATCGCCCGATATGAGTGTGTTCTGAGCGCCAGTTGAGCTGCCGCCCGATACAAAAACTTCAGAACAAAATCAAGGTGAAAAAAACTTAAAAACAAAGCGGAGAAAAAGCGGTCGATGAGTAAAACATCATTGGCCAAGGTTAAATTCCCGGCCTCAGATAGTATTACCCATCCCGGTCCATGAAACAGAGTGGTGGCCCATAAAACAAAAGAGTCAACACACGTGGCGCATGTGCTGACTCGGGCCTTATTACAGTCCAAATGTTCATAATGTTTGTTTTGCAGGAAAGTAAATAACATCCTATTCTAGGAAAAATAAAATCTCGGGCTGCCTCCCGAGGATCGCTGGAGTTTCTATTTCCAGCTCGACCGCTTCAGGTTCTTCACTTTTAGCCTTCTGCAGCATCCATACTCACAACTCGATCTCTGCCTTTTGTGATCACAGCCCTGCTTTTTTGGCAGTTTCAGTGTTAGAGTGTATTTTTCCTGAGGGATTCTTTATTAATTTGACCATATGAGGTAATTGCTGATCAATATGGCGTTGATGCGTCTGCATATCCACCATCTGGACCTGCAATGAGTTCAGAACACCCGAATTTGAAAGCGCACTCTGCGCTAACTGGTTATTACTTGTGTCCTGTCTTTTTACAAAATCAAACAATTGTCTGACCATGTCTGATTGGTTTGGAACCTTGTCCTTTCCCTGCTCTTTGGCTTGACCTTGGTATTTAACTTGTCCTTGGAAATTTCCTTTGTTTGACTGGAAGGGGGTGTTTTTGATGAATTGACCCTGTCCTCCCCTTTTCTCAAAGGCTTGAGGTGGCTTGGAGGAAGTATGTAGCTGATGCGAGTTTTCAGCTGCATCTTTGTTGCAATAAGTGAAACCTGGATGGTCCGGCCTTTTGAAGTTAACAAAAACACATTCTTAGTCTCCTCATCCTCAGATTCAGTATTGCTCGATGCATCAGGTAGGGTGTAGATGCAGCTATCTAGCCCGTGTCCTCCCTCTCCACATGTAACACACTTCATAACATTCTCAAATTGCTTCTTTCCCTTCCCACTGGACTCTTTCAGCTACTTCACATCAGTTGCGATCCTCTAGATCTGAGAAGTGATGGTCTCCAGAGCCTTGGATTCAAAAGAAGGTCCTTCACCAGCCTTCTTAGTTTGTCCCCTTTCAGATCTATCATAGTCAGTGCCGACTTGCAGCTCGGCCATGTTTTTGACGATCTTCTCGGACTTGCTCGAATTCTTTCCTAGAAAGTCACTTCCTGCTGCTGCATTCAGTGAAACCCTTTCCTTGGGGGTTAAACCATTATAGAAGGTGGTGATCAAGAAACCATTCTTGTAATTGTGATGAGGGCAGTCCCTCTGATATTCCTGATATCTTTCCCAGGCATCATGGGGGTTCTCATTTGGCTTTTGCATGAAGTAAGTTATCCTTTGCCTGTTCCGGATGGTCTTCTCAGTTGGATAGAACTTGTTCATGAAGGCATCCACCAGTGCTCCCCATCCATTCAGAGCTTGGTTGGGCAGCCCCAGATACCATGATAGAGCCTTATCTTCTAAAGAGAAGATGAAGCCCTTGCAGTAGATTACCTCCTGGGGAACCCCCCCGCATCTTGATGGTGTCGCAGATATTTTTGAAAGCATCCAAGTGGTGATAGGGGTTGTCATTCTTAGAGCTCCCCCAAAAGTTTTTATTTTGAATCATGGAGATGACCGATGGCTTGAGCTCAAAATTGGTGGCGTTGAATCACGGGATGATGATGGGGCATCTGGAGTTGTTAGCCTTTATGGAACCTAACTCTCTTAGAGTCTTTTCTTCTTCATCTGAATCATCGCTGTCACTGCCTCCCTGGCGCTGTTCCTGATTATCGTGATTTCTTCTATGCCTCTGATGGTGATGACATCTATCGCGGTGATGGTCTTCCTCGAACTGCTCCATTTTTGGATCTTCAGGTTGATCATTTCTGTCGTAGTGGTCGTTATCTTCCGGTGGGGGGCGCGTGAGGTCTAGCCCTCCCTTGGCCTTCACCTTCTCAAAGGGGTTGTTCAACACGCGGCGACATGTTTGATGGCGTCAGTGTTTAGTTGAGCCGAATGTACCTGAATAGTATGTAAAATTCAAGTTAGAAAATTTGTTATCAATAATACGAATTATTCATTTTAGGCAAAGAATAATAATAACAACAAAAAGAAAAAAGAGAGTGCTGTCAAGCTCATTTCTAAGATTGAGGCACTGGAGTGTAGTTAGTGGATTCGGGTTCGTCAACAGTACTGTTTTGCCTTGTCCCCAGAAACGGCGCCAAAAAGTTGACCGGCCTAAATCGCGCGTCCAAAAAGTGGAGCGGATTTGAAGTAGTCGGACTTTTACATTTATAACCCGAAACCTTCTAGGCCCCCACAACTTTGTTTATGGGGTTGAAGTAGATATACAGGGTTGAACACAGGGACAAGGGTGGTAGTGTTGAGGACACAGAATCGACACGTTACACTCTGACAAAGGTAAAGAGATGGCAAAGTTCCCCAAGGGAACAGTAGGATAAGACCGATAAAACAAAAGAAATCTATCTCCAACTGGAGCTACGAGGAAAAATTAGGTTTTAAGCATTTATCAGTTTTAGGGATTTTTGTGCAACGGAAACAGAGAGATAATACTAGTGCTAAAGTAAGGTACGAAGGAGAAAACTTCGATAGAAAAAGCGGCAGCAGAAACATCCTGTACCCCTCCTCTCGAAGCGGGTACCTCTAACCAAGCATCAACACCCCTCTTGAGGTTGCTGGGCTTAAGTTAGAGTGGAAAGGTTACTAAAGCAACTCTGATTCCGGGCACTCTCGTACTCCAGAATCGGACAAAACACTAGAGCCACAACACCTCTCTCAAGGCTATTGCAACGGGAAAACACGATTCAGTAGCTAATCGAAACGCGATCCAAGCGTACAAGCTAGAGTTCAAATGTTAAACATAGCAATCATCCAACAAAAAGTACCAAACATAAAGCAGCAGATAGTTAAACTTCTTCTAATTCCATTAACATATAAGGGTCTGATTACATTGCATAAGTAAAGGAAGTAAATGACTGAAATAAGTAAGATAAGTGTCGCCTTCTTGATTTAGAAGGGGCGATAGACAACAACAGACTTTCCAGCCCGATACCGGGCAGGAGCCTTGCCCGATACCGGGCAGGAGCCTTGCCCGATACACCCGTGTTGGGCGGCACACCCTCTCGGGTGACACGCTCACGATGGGCGGGTGTATCTCGTGGGGCGCCCTGGCCCGATACGATCATGTCGGGCGGCACCCTCTCAGGCGACACGCCGTGAGTGGTGATGCGTATTGAGGTTCGGTATCGTGCCGGGCTAGAGTGTTGCTTCTAGGTATCAAGTACTCCTATCAGGCGTTCTTGTTGGCCGATATCGACCTACAACAATGGCCGGACCAATCCTAAGAGAACCATTCCCTCCCTCTCAGGATGGGGAAGTGCTCACCTAGAATTTCTCGACACACCTGTGAGCCACGACACACTAGCTCCAGATGCTTTCCTCAATTAGCTCTTGGGGGTTCCGAACTGTCTTTTCGGCTTCCTGTAGCTGCTATTTATAAGCAGCAGTTGGGGAAAGTTATGGTTCTCCAGATGCCATGTGCCCTCCTTCAGCTCCATTATTGCGGCTTCATGGGTGCCCGATATGCGTGTCGCCCGACACAAGGATGTCGGACTGTCGGTCGTCGTGACGAGTGGCGCCTGTCGGTGGGTGGCCTGTATCGCGCGACATGCTTCAGTAGTCATTGCAGGTCCAGCTCCATGTCGGGTAGAAGGCGTGTCGCTCATCCTCTCCCTCTTGTGAGGCGCCCTTGTGTCACATGACAGGGTATCGGGCTGCCCTATCGGGCAGTGATCGTATTAGTCGGCTGGTTGGTAAGGAGGCTGATGCAGGTGGAACGTGTTCGTGGGCCGGGACAGGCCTTTTTGCCGATAAATGTGTTAAAAACTGAGGAAAACTCTGCAAAAGATGACAAAATTGAGTTAATAGTGTCGCGTGGCCTGTTTATTCAAAAACACTATAAAAAGAAGAGGAAAATAGTTTAAAAGGGCAGTTTTGATATCAAAATAAGGGCGAACAAATCACAAAATTTGGTGTTATCAGTTGACCATTTGGAGACCTGTTGAGAATAATTTAGGTCAATTCTCCATCAATAATTATTAATTAACTTCAATTGGTTCATGAGTTGAAGGTCCAACAATCACCTAAACCCTAATCGGGTTAATTGCTGATTTTATAATTGAATAAGTTTGAAACTTGGGTTGAGTGACCCAAACAGTTTCAAAACCATTTGGGGATCACCCAAACAGTATCAAGACCGTTTGGTGACCACTCAAGACAATTTGGGAAATCACCCAAATGATCCCAAGACCGTTTGGGGGTCACCTTAGACCGTTTGGAGGTCTAGGGTTGACTATGGTTAGGTA
Source organism: Alisma plantago-aquatica (assembly GCA_963693085.1). Classification (NCBI taxonomy): domain Eukaryota; kingdom Viridiplantae; phylum Streptophyta; class Magnoliopsida; order Alismatales; family Alismataceae; genus Alisma; species Alisma plantago-aquatica. The sequence goes on from OY856412.1 coordinate 1,007,077,896, forward strand.
ATTGAAGATCTAATGATGCTATGTTGAAGAGCAATCAAATGTTGATATAATGATCAATCTAATGAACCAAACCCTAATTGGTTGACTTGGTTTTTGATGTTGACTTGGGAAAATGGTCTCAAGACCATTTGGAGGTCATCCAAATGATCCCAAGACCGTTTGGGGTCAGGTCATGTCCAAATTGGATTATGGTTCGATGATTTCAAATCAATTAGACTCACATTGATTAATGTTGAAGGATAAACATTCCCAAACCCTAATTCAATTGATTTAAACCCTAATTGATGATTAATTGAGGGTCAATTGAGGGTCAAATCAGTTTAAGGTTGACCTAATTAACTTAATTGAAGTGTGGTGACAAGTCCAATTGATGAGTGATAACATGATTACAATCATTGAAGGAATCGATCTTGGAAACCCTAAATTGATTGAGGTGGTTGAGACCCTTTTTGGTCCTTGCAGTTTTGAGGGGGTTTGGACCAAATAGTCTCAAGACCATTTGAGTCCAAATGGTCTCAAGACCGTTTGGGACCAAACGATCCCAAACCATTTGGGTTCATGCATTTTCAAAAGTCTACTTTAGCAAACAGTTTTGGGGGTCTACTTTAGTAAACGGTTTCATGTGACCACCTTTAGCAAACAATCTCAGAAGTCAACTTTGGCAAACGGTCTACACCACTTACTTTACTAAACGGTCTCAAGTGTGCAACTTTACCAAATAGTTTTGAAGTTGCACTTTACCAAACGGTTTTGAAGTTGCACTTTACCAAATGGTTTTGAAGTTGCACTTTAGCAAACGATCTTGAGGGTTACCTTTATTAAACGGTTTCAACCCTAGCTTTAGCAAACAGTCTCAGTGGTCGTGCAAGACCGCATGGAGGTCTAAATGGTCTTAGACCGTTTGGATGTTTGTGGTCAAGATCGTTTGGGGTCTTTGTAGCCAGGATCGTTTGGTGAATAATTATCCAAAACCACATGGATACTTAAAGTGGTTAAAGGTTAAGTTGGTTAATTTCTTAATACAAGATGTAATCAAAGATGATTATGGTACTTGTATCTTAATGGGATAGTGTGATTAGTATCCAATAAGTAGTTAAGCCTTAATGATCATAATAATAATGACATAACCCCTGATGTCAATTCTCTTTTATGTTGAGTTGACTTAGCCTAATCAAGGCTGAAGTATACATCATCCTATAAAGGATGAGAGAGAAAGAATTACCTACATAAATGTTAATTATGTAATGGACTTTCATTATGAGTAGATGTCTAATTAGGGTATGCTCCATGATAGTGATATCATGAAACCCTATTTATGAGGGTTAATGAATCATAACCCTAACTGAGGGTATTATTGGAAGTAATCTTAATACATGGTGATGGTATGATCTCAATTCATAGTGATGACATGATAAACCTTAATTCAAGGTAATTTGATGATCACTCCTACTTTGGGTGAATAGTAAACCCTAATTCAGGGTATGTTGGACATGAACCATAATCAAGGGTGATGCAATGTGAATAGTAAACCCTAATTCCAAATAAGTATATGAAAGTGTGAAACCCTAATTCTGGGCTATGCTTTATAGCATGAAGCTCTATGATTGAATAATGAAATGATAAGTCATTAATCCTAATTGAGTTTAGGGGATGATTAACCCTAATTGAAATGAAAAGGGAAACCCTAACCCTAATAAAGGCATAGTGGTGCAACCCTTGAATAGTGATGTTATCATTGTTTTGCATTGTGCTGATATGAAATAAAAGTATATGTTATCATCTGTACTAATCATGTAGGTTTTATGAGATATTGAACATAGCCAGGTGAGAGCTATGATGCTTTGTTTAATGAAAGTACTTTATAAGTTTTGTTAGCAATGATATGCTATGTTGCCTAGCAAAAAGGTAACAAAAGAGACTGTCAGGTTGTATGAGCCAAGTGAAATACCTACATTGCTACTATGATGTTTACACTGTCAAATAACCTGATGGCATTGTGTTACCTGTTAAGGTGGTAACAAGTGATTTGATGATCTAAGGGTTTGTACACCCATATTCTTGAATCATGAGGATGAATTGATAAGGGATTGAGATCCCAATGTTTATAAAGTTGTGAAATGGACTTGATAAAATAGTACTCTTTCTTTATGGCATATGTTATAATGGTTTATGCTTGAAAACATGCCTGATGCTAAAAGAATGTTGTAATGTACTTAAATAATCAAGTGAAATGATATCATGTAGAGCCCTGACCATAGATCCATCATCGTCAGAAGTTGGATGATGGTGAAATAGGTTTTCCTAAGGGAACTCATGGAGAGCATACTTTTGAGTATGTGGGGGTTATGGACACGAATATCCTTACGTCCTAATGGAGGAATTGATGTGAGATAAATATTAAATCCCTCAATCCTTCATTATATGTATATGTCGGGATGATGTATCACTAATCTCTCGATGATGATGTTAATGCCGCATCGATGTGAGATAAACAAGAAATCCCTCGATGGCGAATAGAGTACAACATGCCACTGTAACTCTAATAGTGAAGTTGCCAGAATACCTTGGAAAGCTATTTTAGCAGAGACACAAGATGTCCTGCATGATGTTCCTCACACTGACTGAGGATGATGATGTCATAGAAATCCGTCTCTTCTGATGACCTATGTATGGTACCAATTTCGATTTTGTAATGGTCAGTTGGAGTATGAGCGGTATACCTCATCTCCTCAGGGCATAAATATGTCTGTAAAATGTAATCAACCGTGTAGCATATTTGCTTAGGGTTGAACTACGAGAATCAATGTTTGATGATACATTGTCTAATATGTCCTAGTTGGATAATTAGTACACATGTTCTTCATATTCTTTATTAAATGAATGACTTGATGCTTATTTAAGTTATAATTGAAATGATTGCATAGAGAATACTACTCTGCATATCTTATTCAATGATTTACCTGCTGTTAAATATTTATAATTCTACTGTTCAATATTATTCTATTGTTTGCAATAACAATGATTCTGGAAGAGAGTTATATCTCTCGCTGGGACAATTTTCAATTGTCTCACCCCCGTGGGATTTAACTTTTTAGGTAGACACCGAGGAAGAAGAAACCCTTCAGTGGGTGAACAGCAACAACAGTCACAACACCAACAGCAATAGCAAGGACAACAGTGATCGACAGGTGGAGACACTGTCTGTCTGATAGGTCTTGAATATAGAAAGTCCTATGTGTCATCTCTGTACTCTCAGGTCCTAGGAGTCAGTAGATGGTTTGATATAGATCTGACATTTTTGACCTGATGCCTCGAGTTTTTGTATACTGTTCATGTATAGTTTAACAAGGCAGTCAATGTTATGACTCTCGAGTTGAGTCGATACAGAGATGTACTGATGGATCAGCTTGTAAATAACTTACTTTGGTTCTTTATGAAAGAGTTTTACAATTTGTGGTTCTCAGTGCAAAAAGTTTTAATTTTTAGTGATTTTCAATAATTCCACTGCTAATTAATTGCTTCTGCTTTAGTTAATCCTATTTTCACAAGACGGTCGCCACATACATCCTGACTCAGAAGGACTTGAATCTACATCAACGCTGATGGATTGAATATCTAAAGGACTATGATTTCACTATTGCCTATAATCCGGGAAAGGAAAATGTAGTCATTGACGCCCTTAGTAGGAAAAGGGCAGTGTGTGCATCTCTATCTGTCCCTGAATGGAGGAATATGGAGGATCTAGTAGGATGGAAGCCACCATTTCTATCCGATCGTGTGCATGTTAATAACATCTCCATTACGTCCAACTTGCATTTCGAACTGCTTGAGGCACAAAAGGCTAGTCTTGATCTTGTAGAGCTCTCCTCTCTCCTATCGAAGCCTCAAACACATCTGTCTGTGGGTCTTGATGGTGGTCTTCGATACAAGAATCGTATGTGGGTTCCTGAGCAGTCAGCGGTAAAGACAACGATTCTTAGTGAGGCACATGGGTCAAAGTATACATTTCATCTCGACATGACAAAGATGTACAAATACCTACAACGTCAGTTCTGGTGGAGGGGCATGAAGTGTGATATTGTCGATTTTGTATCCAGGTGTCTGACATGACAAAGGATCAAGGCCGAACATTAGAGACCAGACAGTCTACTACAACCCCTTGAGATTCCGAAATGGAAATGGGAACACATCACCATGGACTTTGTGGTGGGATTACCCAGGACCAGGAAAGGATACGACGCTGCATGGGTAATAGTGGATTGTCTCACCAAGTCAGCTCATTTTCTCCCAGTGAAGACTACTGCGAAAGTTTCTGAGTTGGCTGACCTCTATATATAGGAGATAGTACGTCTGCATGGAGTCCCAACATCTATTGTCTCGCACAGGGACCTGAAGTTCACGTCATAGCTCTAGAAGCAGGTTCAAGAGGAATTGGGCACCAAATTGAACTTTAGTACAACCTACCATCAGAAGACAGACGAGCAGTCAGAGCGTACAGTGCAAATCCTGGAGGACCTTCTATGAGCTTGTGTTCTTGATTGGGAAGCCTCGTGGGACCATTACCTAGCTTTAGCTGAGTTTGTATATAATAATAGCTATCAAGTGAGTATTGAGATGCTTCCCTATGGAGCTTTATATGGGCGTCCCTGTAGGTCTCCACTACATTGGGATGACGTCGGAGAGCATACCTTGATGAAATATGAGAAGATGTAGCTATATATCAATAAGGTTGCACTGATCAGACAGAGGATAAAGCAAGCACATGATAGGTAGAAATCTTATGCAGATGCTCACAGGTAAGAACATCAGTTCAAGGAAGGTGATCACATCTTTCTAAAGATCTGACCTACTCAAGCTTTGGCCAAGAATAATGGAAAGCTCAATACTCATTATGTTGGACTATTTAAGGTTCTGGAAAGGGTTGGTGAATGTGCCTATCATCTCTCTTTTCCACCTCAGTATAGTTCCATGCATAATGTCTTTCATGTATCTAATCTGAAGCCTTATGTCAAAGACCCCAGTCACATTCTGAATCATGAGCCTCTCGAGTTGAAGGATGATCTGTCATATGTTGAGTCCCCAGTTAGAATTCTCAATGTTAAGTCAAAGGAGGTTCACAATAATCGACATATAGAGATGGTGAAAGTTCTTTAGAGCCACCATGATGAGACCGATGCCACCTGGGAGCTAAAGACTAAGGTCGAGAAGAAATATCCACATCTCTTTCAGGCTGCTTGAATTTTGGGGACAAAATTCTTAAAAGGAGGGGAGAATGTGACAAAGTGAGTTTTTGTATATATTATTCTCTCTCCTATAATTTTGATTATTCCAATTATGCCCTCAATCATCTCCCTCACTAATTGATTAATTGGATTATCAATTTCATTTAATACCATTCATAGTATCACATAAAGCCAAAATACAAGCAATATGACATGTGGTCAATTGATAAGACCAACAATCGAATTTTGACTCCAATTTTGCACCTTAGTTACATCATGACATCATTAAAATACTCCTAAAAGTTTATTGCAATTGGGTCAACCAATTGGGAGATATGACCAATTTAATTTGGTGCATTTTCATCCATTTTTGGACCTAGAACCTAAGTTTTGGTCTTAATTGACCAAAGTATGTGTCAACACGGCCCATTAGTGGCTGGCCACAAATCACTTAAATGAGGGTCAAACCTCAGTCACCTAATCTGAGGCCCTCAGATTCCTACCTAGATCCAAGGGCAGAGAACCTGTCTTCATCCTCCCGCAAAGAGTGAGGGGAAGATAGGGAACTCGACCCTCGTCCCAGGCGCCACCTCACCCCCTCTCAAGAAATATCTTTCGAGCAAAATGCTCCCCCTCAGCGATACGAGTTCAAAAAACCCACACCTGACTCCCCTCACCCTCGGAGCGGGGAGAACGATTTCCCCCCACTTCGCTCCTCTCACTCCGATGGCGGCCGCAGGAGGCCAAACTTGCCCAAACCCAAAAACCTACCCCGAGAGCCTATAAAACCACCCCCTTGACGTCGCCACCACCTTCCATTGTCATAACCTCCTTTTTCCTGACCCTTGTCATCACCCGAGCTCTCTACCCAATCTCCAGATCCCGACACCACCGCCGCACTGCCTTTGGGCCAATCTCCTCTACCTCACCCTCTCCCTCTAAATCCTCGCCTCCCCCGACATCGCGAGGTCATAGGGACCTCAGGTGGAACTTTTCCACCTTTGCTGGGAGCTTGCTGCTCCCATTTCCCCTCGGCGCCGATGAGCTCTGCCCCCCAACCTGCTGGCTTTTGCTCAAGCAAGGAGAGCAAGCAGACATGGAGCTGACTCAATCTACGTGCACCAATCCGCACAGGCCAAGTCAGCGATCCATGATCCTTCTCACGATCCTTGGATCAACGACAACCATCGATCCAGTCAGATCCGGCCACTGATCAAGGTAAATCATTTTTTTCTCATACCCTAGAAACAAACTAATCTTAGAAAAATTCTAAAAAATACTAGGAATATCGGAATATATCGAACCTATATATCATTTTCATTGGAAACAATGCGATCTATACAAAAAAAATAATATCAGGACCTAGATTTGAGTCCTATTTTAAAAGTAATAGCCTATAGCCCTAATGATCTTTTTATCATTATCTTTTGTGTAATAATAGTCAACCATGATTAAGATCTAACTTGTGGACATACTAAACCCTAATTGAATCCATGATCACCATGTTGCTTGAAAACCTAATCCAATAGAGATATTTGACTCAATAATTATGAAACAACCTAAATTCTAGTTTTCTCTTTCTACATATGTATAACTCATGCATCTACATGTCAAAACCTAAATATTTAATGGACCGACATGGTTATGACTGACCTAGAAAATCTAAGATCCATCTCTGATCCTTTGTACTATGTGGATCCCAAAAAAGGAACTTTGATGATTTAAATCATAATAGAAACCCTAATTGTGGACTCTTCCTTTTGGATGATAAAACATATCATACCTTAGTTTAACATCTGATCTTGTGACTCCAAAAATAAGATGAAAATCATGAATAATACCTGATCTAATAATTATAAGATAAAAGTACTCATATCTAAATAATAAACCTTAGTCATGGGTCATATGGACCAATAGTAACAAATATACCCTTGATTTCCTTTCAGGGTGATCTTGTTATTGTTCTTCTAGACTTTTGGAATCCAAATTTAATCAAAACAGGTACGTGGTCTTATTAAGTATAAGACTAGATTTCTTTGGTTGCTTATGATAAGGTGTATCTTGTGTGAAACTACTTGCTTATACTTTGTTAGTTGAACTACTATACTATATGCTTCACCAAAACTTAATGAAACATATATGGACATTGGGATGAGTTGTAGCTACTAGTGCACATGGCCCAATGTGGATGTATGTTGCCTAACATGGATGTATGATGAATTGCCCATGTTAGATGTATGATAAATTAATTTTTCCCATACTGGATGTATGAGAAGTGCTTATAAACTTGTAGTACAACTGCATCAAATGAAATGTATAAAAGAGGTGTTTACCTGATTTTCCACCTTAAGCAGTGGTTTTCTTTTCTTTCTTCTTTCTTCAAGTACTTTCATACATGCAACCATACTATTGTATCTTTTACCATGTACCAACTTTTGTTGATGATTTTGTTTCTCGTATTTTCTAAGTACAAAGAACAAATAATGCATCTCAAAGTACCTGAAGCTATCAATAAATGTGCATGGAGGATAAAATATATATATTTCCATTTCTTATCTCTTTTCAGTTAGCTAGTTTCTTTCCTACTAGATTATGTATAGGATGTTCTAAATCCTATGTATTTTGTTTCTCTTCTATAACATTATTCATCTCTTCTATCTCAAATAAATTTATGTAATGACTTTATTATTTTCTATGAATGGATGTTCGTGTGGCTAATCAATGGTGTTCTGAACAATGATCTTGGCTTGTTTCTCTGATTTAGTTGACTACCTTAATCTCTTGTATTTTCCCTTCTGAATTTATAGATATGAATGCATGCATATCTGTGAATGTCACTAAGGAAAGTATATGGAAATTGGGGTCGTCACAGAAAGACAATTTAGGTTATTGATCAGTAAAGAAGAATAGGAGATGCAAACATACATTTAGAGAGAGGAATTAGAAATTTCTCAATATAGAAATAACGTGGAATGCAATCATACCTCTCACAAAGTCTAACAGAATAAGATTACTTCTAAATCCAAATCTAGGTCCAAAAGCACCTAATATCATGTATGTGAAATTAGGGTTAGAAGTGCATTGATTATTCAAAACCCTAATTTTTTTATTATTAATGAATTAGGTTATAAAAACCACGCCATGTTTTAGGTTGCATTTTCTTGAGTTCAAAACATATTTTATTATATTTTTCTGACTTATAAATATTTAGTTATGAATTTTACACATTATTACTTATTTAGATTATTCCATTAAAATCACCACTTTATAACATCAGATTAAAAAAAACCAATAGAAATATTACATTTTTTTGAATCCAATGAGTATTTATTTGTAATTTTTGGACAACCACAACAAAAGATATGAATTTTATAAAATCAGCCAATCATAAATCACTAAAAAGCCAAATAAAAAAAAGCGAGCGAGAGAGAGAGAGTGGGACCAGGCCCACTACTTGGCCCAATTGACACGTGCCAAGTCGACTCCTGGGCCTACATGGCTGCTCGGTTGTGCCTGGTCAAAGCAAAGAACAAAACAAAATAAAGGACCAAAACGCCCTCACGCAAAGCAAAGAAGAAAAGAGAAGAAAAGGCGAGGGTAAAATCATCATTGCACAAGGGGGATTCATCCCCTTCTCACGCTCGTGCCATGGTGATGAGCAACAAGCTACTACTTGCATGAAGTTTGGGCAAAATCGCAAATTGCAACGAAACTCAACGTGCAAGGTGTCAAAAGAAAAAGCACAAGAAACCGAACTCATTGGTACATGTAATTCATCTGGAGTTGAAGAGAAGAGAGAGGGAAAGCTTCCACAAGTCTCGAGTCTTCATCTACTTATCGGGGGGTCAAACAGTAATGAGTTGAACAATTGGAATGTGGGATGAGTTGCAAAGGTTCCCAGGAAGCCAATGGTAGGCGTATTTATAGGTGAGGGGGTGTAGACTAGGGTTTTAGAAACTGGGGTGAGAGGGAAGCTTCGAAAGAATTAAGGTTTTCTTGAATATTTGTCAAAACCACAAAAAATAATGATAAACTGTGCATAATCGAGAAAGGAGTCTAATGAGCCAAAAATCTTGTGATTTTGTTGAGTAGAGAGAGATATCTAGTTTTTAAAATCTCACAAATAAAAATCGATTTTCCAATCTGACTAGAGCTGGAATACAATCTCTCAGTCATCCGATCCCGTAGACATGCATCCGCAGTCGATCTGGATCGTCTGATTGGGCAAAATCCTGATATATGTCTATGTGAAATATATTTCCAATCCTATTATAAAGTGGTACATATTTTATTAAATGAATTTATCTTTCTTCTTTTGAGGGCTCAAACAATTTCCAAACTTCATAAAAATTGACATTCTGACTGATTTTGAGGTGTAAAATCCGAATATGAAATTATTTTTGCCTTTTGGAAATTTTAATTTGTTAAATAATTCAAAACTTATTTTCTCTTTTCTCCTTCATTTATGGATATTAGATTCCCTAAATTCGATGAAACTTCACCCAAAAGTCATATTTAATGTATTGGATACATATATAAGATTATTTTCCACTTTTTGAGTCATTTAATATTTTATTTAATATTTTTAAGGAAAACCACCCTTTTCTTTTCTAAATAAAATAGATATGGTTATTATTATCCTAAATTGGTGAAACTTGGCCTCCAAGCCAAAGCATCTCCCAATAAAATGAATATGAGGTTATTCTTACCCAATAAATTTTCCTTTTAGTCCATTATCCATTATTTCTACTATTTCTCTCATTGATAATTCAATATCTCATTAATCATGTTTTAAGCATTATTTTTTATTCCTTTTTCTCTGCCTTGCACCATAAGGCAAGGAATGATCTAGAACGAATCTCTATCATTATCTTACACAAGTTTATTTATTTAGTATTTTGTGGATTTATAATTCATTATTCTCAATTATGGACACCTTGGCTTTTTATGCATACTATTACCTCATGTGACATATCTTATGTACCTATCATTGATTTTATGATTCATTTGAAGATATTAATTTATATTCTACATTTTAGGGTGATTTATTCATGCATTAACATATTTAAAGTCACTAAAGAGCATACTCTTATCCTTGTTTGGCTAAACCTCAAAGACTAAGGTGTCTAACCTCTTAACCCTGGATAAGATTAAGTTCTAGGTTTTGGTATGTTATAGTTAGGGCTTGTGGAGAGCTTAAGTTTCAAGTTTGAGCTTGTTTGGAGGTTGTTTGTGCTTTTTGTGTTAGTTTTGGTGCAAATCACAATTGACCAAATGAAGGGGTTTTATGTGCACTTTACCACCTCTATAGTGTTACCTCTCTTTGTTAACATCATCTAGAGGAGATACAAAGAGGAGGGTGCCTTGCTTGAGCCTTAGTTAAGGAGTATCACCCTAGGTGGTGATTAGGGTTGATGTGGGTGTTGCGTACCTTGATCATGTGTGAGTTGGTTGTGTTCTCTCGACCTTGGGTCACGACCAAGGCTATTTTTGGAGGGTGTCATAGTCAAGACACTTCCTCCAAGTGGTTGAGTTGTGACCTAGGAGGTCTAGGGTGGTTTTGGGTCGAGATGTATGACCTAGCATGTGTTGCCTTGATCTAGGGTTGATAGTGGTACCTTATCTCGACCTAGATGGTGGGGTCATGACCATGGGCGGTGCACCCTAGGATGGCCGCGACTGCGACCATGGGGGATGACATGGTGGTCGAAACACTACCCAGAGTGTATCACCATGTCTTGCATGTCGTGTTTTAGTGGTTGCATGTTGGTCTTTTGCAAGGACAAGTGTCCCTTGGGTTCTGTAGTGTGTTGACACCTCACCCTTAGCTCTCTCTCTCTCTCATCCTTCATCTAATAACCCCTTATCTTTCCTTTTTTGCAACCCTTTCGTCCATCTATCTCCTTCCTCCTTCTTTGCTTGCCTTGGAGCTTGGTGGAGCAAGGATGTTTGTCCTTGGAGTTTGGGGGATAAATCTCCTCTTGAATGTGGTGGTTATGGTGATCTGATCTCTTCTTCCATCCTTGGTAAGTGTTTGTCTTCTAAGATGATGTTTCTTTTGATATCCTACCTCCATCTTCTTCTCTTTTCTTGTCCCTAGACCGTGGTTCTTCCATGGTGGTCTCTTTGAGAGAGAAATCTCTCATCACAAGGGTCATAGACCATGTCTTGATAAGGTAGACCCAAGTATGGAGGATTTCTCGTCTCTTTCTCCCTTTCCTCTTTGGTTTGGCCAAGAGCTTCTTTTGCTTCTTTCCTTGGGCTAGCTTTGACCTTGGTGTCTTCTCCTTCTTGAGGTTCTCTTGTGGCCAAGTGTGGAGTTTTTGGTGAAGCTTCTTCAACCCTTGGATCGTGTGCTTTGAGCATTGATCTTAGAGTTTGGATCTCTTGGTGGTGATCATCTTGAGGCATGTTTTATAACTTTCTATCCTCCTCTATTATTATCATTCGTAATTTTATTGTCATGTTGATGTTTTATCTCTCTAGAATGTTCCCTTATCATGTTAGTAGATAATAATGATCTCTAGATCTGGTTGGTGGAGAAAATCTTGTTTGGTTTAATAATAAATCCGAAACCCCTAAGTGTATACCCGATTTTTGATAACTATGAAATAATGATGGTTTTATCCATCTCTGAGCTATGACCTTGAGTATGTTCTCTGGGGATTCGTGTACCTTGATACCTTAAGGTGTTTTAGGTTCTTTTTTTAGTATGATAGCCATGGTTTTCCCACCTTTACATGTGATGCTTTCATGGAGTTCTCTTAGTGCAAGTTTAGAGTTCTTAGTGACCATTTTTGAGTGAGTTCTTCTCGTTAGTATGGTGGTCTTCCTTGCTGTAATCTATTGTTTTAACCCCTGGATATGATTATTAATGAATAAGATAATGTTATCATTAATTTAGGGTTTAAGACTTTGTAGTATTCTCATGTAGATTACTCTTTTTCTTAAACCCTAAATTCATGTATTCAATTTGGTAAGTGTTGATTAGGGAGATCTTGATACATGCAACTTAAAATTTGGTTTTATCACCATGAATTAAGATTGGTTCTTATGATTACCTTGGATTTTCGGGTGATTTTCTCATGTTTTTAAGGTTTAGTTTTCCCTTCTCTAATGGTGTTGTTAGATGATCACCTTGGTGCTCATTTTAAGTTTTGATGGTTTGTCGTTTGATCTTGTCTCGACTAAGACATAGGTGTTCTTAGTGTTTTGGGTCGAGACATACACTCATGTGTAGTGTTGGGATCGAGACATTCATGCTTTGTGTTCGATTTAGATTGATAAGTTATAGCTGTAATGCTTGTTCGCAATGCTTGATTGAAATGCCAAACTCTAGTTCTGATACAATGCCTTGTCTTTGATTCAGTGGTGACGCTGCATTGAGAAGTGGCCACGACACGTCGTTCTTGTTTCGGCTATAACTTTGTGTTATGGAGATGGTCGCGACACTACTTTAGGGCCTGGGTCATGACATTGCTGGGTGGTTGATGGTCAAGACGCCATGTTATTGGTTGGTCGTGATGCCTCATTATGAACGTTGGTTGAGATGCCTAGATGGGGTGTGTTATGGTTGCGACCAGGAGGTGGTGTGTTACGGTCATGACCACAGTGAGGAAGCATTGTGGTTGCGGCTATGTTTTGAGGGTGTTAGGGTTATGAACACATGTAGGTTGATGGTCGAGACCCATGAGATTCACAATTGTGACATGTACCATAATGGGTGGTCACAAACTATTTGGTTATGTGGTCAACATAGGGTTATGATAGGTGGATGAGAAATACTCATGAACACTGAATGATAATCACATATGAATGATACATAAGACATACATAGTGCTGTTTGAAATGTTATCCAATCAACTCTAATGGATTTTCCTACCCCTCACACACTCCAAGATGATGGAGGGTTATGGTTCTATGTTTGATGGTTGAACCTAGTCTTGTAAGCTCTAGTCGACTAAGAGGAAATCCTAAACCCTAATAATGAACAACTAGTCTTGCTTGTTTCTCTATCATGGAAGGATCATGATATTATGTGGTTATCTCTCTCTTGCTTATATAACCATGCAAGTGTTATGAGCTTGATAATCATAGATAGTGTATGGTATGGTGATTATGATATGACACAGGTTGAATATTCCCTTATAAGGCATGATGAGGTAATTATGATACAAGAATAATGTGAATGAGCCCTATGACCTAGTGACGGCCTGTTCCCTATTGTGAAGTGGTACTTTCTAGTGCTATGATTAAGGGATTGATATCCCATAGTGATGTGAAATTAGTGATATCCTTGAGAGGCTGTGTAATAGTGGTGATGGTATTGTGAATGGCAATGATACATGCATTATGTGGTGATAGTGTGACAAGCTCACACCCTATATGTGTACATCTGTTTTAAGTGTGCTATGCCCTTCTCTTTGTAGAGTTTTCTATGGCTTTATACGTTGTAACTCGATTGATGCTAAAAGACACTTATGACTTAAGTAATCATGTGGAACCTAATCACATAGTTTTTCCCTGTGCCATAAATCCATCTTAGTGTCAGTATTTGATGGATGGTGAAATGGGCTTTACCCTAGAGGACGTCCAGAGTCATATATTATTGAGTATATGCATTCACATGTTTGGCTGTGGGCCATACCCTGGAAGGAGTGTAGTTGTGGATCATAGCTTAGTTATATGTTGCTTATGTGGTTTCACATGATTGGTTGCAGGCTATACCCTGGGAGGAGTGTGACTACTTGTTGTAACTCAGTTCACTAGCGCTGTGACCAGTACCAAGGTGGTCTAGGTTGTTATATGGATGACCATGCGTGAGATGACCCCTTAGATGACTATATCTCACTTTCACTCTTATGTTGACCAAGTGGCTGTTGGTGAGGTCGTGGATTCTGACTCTTCCATGGACCTTGTATGGCACCGATTTTGACTTAGTAGTGGTCGGTTGGATTTGGATGGTGCAACTCAAATCCTTAGGGCATTAATTAAAGATGTAATACAACCATGTAGTGTATTTGTTTAGGAACAAATACAGATATCATTGGATGAGCGTTTGACTTGTTTCTTATATTGTTTATTTCATAACAATCATACATGTTCTTCATATTACTTTAAAAAGTACAGAATGGTCTATTTCTCAGTTGTAGATACTTGAACTATTTAAACAGTGTTAATTTCTCTACTTATATCATTTATATAAATATGCCTATATGTTAATAGTATAACTACTATTTTAGTTATCTATGCTTTTAATAGATGTTGGCAGAGAGTTATAACTCTCACTGGGATGTTTGGTCTCACCGTGTGGGTTCCATAATCTTTAGGTGGACATGCATGCCGCGATAGAGTTTATGTTGTTAATGCAGATATCCTAAGGTGTGTAGTTGTTGGATCATGGATATGCAACTAGCGTCTAGTAATAGAGTCCTATGTGTCGTCCCTATACTCTCAGGTTCTTGGGGTGTTTAATAGACGTTGTACATCGGTTTGAGTTTTTGAGTCTATATGATGATGGTACCGAGATGATTTGTGTACATGAGCATGTTATCACATGTAATAGATTGTGGCTAGTTAGCCAGTGAACAATGTTATGTAACTCCTTTTGATATGAATGAAATACAAGTGGCTTCAGTTTATGGCTTCAAACATGATGAGTTCAGCGTGATGCATGGTTATGAAATTTATTTAAATTTCTTAGTGTTAATTTTGTGTTTGGTTTTGAGTAATCTCGCTTTGTGTGGAAAAGGGTGTCACACCTCTTCTATCCATGCAAGCAACCCTTTTTAGCCATGTTCTTTATCCTTCATTGATTGGTCATCCTTGGTACCTTGAGGAGCTAGAAGGGATGATCTTTGGAATCTTTGGTGATCCGGCCTCTTACATGGGGTTATCCTTGCTCATCTTTGACCTTAGTAAGTATATGCCTTTCCTTGATGGCATTTCTTTTGATCTTCTACCTTCTTCTACTTCTCTCTTCTCGACCTTAGACCATGGATCCTCCATGGTGGCTGTTCTTGAGGAGTGAACCCCTCATCACAAGGGTCATAGGCCATGTTTTAAAAAGGTGAACCCAAGTGTGGGGAAGTTTCCTTCTCTCCTTCTCCCTTCTTCTTTTGGTTCAACCTAGAGCTTCTTTGCTCTCTTTTCTTGAGCAATATTTGACCTTGGTGTCTTCTTCTTGTTGATGTTATCTTATGGCTGAGAGAGTGGAGCCTTTAGTGGAGTTTCATCATCTTTGGTAATCGTGTGCTTGGATATAGAGATACTTGGAGTGATCTTCCTTAAGGCGGGTGATATAACTCATAACCATCTCTATTATTGTACTTTCATTTCTTGCATGTAGTTGTTTCTCTCTCTAAAGCGTGGCTTTAGTATGCTAAGAAGATGATATCATGCCCTAGATATTGGATGATGGTGATTATCTCGCTTAGTTTTGTTGAAATCTGAAACCCTAATTTCTATGTGCACATTATCTAAGTGAGTTTGTGAGGATGATCTCTCATGCATCTTTAGTTTTGGTTTTGTTTCCATGTTTTAAGTTCGGCCATCATGTTTACCCTTGGAGCTTTGTATATTTTCATACCTGTGTTGTGGTTCGGTTGTCTCTCTCCTAAGTGGTTTTGTTTGTTGATCTTCATGATGGTTGTTTTAGGGTTTGATGATCATGAACTTTTGAGTCTTGATCTTGGTAATGGATGGTTCCTTGTTGCCTGACCTTGTTACAGTTGAAACATATGTGCAATGGTGTTTTCGGTCCAAACATACACCCTTGTCTTGACCTTAGTGGTAAAGACATCATCTTTGGTCCTATTCGATATCCACTTTTCTTGTGTTTTGTTGGTTTTAGCCATGTTGTGATGGGCAGTCGTGACACTACTTGGCTTTGTCTACGACGTTGTTGTTTTGTGCTGGATACAATGCCACATTTATTGTCACGGTCGTAATACTTGGGTGTGCTGTCGTGGATGAGACATTGCTCCTTACCTTGGTAGAGACATTGTGTTTGGTTTTGGTCGAGGAAGTGGGTGTCACAGTTGCGATATCGCCCTTGTTCGCGGTCGTGACCTTTCCCTTTGCTTCGTTTGTGAAAGCTATTTTAGACCGGTTGAGACGCGTTACCTTTGAGGAGTTGGGTCACAATGTTGTTTTTGTTTGGGGTTGTGACGCATGCCTTACAGGTGGGTCGAGGTGGGTCATTGCAAGCTACCTTGAGGGATCAAGAGATGTGTGTATGTGTGAGGTGGTTACGGCTGAGACCTGTGGTGTTGATGTCATGACCAGGGTGGTGTGTCTTGGTTGAGACACACTTGTGTTGTGTGCGGTTGTGTAACACATGTATGGGTGACGACTGGTTGTAACACATGCATATCAATGAGATGTTATATGTATACATGTGCATGGCTAGTGCCTTTAATCTAATACTCCTATCATGTTTATTAATGATGTGCTAATGACAACATGTTCCAAGAAAAAGGGAGAAGGTGTATCTAGGGTTTGGTGATTGAATAGAGTTATAAAACACTAATCAATTATAAGTGAAACCCTAACCCTAGCTTAGGTAATGCGATATGTCTTGCTTATCATGTTTGGAATGAGTATATGTTATGATGCTTTCTCTCTCCTATTTATGAATCCTAACCTTGTAGGTGATTGAACTTAAATGACATAGCTACGTGTGGCATGAGGTGTCATAGTTTAGTTGGTATCAGAGCTTTAGGTTTGTTGAGTCTCTAGGGACCTAGGACTAGGATTTGTGTCTGTTCTAGTATCATCCAGTCCATCTTGTAGTGACTTCTTCCTATGCAAAAGAAGAAGAGATGAAAAGATGGATGGAGAACATGAAGAACACTTTGCTCAGAGTGATGTTGCTACACCATGTGGAGGTGCAAGGAGGCCAATTGTTGAGGAGAGGGAACCTGAGATGCCTTAGTTAGACCCTACTGTAGTGGCCAATCCTACTTTTCAGTCCATGTTTGCACATTTAATGACCATAGTTATACATATGGCAGACAGAATGCCCACTCAACAAGTGAGAGCAACAATCCCCAATGTGGAATCTCCGATCTAAGGGAAGACTTTTGAGTGGTTGAGGTGAGTTGGAGCTGTGGAGTATGCTGGTATGGTAGATCTAGCAAATGCAAATATTTTGTTAACAGAGTTGAAGAAGGCCTTTAAGATCCTCAACATCCCCGACGCAGACAAAGTGAGACATGTTGTATACCTTTTGAAGGGGAGTGTTGGCCATTGGTGGGCCATAGAAGAGGAGAAAAGGTTAGGTGGTATGATCGGTTGGGAGGATATATGATGTGTGTTCGTTAGTTGATACTTCCCTCAAACATATCTGGATGAGAAGATTAGCCAGTTTGAGGGAATTCAATAGGGATCCATGTCAATCAACATGTATGAAGTGAAGTTTATGGAGTTGTTGACGTTTTGTTCTCACAGGGCCACTACAAACTAGGAGAGAATCATATGTTTTGAGAAGGAGTTGAGTGCAGAGTTGATGATGCCGATAGTAGTCCTAGATAATAGAGAGAATTTTGCCACGTTTGTGGAGTCAGTTAGGAGGATAGAGAGATTTGTGGCTGATAAGCATGAGAAAGGTGCCAAGAAGAGACTAATACAGTACCAAGAACAATCATTAAGTGGCTTTAAGGGGCCTAGGTTTTCTACACTTCTAGAATAGTGCAGTGGTCACCAAGTAAGGATATAAGCCACAACTTTCCACCTGTAGGAGCCCACAATACAACATTTGTGTTAGTGACAGTCCGTATAGGCCACAATATGAGACCAGGAGTTGCCATAAGTGTGGGAATGTGGGACATCTGAGGTGGGAATGTCCAATAGAAGGTGATGGGGTGACCCAGCAGTCAAGGTCGAGCTAGCATGGCTTGCAGAGGTAGTAGTTTAGTAGCAATGGAAGAGGACGTGGATAGAAGTCGCAGGATGCTTCCTCTGGATAGACGACATCATAGTTTTATGCCTTAATTCAACCAGAAGGAGAGGTCAACCCAGAAGTAGAGATAGGTTAGATGAAGTTATTTCATTATGATACATCTACATATTCTTTATATCTATTTTGGTTGACCTGACTAGGGGCTTGAGGTAGAGGTGTGGAGATAGTACCTATCTCTTTTTGCCTTGGATTCGGGGTTAAAATCCCTTTTACAAGTTTATGGCTTGTAAGACCCTTGACCTGGGTTTTGGGCTAACCTTGTTTGTTTTGTCTTGATTAAGTTCTTATAGCCTTAATTTAATCCTTTAGGATTCTATTAGAGCTTGTGGAGAGCTTCAGTTTCCAGTTTGAGCTTGTGTGGATGATGGTTGTGATTTATGTGCTTGTTTGGGGTCAAATGGAAATTTTCCCAAATATGAGGGTTATGTTACAATTTTCCACCTCTAGAGTGTTTCCTCTCTCTCTTGAATTCATGACAGAGAGTGTGGTGTTTCGGTCCACCTTGGTAGAGCCTTGGATGAGTGGTGGCACCCTTAGGGATGATTAGGGTTTTTAGGGCTTTGAGTGCCTTAACCATATGTAGCTTGTTGGTTGTCACGACCTTGGGTGTGTTTTGGTTGCTGTCTCGATCGAGACACCTCACTTGCATGGTTTTGTCTCAACCAAGATGGGTGTGGGCTATCTTGAGTCAAGAAAATTGTCTTCTTGTAAAGTGTCTCAACCGAATGTGTTGGTGTCCCTCTTGTCTCGACCATGTTGTGTTTTGGTGCTTTGTCTCGACCATGTGGTGTTGTGACCGCGACCATATGTTGGGAGATCAATTGTGGTTGAGATCCAACATAGGTTGTATCACCATCTCATGCATGTGTATTTTAAGTGGTTGCATGTTTGTTTTTTGGGTGGACAAGTGTCCCTTCGGAGCCCTATCTTTTTGACACCTCATCCTCGCCCCACTTCTCTCCTCCTTTGATTTATAAACCTTCTTCTCTCCATGCAGACAACCATTTTCGGCCATATTCTTTCCTCTTCCTTTCTTGGTCATCCTTGGAGCCTTGAGGAGATAGAAGGGGTGATCTTTGGAAGCTTTGGTGATCGGGCCTCTTGCATGTGGTGTTCCTTGCTCATCTTCAACCTTGGTATGCATATGCATTTCCTTGGTGGCATTTCTTTTGATCTTGTACCTTCTTCTCCTTCTCTCTTCTTAGCCTTAGACCATGGATCCTCCATGTGGTCTTTCTTGAGGAGTGAACCCCTCGTCACAAGGGACATAGGCCATGTTTTTACAAGGTGGACCCAAGTGTGAGGAAGTTTCCTTCTCTCCTTCTCCCTTCTTCTTTTGGGTTGACATAGAGCTTATTTTCTCTCTTTTCTTGAGAAATCTTAAACCTTTGTGTCTTATTCTTCTTGAGGTCCCTAGTCGCACATCAGTGCTACCCAAGTGAAACAGAAAGTTGGAGAACAACTTCAACCTACAATCTGTGAAAGGTGTTGTAGTGATTGTATAATTCCTTTATCTATGATATCCAGGATGAACTCAAGGCATGGAAAGTCATCCTATCAACATTGAATCCATGTTTCTTGAATCAAGAGTAGACTATCTGAGATAGTGTAACCTCAATAATATATATTGATTCACATATGTATGCACATGCATTTCTTAGTCTCATTTATCAAGTAGCCAGGATATAATACTCTAGTAGGAGGGATAAATTCCATACCAATCACTCACAGTCTATCCCCATGCATCAAAGTCACACAATCATCAATGTTATAACAACTCATGTTTCAGGACTATGTTTGATGATGACAAAGTGCACCCAACGACATGTGACAAGTGTAAGGATTTTAGGTCTAAGAATCACAATCACCACCTTCACTATGAGAGATGACTGTGACTAGTGAATAGATGACTTTGACCACAAAACCATGTGTCACTCTCAAGTTGTGTTTGTCCAAAACACTATTCTCTAACATGTATCTATGTGCTTAGTTTGATATTGCCATATCATTATAATGAGAAATAGTCATCAACCAACTCACACTCTGATCTTATATTCTATTGTTGTCTATCAACCTTACACACTAACAACCAATCAAGGACATAATGAGAATATGTATATGTACTCTTAACATCTGTATGATCTCACCCACAAGGTTAGTAACTTGGAAACATACATCATTGAGTAATATAATTATCTAGAAATTAACTCTATATCCTCATTATCTCATAATTGAGTGAAACAGATGAATTGGAAGCTTTCCCTTATATATGTCACTATTATTAATCAAATCCTTTTTGGTAATTTATGCCACATCAATCATCATATGATTGGTTCTATGGGCATACCTTACCAACAAATTCCCACTTGCACTTAGAGACAATCACCAACGGATCTCATCCTTAGTGATCTAAACATGTCCAACATGCTTTTGCTGCACTAGTGCCTTTTTAGCAGGTTAGCAACACTTTGCTTATAGTCGATATATTGCATGTTTCTTATCTCTTCACTTTGAGACGAAACCATCGTAATATGGTATCTGATATTCCTTGCCTAACAATTAGCTCCATTGTTGTTACAACATCTCTACTGATTCATCAATGGTCGGAACATCTATAAATTCATCATATGAACTTTTAGATCCATATAGTATAACTTTGTGTTCACAACACAAGATTTTCTACTTCTACTATAAATTAGCATTAATGGCTATTAGTTCGGAACCTTTCCAACTAATCAACATTTCTCTTTTAAATCAAACAAATTTTAATTTGCGTTCATTTTGTCACTATGGAAGCTTGCATTGATGTAACTCTTTGCATCCAACTCTTCCTTTTATTACTAGCGTCATCGACTATCAATGTTATCCTTAAGTACTTCTCAAGCACTAGTGTATATCTTTAATGACATTCCAATAACCCTTATTGGAATTTAGTAACCGATTGTCATGTCCATACATACAAGATAGCATTCATGATAGATTCACTTGTTGAGCTAGCCCATGGAATCTTATTCATGATATTTCCATTCTTCACAAGAATAGGAATATAGGGTTCATGAGAGATAAATCTTGATTCTCTTCTCATTGAATCCATCCATGTTGAACTCTTTCAACATTTTGCTATTGTATGTGCTTAAACTTACATTGTGAAACATTCAAGACCTATCCCATAGATCTTGATCCTTATCTAATAAGATGTTTCACCTTATTCTTCATAGCTGAAGGTGTTTTTATGCCAGTTCTCAACATTCACAATATTGAGATGTCATTCCTCATCACATGCAGAATGTTCATATATGCTCCCACTAAATCTTTTGTAAACACATATTTCATCTTTTGTCTTGATTCAAGTCAAACTCTTTGGCTATCTTATCAAGTCATAAGATCCCATTTCTGAGGTGATTGTTTCAATCCCAGATTGAACATTGTAGTTTATAGACTTTATTTGCATTCTTGAAGTTATGAAACTCTTTAGGCTGTGTCACATATACATACTCTAATGTATTCCCTTTAGGAATCTGATTTCCATCTTCATATGCAAAATATCATAGTCCATTTAACTACAACAACAAACATGACAATTGGTAAAGGATTTTCTATCATGTCCAACAACTTGAATTTGATTTATTCAACTAATCTGTCTTTTATGTTATCCATGTAGGTCTTGATGATAAGACCCTATGGAACCCTTAAGGTATTACTCTTTTATGTGGATCTATCAAGGCCCTACCTTATTAGCTTACATGGATTCCATATAGATCAGAAATAGCTTCTAGTTGACTAGTTGTCCCATCCTATATGACCAACCCATTTGAATTGTTGGATTCACAATCCTCCAATCTCAGATGTGTTCTACTAGAAATATTTCATTATGTGTTATATGATGAACCTGAGATTCCACAACAACTTGTGATTCCCATTGTACCTCTTTGTTGGCCTCAAACACTTTGAGTATTACTTTTACTCCCACTTAATCTTTAGGAACTCAGTTATCCTATTAACAAAACAATTTTGTTATTGGATAGGGACTAATAGTAACATTTAACTATCATGGTTTATGGATAAACCTTCTCAAGAAACTACTTTTTCAAGGTATGTTTCAATCCCTTAGACATATTGGGACATTGCCAAATCATATCATATATGATGTCTTTATAAACCATTCATGTGGTACATTATTTAGTGATATATATATGTGAGGATATAAGAAGATTACATTAATTGATAGTTATATCATGGCTCATCATGGTATAATCCCATCATTCTGACACATCATCATGCTCAGATGGATTTGCAAAGTATTTCAAAATTTGATCTACTCAAAGTTTCTTAATACTTTCATCAACGTTATACTTCATTTATAATCTCCTTGAACATTTCAAGATATTTATGTTTCTTCTTTACTGAGTACATATCATCATATTACCAGTAAATGAAATGAAGTTTAAGTAATCATCCATATCATTCATTCCATTAGATCTTTATTCAACATATGCATGAGGTCTGATGGAAGACTTATTCTCCCACTACATTTAGTGAAGGACGTCATGTCATATTGTGTGTGAATAAGACTTGCATGTTTGCTTATATTAAAAAACCAAGGGAATCTAGATCAACATCAATATGTGTTCTAGGCATGCATTATAAGGACCCTGACCCACATTTTGGGATAACCCTGTTTGTTTTGCTTAAGCATGTTGTCAGGACACACTCTTTTCAACATAAATACCAACCATTAGAGATAAGCCCAAAACCTAAACTCAGACTATGAATAAAATAATGAATTCTCGACAAAGGCGATTAAACAATATATGAAAAACACAAAAAATTTTCCCTTTTCTTTCTTCACAAATTCATAAATCAATGTCACATCAAGGACATCACATTTAGATATCACAAATCTTATTCAACATCATTAAAACCATAATTAAATCTTGTTCTCATATGCAGTTCATTTTAAACCAGATACATGTACATTAATGAACAAACTTAGTCTACAACCCATCTTGGGAAAGAGAGAGTACATGGACATTCTAATCTATCTAGATTATGCTATTTATATCTTCTTTGTCACGGCCTCTCTTCTGGATAGCATTATACCTAAAAAACATTTGAAATAACCTCATGAGACTTGTATAGAGTCCTAGTGAGTGGATACCTCCCACTCAAGCTAGGTACATGCATCAACATTAGATTAAGTATAATAAACTTAATAGAAACATGTAGATATTGAACAGTCTAGTAGATAGTTCTATCATAAGTCAAATCTATCTTGCAATGGTAATCTAATCCAATAGATTTGGTAATCACTTAAACCAATTATAACTTTGAAACATCTTTTAGAGCGTGTCTATGAACAAATCAACAAATACTTCTTAGTTCCGATTAAGAACCCCACTGCATGATTAATATGTCAAGTTCTAAGCATTTTAAATCAATACATAACAATAACATTATATTTGTGACAGTCCACCAACCGGACCAGGAATCGCTTAAACCAATTATAACTTTGAAACATCTTTTAGAGCGTATCTATGAACAAATCAACAAATACTTCTTAGTTCAGATTAAGAACCCAACTGCATGAGAAATAAGTCAAGTTCTAAGCATTTTGAATCAATACATAACAATAACATTATACTTGTGACACTCTACCAGCCAGACCAGGAACACATCCTGCAGTCCTGAAGCTGAAGTACACATAATACATATCTACCAAAAAATACTATCAAATAGAAAGCAATCCAACTCATATTCAGAATAAATATAAATCCCATCATTTATAACTTGCCAACATGACATATCATAATATGAAATAGAAAATGTCCATAACAACATGATCGCTTTCCACAACAAAAAGCATAATCAACAATGACAAATCATCAAGTAGTAGTACAAGGAATGTAACAACCATTAAAATAATGTTCTACATGGCTTATCATCTTTTATTCATTTGCCATGAAACTACTTGGCTTGTACCTCACCAAGTAGAAGTCGTCACGCATGATTCTCGTGTCAATGACTCACTATCACTATCTTAGGGTTTAGCCGGCCACCCTAAGATATCAAAAAAAGACCCTGGCCACCTCAGGGTTGCCTAAAGAGGGCTCACGTCCTCATCTTAGGTACACAAGATAGGAACCATCAAAGCAATATATCACATATCACAATATTTCACATATTTTTCATTTCACATTTCACATATTTCATTTCATCAGAGTCTATTCCATCTGGACATAGACTTTCACAACAAGGATTTAGGTCCAGAGCCACTCCAGATGACTCACTCCTAAATCCTGGTGGTCTAACCTTTAAGGTCTCGATCCACACTCTGAAAATCCTTCTCATAATTCATCAATTACTACAAGGAGATCTGTTTTGTTTCCACAGTGTGGTCCTCGGGGGAAACTCACAGTGTTCAGGGAACCTAACTAGATGTTCCATCATTTCACTTATTATTAATCTCTTTTACTCATCTTAAAAGAATTCAAAACATCATATATCATATTTTTGTATTCTCGCGTAACTAGAATAACATGAAACATATTAAGTTTATCAATAAGGACAATGATCAAAGAAAGAAGCACAATAAATCTGTATATTACAACACATATGATTATTTCTATCTACTACATCTCATAGTAATCATCAATAGTGGGCCTTCATCCCGAGACATAATCTTATTGTCCATCATTTACCCCTTCATGGTTTTATCATCATCAGTGGGCTTTCAGCCCTAGACATAATCTCATTATGCAACATTTACCCTTATAAGGGTTTCTCAATGTAAGGAGTGCATATGAAATTCAATTTCAACATAAATCTTATCAGTTCATTGTATATCATAGTTCTGAACAACTATTAGCAGAGTCATTAGAACTAGCAACACTAAAAGCACATAAATATCATGTATCATTCCTAATACTCAGAATAGATTTATCATACAACATATGCTTGTTCCATCCTATCTGAATAGATGCCAATAAATTTCATACATATACATGCATAACAGACTTAGTTATCTTCTTCTTTTATTTCATATTGTTCATATGGGGTTACTAATCAACACATGTCAATTATCATTTGAATTCCATCAAAATAGTTCATTCTCATAGTACAAGTATTCTATCAAACAATTACAATACAAGAACACATTCTTGTAAATCAATTCAAATGCTCGAACCTCATATTTTAATTGAATTAAACTACAATTATGTACATTCCTTAATCCCTCATTTGATATTGTTTTTTGTTATCACCATCTAGCTCAACATTTTTGGGTTAGAGTTTGTTTCTTAAATTTGTCTACTAATTCTCATTTTTTCCCTTCAATTCATATTCATTAATATCAACTTCTCTCATGTCATGTTCATTAAATTACTAGAACCAATCATTTTTAACTCACTTGATATACAATACTTCTCTTTTCATTGATATCCATCAAAGTCCAGTTTTAGTATGTTTCATTCAATTTGGCTTAAGCCACTTGTAATTAAAATAAAGGATTAAAGACTTCATCATAATAAATTCATTAGTTTCATCTTTAACTTTCCATCACCATCAATACATTTTTTCTTCATATCGTTTCTTATATTTAGATAAGTGTACCATGTCATTGACTTCTAATGTCATTCCCATAATAAACAATGATCATTCTTTATTATACTAAAACAAATGCATTAGACTTAGATGATATTAGTAAGACTCATCATATTCCATTGAAGTATTAATAGTTTCAACTTCAACATTTGATCACATTTACAACATCATATACAAGTTCTAGTTTTATCACTCATAATCATATTAATAATAAACTTTTAGGGTTTTCAAGAATCCTATTAGGTTTATTCATTATTTCAATTCTGAAAAAAAACATTATAAGTGATCCCGTTCGATACACTCATGGATCCCGTTCCCGTTCCCCCCACAGTGCATGATAGGGCAATTGGTAAGGCGACGACAGTGACTCCTTGGCGACGAGATATTGATGCCCGAAATTGTGACGACTCAGTCAGATCTTCCTTCGATCCAAACTCACAGTCTATGACAAATGTAGATCCTGTTCTATCATTGCTATCTTCTCCGACTAAATGGGAAGTGTTCAAGCCAATACAATTTGGGAGCAAGGGAGCCCTAAAGATGATGGAGATTACCATGAGAGATGGAAAGATACTATATCCAAAGAAGGAAGCCACTGAGAATGCAGAAAGATGGAATAGATGCTTGTTGGGGGTACATGGTGGATTTTTAGCCTCATATACCTACTCTGGCGAAGCATTTTGAAGAGATCTGGGATGTGCATGGGATGTTTGAGATATTCAAAAGAGGGAACGAGCTATTTTTGGTAAACTTCTCAAATCAGGCAGATTTGGAAACTATTTTGAAGGGGGATTGGTCTGTGTTAGATAGGCTAGTCATCTTAAGGAAGTGGAAGATTGGAGATAAACTAAACAAAGTGGTGCTAAAAGGTGTTCTAGTATGCGTGAATATCAGTAACCTTCCATTGGAGCTTTGGGATGTCAGATCTTTTGAAAGAATCGGCTCCTATCTGGGAATTCTTGTCAGGATGGATGAGAGTACTCATTCATTCAGATGCATTGAGTATGCTCGAATTCAAGTTATCATGAACACAAGCTCCACATGTCCTGATAAAATCACGATGGTAAGTGAGGAAGGGGGTGAATAGGAAATTCACTTGAGTTATGATTGGGTTCCGTATAAATGTAATTCATGTGGTTTCTTTGGTCATGATGATTGCGAGAGTAAATAGTTAAATCCCAAGATACCTACTGGGGATAGAAGAGTTCAAAAGAAAGTCTGGGAAGTCAAAAAGCCTCTGGGTCCTAGCTGTCATGATACTGCTCCCACTAGAAGGTCTCATGATGAGGGTCTATTTGTTGTTGAAGAGATTCTGGATGATGATGAGATAGTCCAAAAGAAGATTAGTTTTCTGAAAGAGATTCCAGTTGTTGAAGATTTGAATCTATCGAAGGAAGTTAATGAAGGTTTAGATGTTGAGAATTGTGCTGAGTCAGGGTGTTGCCCTTCAACCCCTTCTCTAAATCTGATCGGTAACAATAATACTCTAGAAAGTGATTATAGTTCCCAAGCATCCTCGAGCTCTGTTAGAAATGTTCCATTGGATAAAAATCAGAAGGATCCGCCTAAATGTCAAATGAAGATTAACATTGGGGACTACTCTCCAATCCATGGTGATTTGGCGATGACTTCTACAAGAACTGAGGTAGTGAGTTCAACAGCCCCAGGGGTTAAATGAGTCCCTCTGTCACTGTTACCTCTCGGAATGTTAGGGGAATCAATAAAAAAGTTCTTTAAGTCCAAGAGGAAATAAGAAGAGCCAACTGCGACATAGTGGTTCTTGTGGAAACCAAGATTAGAAGCAAGATAGTTGAGAAGTTTATGCATAGGTACTTTGAAGAGTATAACTGGTTTTCGAATATGAAATCTCATGCTCTTGGTAGAGTTCTCATTCTATGGAAGGAGGGACAATGCAATGTTTAGTTCATTGATGAATGTGATCAAGTTATTCACAACAGAGTTGAGAAAGATGGTTGCAACTTCTTATTATCTGTAGTCTATGGACATAACGATGATCAGTATAGAGTTAGTCTTTGGGATAATTTGAGTAACTTTTTGAGGAATGTTAGTGAATCTTAGATCATAATGGGGGGCTTCAATGCTGTGAGGAAATGAGAGAGGAAAATTGGCACGTTACCTCCCACTGCCAAATCTATGTCTGACTTCAATGATTTTGTTCTTGACCATGGTCTTTTTGAGTTGGATCTTGACGGACCCTACTTCACATGGGATAACAAACAAGAAGGAGAACATTTCATAGCTAGAAAGATAGATAAAATCCTTTACAACAATATTTTTCAATATAGTTATGATCAATTCCACAGGGAACGTATCTACAATATTATAAGAGATCATCATAGATTATGCTTGTGCTTGGGTGAGCGAAGAAAGATTAAATCACCCTTTAGATTCATCAATGGATGGATTAAACACAGATTTTGATAACATTTTGTGTGATGCTTGGAAGATAGAGGTGGTTGGCTATGTTGGTATGTATGCCCATAGAGCAAGTCATATGATGATTGTAATGGGATACTTTGTAAATGATTTGAATAATAATAAAGGCAATTTCCGATCTATATGTTTAAACTATTTCTGAGATGATGGTGTAACATGATAGATGTCTAAAGAATGGTTTAACTCAATGACGTATGCTTTTAGGTTCATGACCTAAATGATGAGATCATACAAATGTTAAGAGTATACATTCTTGTTTCGTCCCTAGTCAGTTGTTATTGTGGAAATAACCATAGACATCAATAACACTAAAGACTAGATTGTGTGTTGGTTGATGATAGAATCTCATTAGTCATGATATAGTGATATCAAACCAAGCACATAGGTACTTGTTAGAGAACAAGGTACCAGAGAGACCCACCATGAGAGTGACACATGGAACCATGACTTGGTAGTCACAATCAACTCTCACAGTGATGGTGGTGAGTGTGATACTTTGACCTAAAATCACTACACTTAACACATGTCGTTGGGTACACTTTGACATCATCAAACGCAGTCCTGAAACATGGGTTGTTATAAAGGTGATGATTGGGTGGCTTTGACACATGGGGCTTTTGAGGGATGAGTGATAGATATGGGATTTGTCCCTCCTGAGGGAGTTTGATGTCCTTGGTCACTTGATGAGTAGGATTGAGAAAGGCATGCACATGAATGTGTGAATCAATATGTGATATTGATGTCACACACATCTCACCCAGTCTGCTCTGAGATCAAGGAAATGAATGAACATTGACAGGATGACTATTCCATGCCTCGAGTTCATTCAGGATATCAGTGACAAAGGATTTATACATTCACTGTAACACCATTCATAGATTGTAGGATTGAAAGTTGTTCTCCAACTTTCTATTTCACTTGGGTAGCACTGATGTGTGACTAGGCACCGCTCATTGCTTGTGAAGTCATAAGTGTTATGGACTTTCACTGCCAACGTGAAATGGACCTGCAGGGTCACATACATAGGATTTAACCTGGAATAGGAGTTTGTCCACAAACATGTTTATATTGATTACTAAAGGAGTTTAGTAGTTCAATTAAACACTCAATCAATTGATAGCTCAATATCATAGTGTTCAAGGTGTTGGACTGATTGATTAGAGTATCAGATTGATTGAAACTGCAATTGACTGATTCTGCACTCCCAACCGATCGGCTCATGAGATGAACCGATCGGATGAGCTTGGTGAACCGATCGGCTCAACTGGTGAGTCGATCGACTCATGGACAGGATGAAACGATTTCTTCAAGTGTTGAAACGATCGGTTCAACTGTTGCAACCGAGCAAGTTGGGAAAGTAGGATTAGTGAGAAATTTCCTTTCGTTTCACTTGCCCAATTTGATTGGAACAAGGATTGGTATTTGATACCAAATAGAAACAAAAGATGGAAAGTCAATCGGGAACTGATCAGGACCACGAACTGACCGGCTCATGGGTCCCAACCGATCAGTTGAGGTGTCAATCGATCGACTCAGATCCCCAACTGACTGTTTCAGTTGTGAAACGATTGGTTCATGTTGCGCAGTTGGTTGTTTTTGTGGAAAATCTCGAACCCTTCTAGTCCTGCTTTAGTTCCGCATTGCCCGGGATAGAGAACCCTGTCCCATGACCCTCCTATATATAGGGGTATTGGGGGCTTCTCAAAATACAACCCAGTGCAACCTGTTGCTCTGTGAAGTTGTCGTTCTCTCTAGTTTTGGTAACCGAGAGAGAGCCTGAGCAAGTGCTACCTGATAAGGGAGGCACAACAAGGGAAAGACAACTATAGAAAGTGACTGGTGGTTGGAGAGTGTGTTGGCGACTAGTACGCCAACAGGAGGGTGCGACTCCTTCCGATTCCTTGTGCGACAAGGAGATCGGAGTTCCGGGCAGTCCGTGTGGACGACTGTAGAGGCGGGAGACCTCTGTCGCTCGGAGGACAACTGCCAATCCCGACAGTCCTAGTGAGACCAGGAGTTTTCAGTCCCGGTGCGACCAGAAGCTGCACAAACACCGTCCAAGACCGAAGGTGAAGACCACGCAAGGCACGAGGTACTGTCGCCAAGCAAGCCTCGGGACAAGGTATGCATCCACAAACCATCTTTCCTATTGTATAGACGTTGACACGATTCCTTTTGTTCTGGGTTTTGGGGAGAAAATTTTTGTTTCTACTGCTTCTCTACCTCCTCTAAAACCCAATAGTGGTATCAGAGCCACGTCAACTGCTCTATATTTTAGGATTATTGATATGATCGATTTTGGTTTATCGCCTTTATTTATTGCATACGATGCGAATAAAATTGGCTTTATGCATGTCCAATCCACAAATCCCAAATATACATATATGATATGTAATATTAATGCACCCGAAACGCATCGCCCTTAAATGAGTTTTGTGTTGGATGTGTAGCATGGTTATGGCCTATAAACCCTATATCTGTGTGTGGTTGTATGTGGTTGCTTGCATCTCGGTCTGCACACCGAGTCCCTTTTCTCCTATTCCTGATGTAACTTGAAATAATTTGAGATTTCTTTTCCTACCGTCGCTCCCCCTGAATGTAACTCAGGGTTTCACAATTCAATTGTAAATAGGATAGATTTTATTTCTTGTTATGTCAAAGAACGGTGGACGACCTTAGACGATCGGTTCACGACGTGAACCGGTCGGTTGGTGTTCCAGACGACCGGTTCGAGGAGCGAGATGAGCGGGTGGCGACCTGAGGAGATGCACGACGACCGGTGAACTGATCGGCTGGAGGCACCAGTCGATCGGCTGGTGGCACCCGAACAACCAACTTGATGGTGAGCCGATCAGTCATGGAGATGAGCTGATCAAACCCAAAAAGGAAGGCATAGATTTCATCTTGTACAAGTTGCATGTGATGTAGACCTAGATGACCGTGATTCCTCTTGGATCGAGAAATCACAATAGGATGGCCATAATCATTGAGTTTATCGTTTTGCATGTTTTCTGTGGGATATAGCATGTATATGATACATACTATATATTGTGGTGATTAGATATGTATATGTATATAAAAACCACATCCCTCATTAAATATTAAGTTTTATATGCCTTCCAAATGCGACACACGTGAAAAGCTTGATCAACAAAGTGTGGGCACTCCCTAGTGTGGTGCACCGTCTACCTAGTGGAAGTGTGAAGGATGAATGTGTGGGTCTTCCCTAGTAGGGTGCATATTCATCGTGTTGGCTTTGGGTCGGACTTAACAAGGTGACCTAGATAGGATATAGCACCTTGAGGCATGGAGATGATCATGGCAAGGAGTTGCATGTGACATCTTTCAAGAGTTGCATATGATGCAATTGGCAAGAGTTGCCTACATGGGAGATCTGAGTTGTGGGTGACAGCCCTAGCTGGTCCATGGCTCAGAGGATTTCAGGATCTTGACCCACTAGAAGATTGTACGCTGCAATCTTCTGAATTGATGGTGAGGGCTGTCAATTTGAGTCAAAATAGTGGGAACGTTAATTAATTAAAGGCCTAATTAACTATCGTAAAATTTTATTCAAAAAGGGTTTTGACAAATGCAATTTTCTCTTGTAGAATGGCAAAAGAATCATCTTTTAAAATGGGAAAATTAATTGAGAACAAATTCCATAACTGGTTGAGGACTATGAGAAGTGTTCTGTACAATCCAGATATACCAGGAGCCTTTGAATCCACTCTATGTACGCTTAATGCGTTGGTGAAGAGGAAAGAAAGTTCATTGATAGAGATCAATGGAATGAATGGTAAGGGAGAGAAGGGTTCTCTCGCCAAACCAATTTCTTCTACATGGAGAGGATGGAAGGAACGATGGAAGAAGAAGTCAGAGATAGAGATCTCTACTTCTGGTGTATATGTGATAGAGATTAACTTTACTACTTCTTCTTCATGGGTACTTGATACCGGATGTGGATCTCACATTTGTTCAAATGTGAAGGATCTTAAGAGAAGTAGGCCTTTAGGGAAAGGCGAGGTTGAACTACGTGTTGCTAATGGGGCAAGGGTTGCCGTCAGTGCCGTAGGAACCTATGAGTTAACTCTACCAAGTGGGCTAATAATAGAGTTGAAAAACTGCTATTATGTACCTTCCATAAATAGGAATATCATTTCCGTCTCTTGTTTGGACAAAGATGGATTTGAATTTCTTATTAAGAATGGAAAATGTTCCATTTCTAAAGATGGGATCTTTTATGGCAGTGCCCCAATGTCTTATGGTCTATACTTGATATATTTGGAGACAAGTGTTTACAATGTAAACACCAAAAAGCAAAAACTCAACGACTCAAACAAAACATATCTTTGGCATTGTCATCTAGGGCACATAAATGAGAAGCGCATTTCTAGACTCCATAAAGATGGTTATCTAGACTCTTTTGATTATGAATCAATAGAGACATGTGAATCTCATTTATTGGGAAATATGACCAAGACTCCCTTTTTAGGTAAAGGTGAGAGAGCTAGTGATATATTAGGACTCATACATACTGATGTATGTGGACCTTTTAGAACTAATGCCGGAAATGGATGTCAGTACTTCATTACCTTCATTGATGATTTCAGTAGGTATGGCTATGTGTACCTGATGAAGCATAAGTCAGAAACCCTTGAAAGGTTCAAGGATTTCATGAATGAAGTACATAACCAACTTGGTAAAAGTATTAAGGAACTTCGATCCGATCGAGGTGGAGAATACTTAAGCCAGGAGTTTGAGGACCTTCTGCGAGCCCGTGGTATTGTATCACAATGTACTCTGCCTGGAACACCACAACATAACGGTGTGTCTGAAAGAAGGAATCACACATTGTTGGATATGGTGCGATCAATGATGAGTTTTTCTGATCTTTCGATTTCCTTCTGGAGTCATGCTCTTGAAACCGTCGCGTTTACACTTAACCGTGTACCATCTAAATCGGTTCAAAAGACACCATATGAGATATGGTATGGGAAGCGTCCCTATTTGTCTTTTCTGAGGAATTGGGGTTGTGAGGCTTACGTTAGGAAAATGTTTCCTGATAAGCTTGGACCCAAATCCGATAAATGTTATTTTGTTAGATACCCCAAGGAAACGAGGGGATATTATCTATACAGCCCTACTGACAACAAAGTGTTTGTTGCCAGGACAGTTGTGTTTCTAGAGAAGGAATTTATTTCCAAAGGAAATAGTGGGAGGAAAATAGAGCTTGAAGAAGTTCAAGCCGAACAAGAAAACATAGAACCGGTAGATGTATAAGAGGAAAATGAAGATTCACAAGGTGTTGTAGGATCTCATTCTCCTTAGGTAACACAAGGACCTTGTAGATCTAGTAGGACCCACCTTGAACCTGAGAGGTTTGGATACCTTGTAACTCAGGAAGGTGGTGAGTTGATCATAGATGATGATCCAACTACCTATGTAGAGGCTATGGAGGGACCAGATTCTGAGAAATGGCTTGAAGTAATGAGATCCGAGATGGAATCCATGTACTCCAACAAAGTTTGGACTTTGGTGGAACCACCCGAAGGGGTAAAACCCATAGGCTGCAAGTGGGTCTTTAAGAAGAAGACCGACATGGATGGCAATGTGCAAACTTATAAAGGAAGATTGGTTGCTAAGGGATTTCAACAAGTTCAAGGTGTTGACTATGACGAAACCTTTTCTCCAGTTGCCATGATTAAGTCCATCAGGATCATGTTTGCTATTGCAGCTTATTATGACTATGAGATTTGGTAGATGGATGTTAAAACTGCATTCCTTAACGGGAATATAAATGAGGATGTGTAGATGACACAAAGTGAAGGTTTTGTAGATCCAAAGAATGCCAATAAAGTCTGTAAGCTGCAAAGGTCAATCTATGGATTGAAGCAAGCATCTTGGAGTTGGAATCTTCGATTTGATGAGGAAGTCAAAGTGTTTGGCTTTATTCAAAATGAAGATGAACCTTGTGTGTACAAGAAGGTTAGTGGGAGCTCGACTACATTTCTCATATTGTATGTGGATGACATACTTTTGATGGGGAATGATGTCTTAGCCTTAGAGAAGGTAAAGATTTGGCTTGGGAATACTTTCTCAATGAAGGACTTAGAAGAAGCATCCTACATTCTAGGAATCAAGATCTATAGAGATAGATCTAGAAGGCTTCTCGGACTAAGTCAGAGCACGTACATCGACAAAGTGATGAAGCGGTTTAGCATGGAGAACTCAAAGAGAGGCAACATCCCCATGCTACATGGAGCCACTGTCTCTAGAGCTCAATGTCCCCAATCTTGTGAAGAGAGGGAGCGTATGAATGGGATCCCATATGCATCAGCCATCAGATCCATCATGTATGCTATGTTGTGCACATGCCCAGATGTCTCGTATGCTCTTAGCATGACGAGCAGGTACCAGTCAGATCCCGGGGATGCTCACTGGATAGCCATAAACAACATCCTTAAGTACTTGCGAAGGACTAAGGGTCAGTTTCTTGTTTACGACAACGAGGAAGAGATGGTTGTAAAGGGTTACACCGATGCAAGCTTCCAAACCGATAAAGATGATTACGGATCATAGTTAGGATTTGTGTTTTGCCTTAATAATGGAGTTGTGAGCTGGAAGAGTTCCAAGCAAGAAATAGTTGCCGATTCTACTGCAGAGGCAAAGTATATTGCTGCTTTACATGCAGCAAAGGAGGCTGTGTGGATCAGGAAGTTCATTTCTGAACTTGGTGTAGTTCCCAGTAGCTGTGATGCAATTGAGCTTTATTGTGACAATAATGGAGATATTGCACAAGCTAAGGAACCCAGATCACATCAGCAGTCCAAGCACATACTGCGGCGCTTCCATCTCATACGAGAGATCGTACATCGAGGAGATGTGAAGATTTGCAAAGTACCAACTGAAGACAACATAGCTGATCCACTGACTAAGGCCCTTTCTCAGCAGAAGCATGATGGTCATGCTAGGTCACAAGGACTGAGGTTCCTTGGTGACTGGCTCTAAGTGCAAGTGGGAGTCTGTTGGTATGTATGCCCATAGGGCAAGTCATATGATGATTGTAATGGGATACTTTGTAAATGATTTGAATAATAATAAAGGCAATTTCCGATCTATATGTTTAAATTGTTTCTGAGATGATGGTGTAACATGATAGATGTCTAAAGAATGGTTTTACTCAATGACGTATTCTTTTAGGTTCAGGACCTAACCGATGAGATCATACGAATGTTAAAAGTATACATTCTTGTTTAGTCCCTAGTCGGTTGCTATTGCGGAAATAACCATAGACATCAATAACACTAAAGACTAGATTGTGTGTTGGTTGATGACATAATCTCATTAGTCATGATATAGTGATATCAAACCAAGCACATAGGTACTTGTTAGAGAACAAGGTACCAGACAGACCCACTGTGAGAGTGACACATGGAACCATGACTTCGTAGTCACAGTCAACTCTCACAGTGATGGTGGTGAGTGTGATTCTTTGACCTGAAATCACTACACTCAACTCATGTCGTTGGGTACACTTTGACATCATCAAACGTAGTCCTGAAACATGAGTTGCTATAAAGGTGATGATTGGGTGGCTTTGACACATGGGGCTTTTGAGGGGTGAGTGATAGATATGGGATTTGTCCCTCCTGAGGGAGTTTGATGTCCTTGGCCACTTGATGAGTAGGGTTGAGAAAGGCATGCACATGCAAGTGTGAATCAATATGTGATATTTATGTCACACACATCTCACCCAGTCTGCTCTGAGATCAAGGAAATGAATGAACGTTGACAGGATGACTATTCCATGCCTCGAGTTCATTCAGGATATCAATGACAAAGGAATTATACATTCACTGTAACACCATTCACGGATTGTAGGATTGAAAGTTGTTCTCCAACTTTCTATTTCACTTGGGTAGCACTGATGTGCGACTAGGCACCGCTCTTTGCTTGTGAAGTCATAAGTGTTATGGACTTTCACTGCCAACGTGAAATGGACCTGCAGGGTCACACACATAGGATTTAACCTGGAATAGGAGTTTGTCCACAAACATGTTTAGATTGATTACTAAAGGAGTTTAGTAGTTCAATTGAACACTTAATCAATTGATAGCTCAATATCATAGTGTTCAAGGTGTTGGACTGATTGATTAGAGTATCAGATTGATTGAAACTGCAATTCACTAATTCTGCACAATCTGCACTCCCAACCGATCCGTTCATGAGATGAACTGATCGGATGAGCTTGGTGAACCGATCGGCTCAACTGGTGAGTCGATAGGCTCATGGACAGGATGAAACGATTGCTTCAAGTGTTGAAACGATTGGTTCAACTATTGCAACCGAGCAAGTTGGGAAAGTAGGATTGGTGAGAAATTTCCTTTCGTTTCACTTGCCCAATTTTATTGGAACAAGGATTGGTATTTGATACCAATTAGAAACAAAAGATGGAAAGTCAATTGGGAACTGATCATGACCATGAACCGACCAGTTCAGAAGTGAACCGATCGGCTCATGGGTCCCAACCGATCGATTGAGGTGTCAACCGACTGGCTCAGATCCCCAACCGACCATTTCAGTTGTGAAACGATCGGTTCATGTTGCGTAGTTGGTTGTTTTTGTGGAAAATCTCGAACCCTTCTACTCCTGCTTTAGTCCCGCATTGATCGGGATGGAGAACCCTGTCCCATGACCCTCCTATATATATAGGGGTATTGGGGGCTTCTCAAAGTACAACCCAGTGCAACCAGTTGCTCTGTGAAGTTGTCGTTCTCTTTAGTTTTGGTAACCGAGAGAGAGCCCGAGCAAGTGCTACCTGATAAGGGAAGCACAACAAGGGAAAGACAACTGCAGAAAGCGACTGGTGGTAGGAGAGTGTGTTGGCAACTAGTATGCCAATAGGAGGGTGTGACTCCTTCCGATTCCTTGTGCGACAAGGAGATCGGAGTTCCAGGCAATCTGTGTGGACGACTGCAGAGGCGGGAGACCTCTATCGCTCGGAGGACAACTATCAATCCTGACAGTCCCGGTGAGACAAGGAGTCTTCAGTCCCGGTGCGACCAGGAGCTGCACAGACACCGTCCAAGACCGGAGGTGAAGACCGGGCAAGGCACGAGGTACTGTCGCCGAGCAAGCCTCGGGACAAGGTATGTATCCACAAACCATCTTTCCTATTGTATAGACATTGACGCAATTCCTTTTGTTCTGGGTTTTGGGGAGAAAATTTTTGTTTCCGCTGCTTCTCTACCTCCTCTAAAACCCAACAGGCTATGCTTCTTTGAGACTTTACAGAAAGTTGGAAAATCTTAATCTGAGTCTGAAGAATTGGAAAAAGGATGGTTTTGGTAATGTTTTCGCTAATGTTCTCACTATTAAAGACATTGCCATGGCTTCTCAAAAGGAGACATATTTGAATCCTGGTGATCCTCGTTTAAGAAGTGTGGCGAACCTGAAAAGGAAAGAAGCAAAATAAGCTTCCATTGCTAAAGAGAGTCTCCTTAGACAAAAATCCTGAGTTCAATGGCTGAAAGAAGGTAATTTAAACATGAATTTTTTTTACTCATCTCTTAGAACAAGAAGGAGTAGGAATGCTATTAATAGTCTCATGGTTAATGATTCTATCACAAGTGATCATGAGAAGATTAGGGAATCTATTGCTGACTTTTATAACTCCTTATTCTACAATGTTGACAAAGGGAGTGTGTGGGTTGGTAATTGTATGGTTCCAAAATTAGAAGCATCCAAAATTCCTTACTTACAAAGAATGTCATGAGGAAATAAGTTGATGACATTATCATTGAGTTGAATGAGGACAAGTGCCCTGGTCCCGATGGCTTCAATGGATGCTTTTATATGTATGCTTGGAAGATCATTGTTGATGA
The DNA here is from genome assembly GCA_963693085.1 of Alisma plantago-aquatica. Lineage (NCBI taxonomy): Eukaryota > Viridiplantae > Streptophyta > Magnoliopsida > Alismatales > Alismataceae > Alisma > Alisma plantago-aquatica. The sequence continues at coordinate 1,007,116,019 of OY856412.1, forward strand.
TGTCTTTGAGGCCATCTCTGAATTTTTTCTTAATGGTAGGATTTTGAAGGAATCCAATACAACTTTTATTACTCTTCTGCCCAAGGGAAATGACTCTAATCTGATCACCAATTGGCACCCAATAGCTCTATGTAATGTCTTCTATAAAATTTTATCAAAATCTTGGCTAACAGGTTACAAGGTGTGCTTCCTAGCATTATTGACAACTCCCAACGTGCTTTCATCAAAGGGAGGAGTATCAAAGATGCAGTGCTGCTTTCCAACAAGATTCTAAGTGATTTTAAGAAGAAAAACTGCTCTTATATGTGTATCCAAGCTGATTTATCTAAAGCCTATGATTCTGTAAGCTGGAGATATCTTTTCTTGATCCTTTATACAATGGGCTTTTCTACAAGTGGATTAGTTGGATTGAAGCTATCTTTACCTCTACCTCATATCAAATTCTTATTAATGGAGAGCCTTCAAATTTTATCTTTCCCTCTAAAGGTGTTAGACAAGGAGACCCAATCGCCCCATATTTGTTTGTGATTGATATGCTGGGACTTACGAAATTATATAAGGAAAGCGTTGAAAAGAAAGATATCATTCCCGTTTCTATTTCTAAGAACTGTCATTGTTCTCACATTATATTCTCCGATGATCTTATGGTGTTTTCCAAGGCTTCAACCCTTAATGCTAGGAATATCAAGAAGATATTGGACAAGTTTGCCAATATGTCTGGCCTGAAAGTTAACAATAAGAAAAGTAGGGTGTTCATGGGAGGTGCTAATTTGGTTGATGACACTCCTAACCTGTTAGGGATGAGAGTGGAAGATATCGATGAGACTAAATATCTTGGACTCCCTTTGTTTTCTAGTTAAATTAGAAAGAAGCACTGTGACAAATTGATTGATAGGATTAAGAAAAGGTTGGAGTGCTGGAAATCGAAGCTTTTGTCTATGGCTGGTCGAATTGAGCTTACCAACTCTAATTTGTCCACTATGCATCTCTACTAGGTTATGGCGTTCCCCAACTCAAGTTCTACTCTAGAGGAGATTGGCAAGATTTGTAGGGAAAACAAGAGGAATCTACACCTTATTAAATGGGATGTAGTTTCATTGCCTAAGGCTGAAGGTGATCTAGGGATCAGGAAAAGCAAGGAAGCATCAAATGTTTGTCATATTCAAAATGCGTGGGATATAGCAAGGAAGAAGGATAGCCTCTGGATGAAATGGATTGGAGAAAAATATTTCAGAAAGGAAACCAATTGGAGCAGTGAAGTCTCTGCAATTCATTCGTGGATGTTCAACTGTATCATTAGATGCTTTCCTATCCTCAAAAAGAATTTCAGTATTAAGTTTGGTCCTGGATGCCACATTAAGGTTTGGAAGGATCCATGGATTTTCATCAAATTTCTCTATGATGTTGTTGATAGGAGTATGAACATCAAGGTAGGGATCCCTTTAGATGGTCAGTTGAACTCTATTAATATCAATGGAAGATGGTTCATTAATAATTCTCGTTGTTCACATTTTTTATCTTAGTCCTTCTGGACAACACGAGAATTCATAATTTGAAGAAAGATTAGTATCTCTTTGATGGGCACGAGGAAGTTTCATTCAAATCTATCTGGGAGAATATCAGGAGCAGAGGGGCAGAAGATATAAAGTTTATTTGGATTTGGAAAAGCAAAAGCCATGCCAATAGCAAGATATATGTTTGGAAAGCCATCCATAACAAGATTCCTACCTCATATTATACTAGAAGCAGAGGTAATTCTATTGCATCGATTTGTTTTTGTTGTATGAATGGCTATGAATATACACACCACATTTGTTTCGATTTTACATTTACTAAAGATATCTGGAATGTAGCTTTGAATTGCAAACTCATTGACAAGGTGCCAGCTAGATGGGAAGATAGTGTCCATGAATGATTTTAAGGCTGGTATTATATCCCCTCTTATTCTTTACTATGCATGGCATGAAAGAAAATAATAGAGTTCATAACAATGCGTACAGGAACCCGAGTACTCTTTGAAAATCTATTTCTGCCGATTACTCCATCCTAGGTGATTCCACTGATGCCTTTTGAAGCTTGTCTGTTTGCTCTACTTCGAGCTCAGTGTTTTCTGCACACTTTGTGTTTCATGTCCTTTCTTGGTTTCTTGATCTTCTACTGAGCTCTTTTGCTGTTGGAATGAACTTCTCTACAATTTCCTCCCTGAAGACATGTTGAAGGGATGATAGTTGTGCTAATACAAGCTATATGTGAAGGTTTCTTTAACCATCACATCACTAATTTGGTTTGGTCTGATGAATTTGTCCTCGGTGATGTAGGGTCTACTACTCGATGCCTTTGGTGACGGTTGAGGCCCATTTTCTTGGATGTTGATGTTGTGAGCAAGGTTTTGTTTCAAGATGCCTCTGGAGATGGTGATGGTTGAGTCCCCATTTTTTATGGGTGTCTATGCTCCCCTCTCACTGGAGATTTGGTAATGGTCTTGGCCTTTGTTGAAGGGTGGTGTTGCTTTCTTCTCCTATTGAGCTTTGCTGATAGTAGTGATATGATGGCTCCCCTCTCATTTATGAAGTGATGGTTGAGTTTCTCCGAATCTATGGAGCTTCCTGATTCTGAGTTTGCTTTTCTACAACTTGCTTGATAGTTCATCAACTACTAAGTTGCTTGCTGAAGCTGCCTCTAGTGATGGTTGAGTCCCCATTTCTATATGGGTGTCGATGCTCCTATTTCACTGTTGTGATGTGATGACTGTTTTCTATTGAATCTGATCTTGCCAGCATATGTTATCGATGATGGGTGGCGTTGATCTCATTGATATGGTTTGATTCTATTTTGGCCTGTTCAGTTTAATATATTTTTGTTTGTGATTGTCGAGCCCTATTGCTGAAAAGTTAAGAGGTTCTTTTCATACGAATGATAATGCAAGAAGGGTTATGTTTCAAGGCTTCCGTGTAATCTTCTTATGGTCCTTCTGTGTTGTTGAAGTTTGTGTTATTTTTTCTGAAGGTTTTGTTCATCTCTTTCTGGTGAAATGACACATGAGTCTTTTGCTTCTGGTGATGGTTGAGTCCCCATTTTTATGGGTGTTGATGCTCCCCTCTCACTATAGTTTTTGATGATGGTGCTGGCATTTATTGAAGGGTGTTGATGCTCTCTTTTCCTTTAGAGCTTCTTTGTTAGTAGTGTTTTGATGGATCCCCTCTCACTTGTGAAGTGGTGGTTGAGTTTCTCTGGTTCTCTGGACCTTCCCGAATCTGAGTTGGATATCTATAGACTGATGGATAGTTCAACATTAATTTAGTAGTTTGCTGATGTTGCCTCTTGTGATGGTTGAGTCCCCATTTTTATATGGGTGTCAATGCTCCCCTCTCACTGCTGTGTTGTGATGATATAACTTTCTTGATTCTAATTTCTACTGCATATGTTAGATTGAAGTTGATTGGCTTTAGCTTCTATCATTTGGTTTGGTTCTGCGTTGGCTATTCAGTTCTGTATCTAGGCAAAGGACATGGTTTAGTTTCCTGGAGTATTGTTCAACAGATATCTATCTCCTCTGGTTCCCTTTTGGCTCCTTTCCCAGAATATCCTTTGGTAGAAGGCTACTATCTTGAGTTCATTCATTATTCTTTGGTATGTAGCCTTATACAAATTTTCTTAGTTTTTTCACTACCTTCAGTTGAAGGTAGTATGCAATGTACATACACTAAAAGAAAATACAAAAATAGCAACACGAATTTTTACCGACTAAAAAAGAAGAAGTCATTCCTTAGTTCAAAATATCATAAGAATCATCTCATTCAGTAATCCAATCATGACTCAAGGGTTCATTAGGGTTATTCACAAACATGGAAACCCTAATTTTCTTTTTCACACATTTCATTCATCAATCATAAGTATACATTGATTAATTGACTCATTTGATTCACTTCCTCAACACAAACCCTAATTAGGATATGTGGTCACCTAACACTGATCCTTATATGTATATTTTATTCAATTTCCATTAGCATTCAACAATACACTTGTATAATACAATCCAATACAATTCAAATATGATTTTATACATGTCAATTCAATTCTAAGCATATCGGCCATTGGACTGCTTTTTTTTTGGAAAAATTCACATGAAATATCATAGTCATCTACCCATAAGAATACCCATGGATCCTCAATAAATATATCAGGAACTAATCAAGTTCCAATCAATGATAAATAATCAAAATAAGTAGAATTGGATCCTCTAATATCTTTTCCAAAACAATATCCAAACATGTACATTTCCAAGCAAGGTTTTTGATTATTTTATCCAAATAGAATTAGGCTCTCAACATGAATACAGATCTTAGGAGGGAGAAAAACACTCACCTCAGGTGTCAAGCACCTTAAAATGTAGGTCAACCTCTGAATTTTTGGAAACCCAATCAAACTCTCGCAAACGAATCCAATTCTTTCTCCTCTCAACTCAGAAACTCTAGAAATGGGGATTAGAAGAGAAAGAGTGAGAAAAGGGGGATATTTGATGTGATTTCAAATCAAATCAGAGAAGGGACAAAATCTTGACATGTGAGAGAAGATTCACTATGAAATGCTATGCAAAGAAGCTAAACTTACTTGATTTCATCATATCTTGGATAGAGAAACCCTAGGTCAACATCGCCTCCACTTCCTCTTTTCAAAACCGTAGCTCTTCTCTCTCTATAGAATTTCATTTCTTTTATAGTAATGACGAGTTATGAGAGCTTCTTGTGTGTTAGGTTAGTCATATAGATGAATTGAGGTGCTTAGAACAATTGCAAACAAGCCCTTCAATGTACTACTGGTTGTTCGACTGAGTTATAAACTCGACCGACACCACACTTTTCAGAACTCAAAAATCGTTCAAAAATTATGAAACTTTAATCCAATATATAAAATTGAGTTTTGAAGAAAAAATAAATTTTTATAACATTTGGAGTTACCAATAAATAATTAAAAATCAAATACTATACTGCTATATTGCAGTCTGCAACATGGTCGGTCGAGTTTGTCCTTCACAGAACTCAACTAACACCCCTCTCTGTAGAGATCAAACATCATCGAAAAATTACTCCACTTTTTAGTATTTCTATAATGGAGTTTAACAACTACAATTAAAATTTGAGATCAATTGGGTATACCAATAAAAAGATAAAATTAAATTACCACACTGCTTTATCAATATGAAAATATGGTCGGTCTAGTTTGAAACTCGATGACAAATAGATCAAAACATTCTTCAAAAATTCTGATATTTTTCAATAGTTCTCACATTTGAGATATACAAAACATATCCAAATTTTAATTAAATCAGAATTACATATAAAATACTAAAAATCATTTATTGAGACACTATACTTATCAAATTCTGTATTCATATGTCATCAAAACCCTAATTTTGGCTGATTAGGGTTTTCAAATCTTAACCCTAATTATGTGAATCAAAGTATGATTAAATTTTCTCATTAGATTCAAAATATTAAAATTAAACTACCATCATTAATCAAGATTTAAACAATGATCAACTTAGTTAAGCATACAATCATCCAAGTAAACCCTAATTAGATGACAAATTTGAAAATATGTAATTACAAATTCTCCCTTCCTTTTAGGATTTCATCCCAAAATCCAAGAAAATATATGGAAGAATATCATATCCTCTAATCATTCATATCTCTGGGCATCAAATTATAAAGATTTCATTTTCTCTTTCTTTCATATGACATTTTTTTGCATTAAATGGATATTTCATCCCTTGTCATCACCATATTTCTCCTTGAGTATTGCAAACACTTACTTCACAAATTTTTGTAATACATAATTTATCAAGATCTGATTCACATCACCTTTCACATTCTCTTAAAAATTTGAATGTGTATCTCATGGATTAAGATTATGACTCATTCACATATTATCATCTGCATTCATCAATATCCTTCATAAAGGAGATTATTTTGTGTGCATCATCTTAGTTCTTAGCTTTTTCTTAAAATTTCTGATTTCATACTCAGATTCAAACTCATTAGAGATTATCTTCACAATCCATTAATCTTTCATCTTTCTTATATGAAATTTCATGCTTTCCATAGGTTCCATATTGAATTATAAAATCCTGTTCTTTTTCACCATTTTATCACCATTCTTATCTTTTTCATCATGCATCTTATTATGCTGCTAAACTATCTTCATTTGGATACTTGGTCTGGGCATCCAGAATAAGTACATTCGACAGTTCCATACCAACTTAGCTCAATACCCAAATACTTGACCAGAATATTTGGATACTAAGTTCAGTCAGTATGCACACCATTCAGGTTATATTCAACATCCACCTTATCATTTAGTCCTAGATCCTATTATCACTGTAGACTCATCTAACCTAGGCTCTAATACCACGTTGCCGGGACCCACTCTTTTAATCAACATAAATACCAACCATTAGAGATAAGCCCAAAACCTAAACCCAAACTATGAAATAAAATAATGAATTCTCGACAAAAGCGATTAAACAATATACAAAAAACATGAATAAATTTTCCTTTTTCTTTCTTCACAAATTCATAAATCAATGTCATATCAACGACATCACATTTAGATATCACAAATCTTATTCAACATCATTAAAACCATAATCAAATCTTGTTCTCATATGCGGTTCAGTTTATACTAGATACATGTACATTAATTAACAAACTTAGTCTACAACCCATCTCGAGAAAGAGAGAGTACATGGACATTCTAATCTATCTAGATTATGTTATTTATATCTTCTTTGTCACAACCTCTCTGTTGGATAGAATTATACCTAAAAAAACATTTGAAACAACCTATGAGACTCGTATAGAGCCCTAGTGAGTGGATACCTCCCACTCAAGCTAGGTACATGCATCGACATTAGATTAAGTATAACAAAAACATGTAGATATTGAATAGTCTAGTAGATAGTTCTATCATAAGTCAAATCTATCTTGCATTGGTAATCTAATCCAACAAATAAGGTAATCACTTAAACCAATTATAACTTGGAAACATCTTTTAGATCATGTCTATGAAAAAATAAACAGACACTTCTTAGTTTAGATTAAGAGCCCTACTGAATGAGAAATAAGTCAAGTTATAATAATTATGAATCAATACATAATAATAACATTATATTTGTGACACTCCACCAACCAGACCAGGAACACGTCCCACAGTCCTAAATTTGAAGTACACATAATACATATCTACCAAACAATACTATCAAATAGCATGCAATCCAACTCATATTTAGAGTAGATATAAATCCCATAATTTATAACTTGTCAACATGACTTATCATTATATGAAATAGAAAATGTCCATAGTAGCATGATCACTTTTGAAAATAAGAAGCATAATCAACAATGACAAATCATCAAGTAGTAGTACAATGAATGTATCAACCATTCAAATCATGTTCTACATGGCTTATCATATTTTATTCATTTGCCCTGAAACTACTTGGCTTGTACCTCACTAAGCAGAAGTTGCCACACCTGATTATCATGTCAACAACTCACCATCACTATCTTAGGATTTAGCCGACCACCCTAAGATATCAGCAACAAACCCTGGCCACCTCAGGGTTGCCTAAAGAGGCTCATGTCCTCATCTCGAGTACGTGAGATAGGAACCAACAAAATAGTATATCACATATCACAATATTTCATATAATTTTCATTTCATATTTCACATATTTCATTTCATCAGAGTCTATTCCATCTGGAAAATTTTACAGCAAGGATTTAGGGCCAGAGCCACTCCATATGACTCACTCCTAAATCCTTGTGGTCTAACCTTTAAGGTCTCGATCCACATGTGGCAAAGTGGAATTCTACATAAGTTTCAATTAATTACTATTTTGCCCTCATTATACTCACTCATGGTCCCCAATCATTTTTCTTGATTCCTAAATCAATGTTGAAACTCAAATCCAAAATATGGTGATCAATGTGATCTTTGTACACATTATAACACCTTAAATTTAATTATTTCATCGCTTCGTCCAAAGAATAAAATTGGTCAATCAAACTTCATCTTTTGGTTCCTAAACTTTTTCTAAATATTCTCTACAGTCAAAATTCAAAATTTGAGTATGGGAGTCAAAATTCAAATGAGACACGAATTTTCAAATTCAAAGATAGGTTCCAAAAAGGCATCACATTTCTATTTCTCAAAATATAGCGAGTATAAGGTTTTATTTCAAAAAAGGAAAAGTTACAAAGAGTTACATAATTGCCATATCAAAATCTCGATCTAGTGGTGACTTTAAAGGTTGTGATTACACATGTCCTCCTTTGAAATTCCAACTTCTATTTTTGTCTCTATCTCCATGACTACACACTTGGATGTAGGGGTAAAGGCAGTCATGGTGACTTGGACTCCTCCAGGAATTATTGATGTTGTGTATCTCACCCATTTCATTGTAGCATCCATTAGTTACATGTTTTGCATTTCCCAAGCATCATCCCCATTATCATCATCGAGCCTAGGTCTTTTTCCTTTGTTTATATCATCCTCAAATTTTTCTTCATCAATCTTCCTTTTATCAATCCTTCCTCCTTGATCATCATTGGTTCTAAGGGATCTTGCTTTCTGACTATGGGTTTGTGGGGCCATCTACAAGGTATATTGATTTGTGAGTCCTTTAATCACATAGGTCAAGATAAGAGTATATTACATTTATGTTTTCATATTATTTGAGAAATAGAGAGAGTGTCAATGATTAAATCATATTCCATTAGGTAATGAGATCAAAATTCAACATCATAATAGGGCAATAATGTTAAGATTTTACAAAGTCAAGTTAATATTTGTATTCCTTTCCTTTCATGATCAAGGTAGTGACATAATTTGGAAATCAAGGATTTGAATTGGCATTCAGGGAATTAGAGCATAATAGTGCGAAATCTAGGCCCATAATCATCATATCAAAATTGAGATTGCAAAAAGCATCAATAGTCAATAGGAAAACTACTTTTTGCATCATAGTCTTACATCATGATTTTGTGAGTCCTAGACTTAGTCACTTGATAGCATAGTCATAATGTGTATCAAATAGGAAAAGAGTTTGCTTAACTATGTTTGAGGTTTGATCAACAATAGGGCAACATGGAAATTAATCAAATCGAGACCTCATCAACAATGAGGTATAAGTCATTCTTATTTCACCATATCAGAATTTTTGTCATTTACCTCAAACATAGGGATTATGTAGTCTAATTTCAATTTAATCATTTTTTTTCATGAAGGGTCAAGCATGAGCATTTTTTTAAAGTTTTCATTGATCAAAATCGAGTTTCAAATTAAGGTCAGATCATGGAATTAACTTTCAAAATTTAGTGAGATTCCTTTTTTCCCATGTATAAGATACCCATAATCGAGACATCATGTGGTAAAAGGTCACAAGAAAGGACCACATAAGTGGATGAGAAGACTACCTAATCTTCATCTACATGGGTGGTTTAGGATAGTCCTCAAAGAAGAGATGAGATGCTAGAAGACTCTCTAGGGTTTCACAAGAGAATCTTTAGGTCCAGTTCTGGATCAACTGAGGCCAGGTAGAGTGGGGGATCTCAATCACTATGAAGACGGATAGGAGAAATTATGCCAAGACCCCGAGCCTAGACACCTCAATTTTCACCATTATGGACTTTAGGGTTTCTTGGGTGTAAGAGACTTGAGAAATTATTTACTTAAAGTATATGGGAGTGTGTAAGCTCTAATACCACCTATCATGGAACCATTCTTACCCCAATCCCAATCTCACTGCCTAGACATTGGTAAAGGGATTGAAGCACCCGTCCCTGAGTGGCCCGATAGGATTTATCACACTGCATATACAATCAGAAATAATAACTCAAAACCTAATATTTAAAGAACAACTAACCCAATATGGAGATTTTTCCAATATATCCTTGTCACCAGAGTATGTAGAGTGCAGAAGCGATCTTATTCAATATTCCATTTGTATTGGCTAAAATCAAGAAAATCGAGACACAATCATGCAATTGGATGGTACGCTATCAAATTCCCCATGAGACTAGGCCGGCCTCCCCTCGCAAAAACCCATCTTTTACCTTTCCTTCTCTTCATTAGGGTCTGGGGTAAAGAAGTAAATTGACATCTTTTGTTCTTCAACCTTCCCAACAATGCTCCGCAGAGCAGCTTCCCGCCATAGTCAACTCTCTCGTTGACTCCAAGCATCTCGCTTCCTCAACCTCTGGTGATGGTCGCCCCACCTCCGTATGGTCCCGTCGCATCTTGCGGCACCCTCCGTATGCTCCAGATCAGTCTTGAGTAGGTGGTTGATTAGAGCTAGAAAGCTGACGGTAGCAGTACCTTCACGGAGCGGGAGCAGCCTTCCGCGGGAGATCAGAAGTAGAGGGAGAAGAACGCAGGGTCTATCGGTCCCTCACGATGATCTTTCTGGTCTCGCTGAGGCTTGTACTCCCCCTTATATAGGCATGGGTTCTGTTTCTTCAAAGCATTGGGGAAAAGTCCCAATCGTTTACGAAACCCAGAAAATAGGGGTCCTCCTGGTCCGACTTCCTCTCCCAAGATCAAATATTAAATTTCTAAGAGTCCTTATTGATCAGGGAGGGTGGATATGTGGATCGATTCCTTGCTTTACTCTTTCCCTTTCTCATTTCTAACCGAGGTGCAACCACCATTAGATCCAGATCTAACGGCTATCGGGCCCTCAGTAAGAACAAAAACAAATCAGATTGTGACATTTAATATAATCCTTCTCACTTTAGGAAAATTTACAAAAATCATATCTCCCAAACCACATGTCCAATTAATACCAAATTTTAAGGGAAAATTAATAATAACTTAATCTTGCATCTTGCCAAAATTGGGCTCATTATTCAAAGAAAACATGCCCTTTTTCGTAAGTGCAAGTTATTACTTTATTATGCATATTTATCATATTTTCTCTTTCTTATTTCTTTTTATTTTCTTGATTTTGATTTCTTTTTCCACCAGAAACCATGTGAACATGAAATCTTTTCCAAGATGGATCCATTATCCAAAAATTCATATATATCTTTTAATATTATTATTATCTCATATTTCCTTTAATAAAGCAATATTTAATTGATCTTTTCTCTCTCATGTTGCATTATCTTGCAACTTGGACTCCTTGGAACCCAAGGAACCCAAAAGGCATGAAATCCACCTTTGGGGAAAATCCTTTTGCTTTCTAGAGGTTTCTACATATTTCTTTTCTCCATTTCTTAATTATTCATTTACTAATTGAATTTCCTCTTTCTTTTGCTTTTTATCGGGCCCAATAGCCAATAAGGCCCACAAAACAACCAAGCAAGGCTACTTACAAACGAAATTCATGCATTCAATTAAATGACATCATTATTTGTTCATTTTTTTAATAGGAGAAATTACATTTCTCCCCAAAAGAATCTGAAATTTGGGGTTGTAACATCCTTCCCCTCTTATAAGAATTTTGTCCACAAAATTCCATCAAGCAAACAAATAATTCAGGATAAAACTTTTCCATGTCCATCATTGGCCCCTATGTGGCTTTACCCTATCCATGGCGCTTCCAAAGAACCTTTATCACCACATATTCTTTTCTCTGAGTTTCTTTCACCTTGGCATCTATAATCTCACAGGTGACCCAAGACATTTCAGCCTCCCTTGGGGCTCACTAGGTTCATTGCTCAACAAATGGCTCGGGTACCTCACATAGTGCTCTAAATTGGACTCATGGAACACATTATTCATCATGTTATCCTGAGGGGTAAGGCTAAACATAACCATCTCCACCAATCCATCTCATATGGACCCATATATCGGGGATTCAACTTTCTCAGCTATAACTTAGAGGGGTCAGATTTTCCATCACATACACTCCCACAATGAACTGCATGTCAGTCTGCTTTGCATCAACTCACGACCCATGTCGCCCCTGGGCTCTCTTTTAACCATTGCATGATCAAAGTGACGTCATCTGCACATACTGTGGTCCTTTTTCTGACCTTCACGAGGTCCCTTCACCAACATCATCTTCACAAAGTGCTGACCGACACAACCTCCCTTATAGAGCTTCTTTACATCCCGATACTAGCTATGGTGGTTATCATCACATCTTGCAAAGGACAAGACCTATCTCCATGTATCACCCTGAATGAGCACACATGCTCTCATTAGACCCTCTAGTCTGGATCATACTAACCATTAGTTATGGGTGATAAACTGTACTAACCTCAAGTTCTTAATGTACCTACATCCACTTCATGGAAGTGAATATTTAGGTCATACTCAAGGAACCTTTGAACTTGCATCATGGTGTAGTTGAACCATCTCTCTTACATGTAGTTCTATCGATTCTGTCCCTTCACAACATTCTTTCTTTCTCATGTCATCTAGGTAAGGCGATCTACCATAACCCATATTACATCTTGACCTTCCTTGGTCTAGGGGAGACTTACCACAATATCCAAAGTGATGAACTCCCATTCCCTCTCAGGGACTCTTTATCATCTCTATCAATATAATGTGTTACTGGTGTTCGTCCTTCACCTCCTGGCTTGCATGGCGACAAGCCACGTGCAACTTTATCTTAAGTATCCAAAGTACTACTCTCACTTACTATCTTCATAGTACCACGGTGTATGGTGATCTTAAAATCATGATCTCCTGAATGTCATGATTCCTCAGAAACCCTAAACGACTCTAATCAAGGTTTCATCACCTTCTTTTTCAGAGAAGTTCATCTGAGGTTATACCACCATCCGTTTATTGCATCAAGGCCTATACTGGCTAACCAAACAACTACTAACTTGCTCAACTGATCTCGTTACATCTGAGTGTTAACCAAACATATCTTTTTTTTCAAACTTAGGGTTAACCTAACAACCTCTTCTAGCCTCTAGCTAAACTAGGAAGTTGCATCTCAACCAGAGCATCCATTACCACTTCACATACTTAGGTGTAAGGTAATGTTGAAGACATACACCTCCATGTATTCCATTTATTATCTCATCTCAAACTCTAAGTCTATCTTCATCAAGAAAACTATGAACTCATTCTCTTAGTTTTCGAACTCAACCTTGTATTACTCATAGCTCATGATAAAAACATCCTCTTAAGATGACTACCTTATTTCTCTTAGTGTTTGTAAACCATCCATGTATTGTTCACTCCATAAGGGCATGTTATCATCTCTTTCCTCATACCTCATAGAAACGTTCCAACTCACATAATCTTTTATCCTTGGTGTATGGCATGCGTATTTTCCTACCTCTTACTCACATAACAAGAGGAAATAAGCATTTGATTGCAGTCCAAATACCAAGTTCTTCCCATTTCAAGAGTAGAGATGGTACATCCCACCTTGCCAGTACACCTTCAAATCTAAGTTGAAACGTGCAACATATGTCTTTACATCACGATCATCTCGATATCAAAGTTACTTCCATGGAAAACTGGTCTCGAACCCACTTGGGTCACCACACAATCCTTGGTCATCTCCTCTAGGTTTCTAGGGTGCCGAAACTTTTGGGGTCATCCCTCTTCCCTTATGCATCCAAAGAGTGCCCTCCTCATCTGCCCTTTGGGTCCCATGAGTTCGTGAAGATGATCAATATCCTAACCCATGGACCTCAGACAATGATAGTTGTTACCTCCCGACCCTATGGTCTTATGCAACTAGGGAATTAGGCAACTCCTACTTCCATCAGTCTTATCCCTACCTGACCCTAGGATAGAATTAGGATTCTATTGTAGTACATGTCCAACTTAGAACCTTACCCAAGTCTCCATCATCTCTCTCTGCATTCATGGCCTGACTTTCATCCTTTCACAGGGGTCATGGTGACCTGCCTACCTTGGTCATGCCCCATACCAGTTACCTACATGGTAACACATCCAAATGCACTTAGAGATGGTTATTTATGGGTCTACAGGTTCAATCTCTTACCATGTACTCTTCACTTAGCTTCTCAAGATCCTATGAGACCTCTTTAGGTTTCCTCAAAACCAACAAAAACTGGTATACACCCTACAAAAGGGTCCCTCTCCCAGGATGTGAGGAAACTATCTCTTGATAGTAATAAAGGTCACAAACGTCCTTATGTCTAGGGTTTACATCCACATGAGCGTGCTTAGCCCTAGAAATCTACTAAGGCACAAGCAGACCACCTACTAAACCATGCTAGCTCATACTTGTTCTCATTCCTCAACATTGGACCAAGAACAAACCTTCCCATGTCACCAACTTAGCTGGGAGGGGTTCATCAAACATACCTTTGACTCAAGGGGTTTCCCTTTCCTCTAAACATGAGGAATGCCATGCTCAAACTATGGAAACTCAAATATCATCATGAGCATCAGGTACACTACTTCCCCTCTTAGGCTTAGGAACCCTAGGTTCACTTTTTAGATGTCCCTCTGCATGCTCAACCTTTTAACCACAAACCAAACATGTACAAGGTATGACATGCACTTCCCATGATCCTTCTTCTTAAACAACACTTCAGAGTGGAGTCCTCCTCAAGGACAACCAACTAAGTGTAAGGCCTCAAAACCTATTACTAAACCTCTTTAGGGTCTAAGGAACTCTTATTCCTAACTCAGAAGGTAAACACCTATACCATAGGCACATAAGTACCATCAATCTCATTATCTCTGTAGGTTTTGGTTCCTCTAAAGGCAATCAAGTTACCATCCGCCTCCAGGGATCATGCATGAGGCAACCACAACCATCCTCTTAGGTCGCATCATCCTCAACTCCCCACTGTTCTTCATATCTCGGTGTCTAAGCTTCCAACCTTCTTGCTTGGATCCTACTCTCTCTCTCTAGAGCTAACCCTACAAACAAACTTACTACTAGAGATCCTCCCTCCATGAAGGTGGATCAAGCTTACAAGAATACCCCTACATGGGTGAATCCTATGTTTGCCCAATATTATCCATAACTCTTTATGCTTTAACTCATAAACCATCCATCATACTCTCCTGGCCAGGGTTTCAACCTACTGACCGCACTACTGACATACTCTGGGTGCGTGCTATGCCCTACTCACATAAGCCCATAAGGTTTCGATAGGTTCTTCACTAACCTCAATAATGAAGGAGCTATCCTTCACTCTAACATGCACGACCCTTCCCAGGGTTGGGTCGCCAAAGGCACTAGGTCATCCAACCTCACATGGCTCATATCATCATGGGAATCCAAAAGTATGTTCGCTCACACACATGGTCGAACATGGCATCTGACTCATCATGCCATCTCTCTCTCTAACCACCACTTAGGGTTAGGGTTAGCATCATCCTCAGAGGATGTGCCAAGCCTGTACTTATAATGGAGGTCTCTACCTCCAAGACTAACTTTCTCTACTCATCCTCCTGACTAGGAGGTCTAGCCTCAGGTCTCTCCTGAGGGCATGACAACATATGTCATACAAGCTAAGCATGTATCTATTCTTTAGTTTACGCTTAAACTATTAAGCTTATGTCCACGACATTTTATTTACATCCTTTTAATTAATTTGGTGGAGGATTCCTTAAACCTTATCAACTTTACCCATACCCCGAGAGGGTGAGGAAGAGAGAGAAAAACCCTAATCCTTAAAATACGTAACAACATTTGAGTTTGAGAAGGGATGAAAAACATGAGAGAGTCCTAAAGGTATCTTATTTCAAGTCAAATCCTGAGACATTGGCCAGGCAGTCACACAAATCTGAGAGTCCTCGTATTCCGACTAGCAGTGCGGAGGAAAATCTTGCTAGCCCCCGGACGTGATCCTTTTATAGACACCTCTGTGTTTTGGAAAATCCTCTAATAACTCCCTCAGTTCTATGGAATTTGTAAAATTTAATAATTATTAAAGATTAAATGAGGAACTTATGCTCTGATACCAAATGTAATGACCCCACCTCCCAGTAACCCCCAATTAAGGGAGACTAAGAGGTCAGAGCCGTTATCCCAATTTCCCGGATCAAAGGTTAGACAAATAATCAGTAATAATTATTAAATTCTACCATGACTATAGAATAAAATAAAACTTTGCATACCTTTTTTAAAAACTTGGATATCTAACTTGTATACACATCTGGACTCTATTCTAACTAATCCTCCTTGCACTTTATTTCTTAATTTCACAATATGCCACTTTATTGTTTGTCCTTTTCAATTTGTACCTAAAACGCTGACAAACAAAACATCGGTCAGCATAAATAAATATGCCTGTATGTGGGGGAAACAATAATCATGCAATTAATTGTAACAATATTGCAGTCAATTATGCTTTAACAAACAATTTTATGTTTTAAGAATAAATTCTCAATCCATACATACCCTAGCCTCTACACTGTCCCTGTCGTGGACCTGGATGCTACCTTCTTCATGGTAGATCCCCATTAATCCCCGCATGATCCTACCTAACAAGTAGATCAATATCTAGGGTTGAGTCGCATGACATTACCCATAGGTAGCCCAATCCCTAACTCATGGTGTGCTAAAGAGTCGCATGGCACTACCCATAGGTAGCCCCATCCCTAACTCTTAATAACCTGATGGTCCCACTTAACAAGTAGACCCTTTACCAAATTACACTTTTCATCATTAGCAAAGAAACAGAGGAGGACCAAGATCTGAGCCAGTCATGTATACATACTTATGGTGATAATGATAGTCACTTTATAGTTGCATGAAATAAAAATCATCCAAGCAGTTATTTTCATGCAACTGATAAAACAACTGGGAATCACCGTGAAACTAAAACGATTAACCATAAGCGTAACCACATACCTAATCTAGAGCAACTTAATGTCCAAGCAATAATATTAAAGAACAATCAATCAAGCAATCATCAATATCCTGAAATTAATGCATAACATCCAAGTGTCATTGTTTTATTCAAAACATTCTTGAGATTGACTTGGATTCCACCTTAGGATTCCTAGGTCAAGTTTAGGGTTTTATTAGGGTTTTATCCTTCATTATGCGTTTATCATTTTTAATGCTCTTTTAGTCCACAAACCCTAATTTCTACATCATAGGCATAATTAAAAGTCAATTAAGTCCAATATGCCTTTTTTACATTAAAGCTACCATTTTTATCCTTTTAAGTCATGACACGACCATTAAGGCCTATTATCATCTTTGGCTTCTTCTGGATTAACAACTAATAATTCTTTATGATCTAATTCACATATGAACTATATTTAACACTAATTCCACATTTATCCATTTGAAAACCCTAATTACCATATTATGGGTATTTATCCACAATTAGCAACTTTTATACTCAAAATAGTGTATATTCATCATATCTCAGTTTTATTCATGGATTTGAACAATTAAAGCCATTAAGGGTCATAATTACCAAAGTTAGGGTTTCAAGGCCCCTTAAAGCATATTCATGTACATGGAACCCTAAATTAGCCAATTATGTGAAAAGATCATCTTTTTAGATCTAAACCTTCTTTTTATTTACAACAAGTTAATTTCAACTTTAAACATCCATATAACGCTTCCCAATTCATTAATCATCAAAGATTAGGGTTTTTCATTAATTAAACCATTAAAGATAGCATCTTTACATACTTTTTGAATTTCAAGCAGAATTAGACTTCCATTATATTTTTATTGCATTTCTTGCATTCTCCTTATCAATTTTCATATATAACTTGTTTTATTATGAGTTACCAATCTTTAGTTATGAAAATTGCAAGATAAAACAATTATGGACCAACTAGGTGACGCCATGTGTACGCTTACCTCAAATTCATTGGGTCCACGCCGAACCCGGCTGGACCAGTGGTTGCACGCCACACCAGCGGTTCGATCCCATGAGACTAGGCCCACCTCCCCTCACAAAAACCCATCTTTTCCCTTTCCTTCTCTTCGTTAGGGTTTAGGGTTTTTGACATCTTCTCTTCGTTAGGGTTCGATCCCATGAGACTAGGCCCACTTCTTTACCCCAGGTGGAGCATTGTTCGGTAGTTTGAAGAAGAGAAGATGTCAATTCGATAGGGAAGTGAATTGACATCTTCTCTTCTTCAACCTACCGAACAATGCTCCACAGAGCAGCTTCCCACCGTGGTCACCCCAACTTCAAGCATCTCGCCTCCTCAGCCTCCAATGATGGTCACCCCAACTCCGCACGGTCCCGTCGCATCTTGCGGAACCCTCCGTATGCTCCAGATCAGTCCCGAGGAGGTGGTCGATTAGAGCTAGAAAGCCGACGGTAGCAGTACCTTCATGGAGCGGGAGCAGCCTTCCACGGGAGATCAGAAGTAGAGGGAGAAGAACGCAGGGTCTATCGGACCCTTGCCCCTTGCAATGATCTTTTTAGTCTCACTGAGGCATGTACTCCCCCTTATATAGGCATGGGGTCTGGTTCTTCAGAGCATTGTGGAAAAGTCCCAATCGTTTACGAAACTGAGAAAATAGGGGTCCTCCTGGTCCGACTTCCTCTCCCAAGATCAAATATTAAATTTCTAAGACTCCTTTTTGATCAAGGAGGGTAGATATTTGGATCGATTCCTTGCTTTACTATTTCCCTTTCTCATTTCTAACTGAGGTGCAACCACCGTTAGATCCAGATCTAATGGCTATTGGGCCCTCAGTAAGAACAAAAACAAATCGGATTGTGACATTTAATACAATCCTTCTCACTTTAGGAGAATTTACAAAAATCATATCTCCCAAACCACATGTCCAATTAATACCAAATTTTAAGGGAAACTTAATAATAACTTAATATTTCATATTGCCAAAATTTGGCTCATTATTCAAAGAAAACCTACCCTTTTTCTTAAGTGCAAGTTATTACTTTATTATGCATATATCTCATATTTTCTCTTTCCTATTTCTTTTTATTTTCTTGATTTTGATTTATTTTTCCACCAGAAACCATGTGAACATGAAATCTTTTCCAAGATGGATCCATTATCCAAAAATCCACATATACCTTGTAATATTATTATTATCTCATATTTCCTTTAATTAAGCAATATTTAATTGATCTTTTCTCTCTCTTGTCGCATTATCTTGCAACTTGGACTGCTTGGAACCCAAGGAACCCAAAAGGCATGAAGTCCACCTTTCGGGAAAATCCTTTTTCCTTCTAGAGGTTTCTACATCTTTCTTTTCTCCATTTCTTAATTATTCATTTACTAATTGAATTTCCTCTTTCTTTTGCTTGTTATTGGGCCCAATAGCCAATAAGGCCCACAAAACAACCAAGCAAGGCTACTTACAAACGAAATTCATGCATTCAATTAAATGACATCATTATTTGTTAATTTTTTTAATAGGAGAAATTACATTTCACCCCAAAAGAATCTGAAAATTGGGGTTGTAACAGTATATTCCACCATGTCAACCTAAACCATGGGTTAGGGGTTTGGTTGCAACAATATCAATCTTAAGCTAAATATCATCATTGATACAAAAGATAAGTGTGATTTTTATGTGTACGTAAACAACCTAGGAAACAATAACACATGTTTTTAAAAAAAATCTAAAATGTTATTTATGGCACACACTAACATTTGTGAATTAAATGGTGTAAAGACCAGATATACTGATATATGCTTCATTACCATCATTAATGATTATAGTAGAAAATTTTATGTTTACTTACTTAAGAGACTATCATCTAATATGAGAGGAGAGTAACCTAAAACCTTTGTCAATTATACTTACAAAATGGTGGTTTTGTGTTACACCACAGTCTAATGAAATAACATAATAAAATAATTGAACCGTTATACACATGGTCAACACTCTACTGAAAGATTAATATTATCTACCCTGATCTAGGGATGCTTTTGAGTACATATTTTAGTAAAGTTAATAGGGTCTCCCACAAGCATACGAAAGGTATCATTTGTTATGGTTGATTATGTAGTAAGGAAGGTATGACATATCTCAAAGTTGGAGTGTCTTGTAAATGTATTAATTATAGATAACAAGAAAAATAAGTTAGGTCTATAAACTATTGATGGCATATTTTTAGATTATTATGACGATCTGACCAAAAATCAAACCGTCACTAGTAAATAATTATGGAATAACCATAGTCAGCGGAATAACAAAAATCACTAAAAATTAAAACCATTTGCAAAGAGATCCATTTCCAAGAAACTCTTAAGAAGAGAACCAAAGTACTACATACATTATGGTTCACATTGTACATACCATGTACCGTATCATCTCGAGGAATACATTCAACAGTTGCTTTGCCAAAACTTCACATAAGCAACATAAAACCTCGAGGCATTCAATCCAAAATCTCAGATTGATCATAAAACCACTAAGTACTGACTCCAAGGATTTGAGAGTACATAGACGACACATAGGACTCATATCTACAAGACACGATAGTCAGTATCTCAACCTGAGATGTCACTACTGCCCCTGATGCTACTGTCCTTCCTCTGTTGTATGGTCCCTACCACCTCATCCGTGTCCACCTAAAAATGTTGGTGACCAACAGAGTGAGACTCATGTCCCAACGAGAGATATAACAATCCGCCAAACATATCATTATTCCAGATAAACAGTAATAAACTGAGCAGAGGGTTCTTTCATATTAAGCAAGATTTAATCACTGGTTAAGCAGAATAGAGCAATATCATCTTTTAAAGCATTGTAGCTATATATGATAATGCAGTAATTCATCTATTCATTTTATAAGGAATATGAAGAACATGTAAAACATCTATCCATTTAGATGTATAAAAGAAATGTAACATCAACCAATGATTTTCGTATTCAATCCTTAAGCAAATATGCTACACGACTGATTACATTTTACAATCACACTTATGTCCTGAGGAGATGAGGTATACTGCTCATACTCCAACCGACCACTGTGAAGTCAGAATTGGTACCATACAAGGTCAATGGAAGAGTTGGATACCATGACCTCCCTTGTCTCGGTCAGTGCGAGACCACAAGTAGGACTATGTCAACTGCTTACATAGCTTTCCAGGGTATACTGGCAACTTCACTATAGAGCTACAACGACGGCTGCACTCCTTCGGAGATTGAGAGATCTCGTGTTTATCTACCATGAATCTCAGCATTAAACATCATCAGGAGATTCATGATACATCCATCCCAACACATATAATGAAGGATTGAGAGATTTCGTGTTTATCTCACGTCAATTCCCTCATTATGGCTTACGAATATTTTCGCCCATCACCCCCACATATTCAAAAATATGCGGTCTCCAGGAGATCCTATGGGAAAACCTATTTCACCATCACCGTCTACTGACGATGATGGATCTATTGCCAGGGCTCTACATGATAAGGTTTCACTTGATTAATTAAGTATATTACCATATTCTTTTAGCATCAGTCAAGTTTTCAAACATAAATTATTATGACAAATGCTACAAAGAAAAGTATAATACATCTATCAGTACTTTTCAAATATTTAATACACATATAACATTCAAGATCTCAATCCCTTATTTAATTACTGGAAATTCTCATCCGTCAACTTTATTATCATCATGATTACTAGATCTGGGTATTCAAACCCTTAGTTCATCACTGAACACTGTTACTACTTATTAGGTAACTATTACCTCTAGGTCATCTGACCAAGGTATACATGATACTTGTTACACAAGCATCTCACATGGCTCAAAAGGCCCATTAAACATCTTGTCACCTCTCACTAGGCAACAAATTAATTTATGGCTCACAAGTAGAGCTGTCAATCGGGCGGGTCAGGTCGGGTTTGGGTCGGGTCATTTCAAGTCGGGTCATTACGGGTCAGAGATAATTCAGGTTATTTTATTCTTTCAGGTCAGTCAGGTTTGGGTCTGGTTAGGATCAGGTTGGATCCCTTCAGGTCATTTTGTAATTCGGGTCAACTCGAGTTCGGGTTGGCTCAATTTAGGTATAGACTTTTTCAGGTTACTTTATCAGGTTGGGTCAGGTTCAAGTCAAATCATTTTGAGTCATCTTAATATCGGGTCGGGTCAATTTGAACTATTTCCTCAGTCTACTTGGGTTTTAGGTCGATTCATTTTTAGGTTGGGTAGTAATCAGATCGGGTCTTCTTGGGTTGTGTTTTTTGTTTGGGTCTAGTTGTTTTGGGTTGGGTCTCAGTCTGTTTAGGTTAGAGAGTTGGCAATCAGATGGGTCAGTTCAGGTTTGGCCATAGTCAATATGGGTTGAAGATAATTGAGGTTATTTTATCCTTTCATGTCAAGTCGGGTTAGTATCTGTTTGGTCCCTTCGGTTCATTTTGCTTTTTTGGGTCAACTCATGTCCAGATCGGGTCAATTTTGGTACAAATTTGTTCATATTCATTTATTGGGTTAGTTTGGGTTCACGTCAAATCACTTCAGGTCATTTCAATTTACACTATTTCTTGGGGATAACTCAAGTTTGAATCTAATCATTTTGAATTGGGTAGTTATCAAGTTGGTGTTGCATGGGTTGTATTTTTGTATAATCAAGTTGTTTTGAGTTGGACCGTATTCAAGTCACATTGTGAGTTGTGATAATGAGTAATGACTAATATGTTGCATTAAATAAAAAAATAAAGAAAATATTTTTTTACTTGTTATTTTTCTCTTTTACTATCCAATATCTCTTATATTCCCCCTTCCTTTTCCTTACAATCAAATTATCAAGCAAACTATTTCTTATAAATAATATACTAGTAAAGCTATACAAAAATCTATTATAAAACTAAAACTTCACTTCCTGGCTTCTCATTATTTGCTACTCGCTAGTACTCAGTCAGGTTGGCATTGGGTCGGGTTGGTGTTCTGTTGGATTGATTTCAGGTCAGGTTGACATTGCATTGGTTGGTGTAGGGTCGGTTTGACATCAAGTCCAGTTAATATAGGGTCGGGTTGGTGTTGGATTGGGTTGACATTGGGTTGTGTTGGGGTTAGGTGTTTTGACGTTGGGTCAGGTCAATGTCTGGTCAGGTTGATATCGAGTCGGGTCAAGTCGGTTGTGATTTTTCCAGATTGATTCTGGTCACACGATATCATCGGGTCGGGTGTCGGGTTAGGTTTGGGTCTGTCAATTCCAGGTCATATTGAGTTTCGGGTAAACATCGGGTCGGGTCGGGCTGAGTTTGGGTTTATATTTTCTTCAGGTTTAATCAGGTCGGGTTGTAGATAGGACAGGTCATGTTTCTCGGGTCGGGTCAAGTTTTGCCAGCTCTACTCACAAGGCCCATTTAGCATCTTTATCAAATAAATATCATAGCTTGTACCTGGCTATGCTCATCATCTCATGATACCTGCATGGTTAGAATACATGATAACAACTATATCAAATTACATCTCAACACCATCCAATACAAGGGTAATACTACTATTCCCACATTAGCGTTAGGGTTTGCCATCTCTTTATCGATTAAGGTTTCACATGCCATTGCCCTATATTAGGGTTAAGGTTTCCCATTCCTTATTGATTAGGGTTTCAAGATCACATTATCAAGAATCAAACCCTAATTCATTCTCTACACGTAGTAGAAGTATCAATGTATGCACATTACATGTTTATTATACAAGTATGAGTTTCTCTCTCATCCTCTCTAGGATGTTGATTACTCCATACTTTGTTAAGTTGGCTCAACCTTTCCTTCAAGGTACAATAGCCTACTTAATCATCGATCATTAAACTCCTTAACTCTTAATGTATAAATTGATATAAAACACTCTATGTGTTACTCCATCAAGTACATTGCATTTAAGGTGCTTCCACACCATATCATTTTGGAGGTGTATGTATGCTAGCTTCTTCCATATCGATTTGGAGGTGTGTGTGTGCTTGCTCACACCATGTCAGATTAGAGATGTGTGTGTGCTAGTTTACTCCATATCGGGTTGAAGGTGCTTGTATGCTTGCTTAGCCCATATCATTTTAAAGGTGCATGCTTTCTAGCTTGACCCATATTGGTTTAGAGGTGTGTGCCTACTTGCTTAGCCCATATCGGTTTAGAGGTTCTTGGTTGCTTGCTTCTACCCAATATCGGATTGAAGGTGCTTGTGTGCTTGCTTAACCTTTTCAAACCTTCATGGCTATGACCTTCCCTTCACCATGGGTTAAGTGATTAGCTAAACAAATGGTCGAACCTTTATAAACCCATAGTACCAACCAATGCACACCCTATCGATTTCCAAGTCATCTAGGGATTACTTTTCCATATCGAGTTGTAGGTGTGCTTGGGTGCTTCTGCGCGATATTGATGATGTCATCATCATAAACCTCAAGATCCTTGTTCTTACTATTCTAAGTTGTGGACAACAGTCCCATGAAGCTTTTAGAACCCAAATGCTCAACATTTATTCAAGAGAAAATGAATTTGCAAGTAGTTCAACAAATATGATAAAATTGAAGGTGCATAATAATATAATTGGGTTTAAGTTATATAACCCTCCTTAAGAACAACTTTAAAGCTCCAAGCTCCAAAGATTCACATTACCAAGGTTGAAGATGGACTTCAGAACTTCTCTATATGCAAATAATCACCATGGATAAGCAATTGGTGAAGAAGAAAAAAAAAGAAGATCAAAACCCTAAAATCATGCTTCAATCCAAGGTTGAAGATGATCATATTCTCACCTTAGGGTTAAGTATGATATCCTTATTGCTCCTTAAAACCTTTGCACAATACCCTTGTTCCCTTGCACGATATGCCACCCCTCTTGCACGATATGACACTCACTTGCACTATATGCCACTCAACACTTATTCTTATGGCCGATATCACCCTATGTGGCCGATATCACCTACTTGGCCGATATGCTTTTGCTATGGGTGATATCCAAGGGCCAATGCACGATATACTTGCACTCCTGCATGATACAAGATCTCTATGCATGATACCATAAGGAAGGAGGGGGGTAAGAGTTGAAATTTTTCACTAAGGGGTGAAACTAGGGGTATATATACTTGATGCTCATGAAGAAAGGTAAAAATGAGGTGTCATCAATTTGAGCTAGTAGGTTCCACGTGTCCATGCATGGATGACATGTGTACATGCATGCATACAAATTTATCTTGTCTTTCAAAATGGTTGGGGATCATTTAGGGATAAGGATTCGTCCATTACATATCCTTTTGAATAAGATATATCAATTAATTCATCACTTTATGCACAACCCGTCACAACTTTAGTAAGGAAGTTGTAACCCGACACAAATCACCTTATTGAGGTGATTTTGCACGATATGTACTTTTCCAAGAGTTCACAAAATGATATGAGGCTCGTCCCTTGGCTCCTTGGTCAATAGGCACTCATATATAAGCTTTTCAACTTGATACAACTCAAGTTAGGGTTTCATATTCAACCCCCTTTCTTGGTCATTTCATCACCAAGATTACCATCATTCATAATTGACTCAAACATGGTGTCTACTTATTTATCTCTCCTCTACATGATTCTATCAGAGAGTAGGGACACTCTAGAGGTGGTAATTTGCATATTAAAACTACATTTTGGGTAAATTACAATTTGTACCAAAACTGGTGCACAATACACTAACATTATTCAAACAAAATGCAACTTGCAATTTAGGCTTTCCACAAGCCATCCTTTAACATAATGCTCTCTCTTATGATGCTAAAACACATGAGGTACATTCAACATGTGACATTTTTCAATATAGCCCCTCATCTTGGGTAAATTGCACTTTATGCCCAAACTTTCATATAATGCACAAACAGTTTGCAAATAAGCTCAAACTTGAAATTTAAACTCTTCAAGAGTCTTAATTACTTTTCAAAAGAATAAAAAGAGTTTTTAAACAACTTACTTAAGCAAAAATTCTAGGGTTAGGCCATAACCCAGGTCAGGGATGTTACAATTATCAACCCCTAACAAGGATTTCGTCCCTGAAATCTCAAGAGAAAAGAGAAGGGTACTTCCTCCTCATCTCTTCCTCTAGCTCCCATGTGGTTTCTTCAATGCCATAGTGCTACCATAGAACTTTCACAAGAACTATCTCTTTCTTCTTTAACTTCTTGATTCTTCTGTCAAGAATCATCATTGGACCTTCCACATAGGATACATCCTCATTTAATTCTACCTCTACAGGTTGCAACACCAACTTTATATCGGGATGACATTTTCTCAGCATACATACGTGGAACACTGGATGTAGTCTATGTAGCTCAGGTGGAAACTCTAACCTATAAGCTACCTTTTCCATCCGTGCTATCACTGGATAAGGTCCCATAAATCTAGGAGCTAGTTTTCCCTTTTTCCCAAATCTGAGAACACCTTTCCAAGGAGAGACTTTGAGATACACCCTATCTCCAACTTGGAATTCTAAGGGTCTACTATGCTTATCAGCATAAGACTTCTACCTATCCTGGGCAGCTTTCAACTATTGTTGTATTACTTTAATCTTCTCAGTTGTCTATTTCCCTAACTCAGGACCCAGAAGTTGGTATTCTACTATTTCATACCAGCATAACAAAGATCTACAACGTCTACCATATAAGGCTTCATATGGTGCCATATCAATACTGGTTTGGTAACTGTTGTTGTAGGCAAACTCTATTAAGCTCAAGTGTATGGCCCATCTTCCTACAAACTGAAGAACACATGCTATAAGCAAATCTTCCAAAGTCTATATAGTCCTCTCAGATTTTCCATCTGTCTGAGGGTGAAAAGTTGTGTTAAACTTCAACTGAGTACCCAAGGCTTTATGTAGTCGTTCCCAAAAATGACTTGTAAAATGAGGACCTCTATCAGATACAATTGTAGCTGGAACCCCGTGTAATCGCACTATCTCATCTATATAGATCTATGCAAATTTCTCAGCAGTATAGGTTGTTTTTACAGGAAGAAAATGTTCTGACTTAGTCAACCTATCAACTATCACCCAAATGGAATCATGACTTTTGGCAGTTCGGGGTAAACCAACCACAAAGTCCTTGGTCACGTGATCCCATTTCCATTGTGGTATAGGTAAATGTTGCATTGTTCTTGTGAGCTTCTGATGTTCAGCTTTAACCTATTAACACATTGGACACCGCATAACAAACTCAGCAACATCTTTCTTTAAACCAGGCCACCAATACATATCTTTCAAGTTATGACACATTTTGGTACTCCTTGGATGCATTGCATACATGGATGAATGAGATTCCTCCATGACTAACTTCCTTAAGTTATTGGCATCAGGTACTACCATCCTACCATGGTAACATACTACCTCATCCTCTGACTCATGAAAACCGTCCCATTTCTCACTACCATACTCTGACTTGATCTGCTGAATCACAATATCAACCTGTTGTGCTTCTTTGATCTATTGTTTCAGAGTAGGTTTCACTTGCATCCCAGCTAACAATCCAGTTAACAAAGATAGTTTAAGTTGTACATTGTTTTGCCTCAAAGATACAAGCATTCCTTATTTAAAGTACACTAAAGAATTCAATTATACTCTGTCTATGGTTGGTGATGATGATAATCAATTGTACAATCGTAGTCTTTGATTAACTCCATCCAGCAGCGTTGTCTAATATTCAACTCGTGTTGTGAAAAGATGTACTTTAAATTCTTACGGTCTGTGAAAATCTGGAATGTTTCTCCATAGAGATAATGTCTCCAGATCTTCAGCGCATGAACCACTGTAGCTAATTCTAGATCATGTGTCAGATAATTCTCCTTGTGTTTCTTAAGTTGTCGGGAAGCAAATTGTGGCATCCAACTTATGAAAATAGGATTAACGAATGCGGAAGTGAATTATTAGCAGCGGAATTACTGAAAATCACTAAAAATTTAAAACTTTTTGTAAAGAAATCCACAAACGGTAAAGATCTATCATACATGACCAAAGTAAGTTATTTACATTCTGATTCCTCAGTACATCTCTGTATCATCTCATCTCGAGAGTCATAACATTGACTGCCCAGTTAAACTGTACATAAGAAGTATACAAAATCTCGAGGCATCAAGCCAAAAGTCTCAGATCTATATCAAACCATCTAGTGACTCCTAGGACCTGAGAGTACAAAGACGACACATAGGACTCTCTCTATATACAAGACTTGACAAATAGTGTCTCCACCTGAGGATCACTGCTGTCCTCACTTTTGTTGCTGTTGTTGTTGTGGCTGCTATTGCTGCTCACCCACTGGAGGGTTTCTTCTTCCTCGACTTCTACCTAAAATGTTGAATCCCATGGGGGTGAGACAATTGAAAATTGTCCCAGTGAGAGATATAACTCTATGGTAGAAACATTGTTATTGCTGGTAATAGAATAACATTGAGCAGTAGAATTATAAATATTCAACAGCAGATAAATCATTGATTGAGCTAAGTAGAGCAGTATTCTCTGTGCAATCATTTCAATTATAACTTGATAAAGTAGCAAGTCATTCATTTAATAAGGAATATGAAGAACATGTATATCCTTTATCTTTATAAAACATAATAAACAATGTATCATCAAACATTAATTCTCATAATTCAACCCTAAGCAAATATGCTACACAGCTGATTACATTTTACAATCATATTTATGCCATGAGGAGATGAGGTATACTGCTCATACTCCAACCGACCATTGTGAAATCGAAATCGGTACCATACATAGGTCATCAGAAGAGCTGGATTTCTATGACCTCATCTTCCTCAGTCAGTGTGAGGAACAACATGCAAGACTTCTTGCATCTCTGCTATAAATATAGCTTTGCAGGGTATCATGGCAACTTCACTATTAGAGTTACAGTGGCATGACGTACTCTCTTCGCAATCAAGGGATTTCTTGCTTATCTCACATATATTTGACATTAATATCATCATCGGGAGATTAGTGATACATCATCCTGACATATACATATAGTGAAGGATTGAGAGATGTAGTATTTATCTCACATCAATTCCTCCATTAGGGCGTAAGGATATTCACGCCCATTACCCCAACATACTCAAAAGTATGATCTCCAGGAGTTCCCTTAGGAAAACCTGTTTCACCATCACCTAACTGCTGACGATGATGGATCTATGGTCAGGGCTCTACATGATATCATTACACTTGATTATTTAAGTACATTACAACATTCTTTTAGCATCAACAATGTTTTCAAACATAAACCATTATAACAATTGCTATAAAGAATGAGTACTATTTCTGTCAAGTTCATTTCATAGCTTTAGTAACATTGGGAACTCAATCCCTTATCATCTCATCATCATGATTCAAGAATATGGGTGTTCAAACCCTTAGATCATCATAATACTTGTTACCACTTTGACAGGTAACATAATGTCATGAAGTCATGTAACAGTGTTTACATGATAAATGATGTGCAGGTATTTCACATGACTCTTACATCCTATGAATCTCTTTTGTTACCTTTCACTAGGCAATATAATATATCATTACTTACAAAGCTTATAAAGTACTTTCAATAACAAAACATCATAGCTCTTACCTGGCTATGCTCAATATCTCATAAGACATGCATGATTAGTACAGATGATAATAGATATATCAATTTCATATCACCATAATGCAAAACAATTATGGCATCATTATTCAAGGGTTACACCACTATACCCTTGTTAGGGTTAGGGTTTCCGTTTTCATTTCTATTAGGGTTGATCATCCCCTCAGCTCAATTAGCATTAATGACTCATCACTTCATTATCCAACCTTAGAGCTCTCATGCTATATAATATAACCCGGAATTAGGGTTTCACACTTCCATTTATTTTATTAGGAATTAGGGTTTACTATTCACATCACATCACCCTTGATTAGGGTTTAAGTTCAATAACCCACAATTAGGGTTTACTATTCACATCACATCACCCAAGATTAGGGTTTATAACCAACAACCCATAATTAGGGTTTACTATTCACATCACATCACCCTTGATTAGGGTTAACTATTTACATCACATCACCCTTGATTAGGGTTTACTATTCATATCACATCACACTAGGTTAGGGTTTGCTATTCACCCCAAGTAGGAGTGAGCATCAAAGTGCCTTTAGTTAAGGTTTATCATGTCATCACTATGAGTTAAGTTCATACCATCATCATGTATTAGGATTTCACCTATTAATGCCCTCAGTTAGGGTTATGATTCATCATCCATCATAATTAAGGTTTCATGATCCCACTATGAAGGATCATACCCTAATTAGACATTCATTCATACTAAAAGTGTTAAGACTTAGCCATTATATGGTTATCATTCATATAGGAAGTCTTCTCTCTCATCTTCTATAAGATGATGTTTGCATCAGCCTTGATTAGGCTAAGTCAACTCAATCTTGAAGAAGAATTGACTTCATGGGTTATGTCATTGTCACCATGATCATTAAGGCTTAATTATTCAAAGGGTACTAATCACACTACCTCATTAGGGTACAAATACTATAATCACCTTTGATTACATCATGTATTAGTCAACTAATCACTTTGTCCTTTAACCACTTTAAGTACCCATGCGGTTTTGGTTAATTATCCACCAAATAGTTTTGGCCTTATAGACTCTAAATGGTCTTGACCAAATCAGACCTCAAACGGTCTTGAGCAACCAATGAAACCGTTTGCCAAAGTACCACCTTGAAACCATTTAGTAAAGTAGGTGGTGAAGATCGTTTGCCCAAAGTTGACTTTTGAAACCGCATGAACTCAATCGGTTTGGAAACCGCATGAACCTAAACGGTTTGGGATATTTTGGTCCCAAACGGTCTTGAGACCGTTTGGTCCAAACCTCCTCAAAACTGCAAGGATGAAAAATAGTCTCAACAAGTCAAATTGAATTAGGGTTTCCAATGTTGGTTCCTTCAACCATTGAATTCATGTAACCAATCATCAATTGGACCAATCACCATACTTCAATTGAGTTAATTAGGTCAACCTTCAACTTATTTGACCCTCAATTGACCCTCAATTGATCATCAATTAGGGTTTGAATCCATTGGATTAGGGTTTGGAATTGATGAACCTTCAACATTATACAATGTGAAACTAGTTGCTTTCAAACATTTGGACCATCATCCAAAATGGACATGACCTGACCCCAAAAGGTCTGGAGCCCATTTTCCCATGTCCACATCAAAATTCAAGTCAACCAATTAGGGTTTGGTTAATTGGATTGCTCACCAAATTAGCAATTGATTACTCTTCAACTCAATACCTTTAGATCTCCAAACACCTCACCATAGTTAACCCTAGACCTCCAAACGGTCTTGGGTGACCCCCAAACGGTCTTGGGATCATTTGGATGACCTCCAAACGGTATTGAGACCATTTTCCCATCACATAATCATCAACCATGTCATTCAATTAAAGTTTGGATCCTAGGATTGGTCACCAAATCAGCACCTGATTGTACTTCAACTTAATATCTTTGGACCTTCAATTGCCCAACCATACTTAACCCTAGACTTACAAACGGTCTTAGGTGATCACCAAACGGTCTTGAGACCGTTTGGGTGATCCCCAAAAAGTTTTGAAACCATTTCAGTCAATCAACCCAAAACATCAACTCATTCCAATGCAAAATCAACACTTACCCGATTAGGGTTAATACCATATCTTTGGATCTTCAAACACTTAACCATATCCAACCCTTGATCTCCAAACGGTATTGGGTGACCCCCAAACGGTGTTGAGACCGTTTAGGTGATCCCCAAACGGTTTTGAAACCGTTTGGGTCAATCAACCCAAGTTTCAAACTCAAACACTTATGAAATCAGCACTCAACCCGATTAGGGTTTTGGTGATTGTTGGATCTTCAACTCATGAACCAATTGGAACTAATCAATTATATTTAGTGGATCAATAACCAACATTATTAGAAAAAAATTCACAAATGGTAAACCCTGTTCAACACCTCCAAACGGTCTGAAACTGTTTGCTCTCATGCGGTTTGGTGAAACTGTTTCATCTCAAACAGTTTGAAACTGTTTGCTCCCAAACGGTTTGGGAAACCATTTGAGAAACTTAGGAGATCGTTTGACCTGGGATTTTTCTTGGATAAATATCTAAGATGATGTCATCATCGTCCTCCTTAGAACAACCAAGAACAACAACCGTGTTTCATGGGGATTTCAGCAATGAACCAAAAGAGTTCGAAATAGAAGAAAATAACCAACAAATCATAGAGAACTTGATGCAATATCAATGTTTAAGGGTTAAAGTTATAAAACCCGCCTCAAATATGATCTCCCAGATCCAAGCTCCACAGCTGTAATGGTGGATGGAGTTCTAGAAACTGCCCAAGGTCCGTTCTTGATCTATTGGATGAAAAAGATGGCTAGAATTGGAAATCGGGTGAAGAAAACCAAGAATCAAGCATTGCTTTAGGGTTTTCACCATGAATCCTAGGTAGAAGATGATCAAAACCTTACCAATAGGTTTTTGTAGTCCTTCTCCTACTCCTTAGTCTTC
This sequence comes from Alisma plantago-aquatica, assembly GCA_963693085.1. Classification (NCBI taxonomy): domain Eukaryota; kingdom Viridiplantae; phylum Streptophyta; class Magnoliopsida; order Alismatales; family Alismataceae; genus Alisma; species Alisma plantago-aquatica. The sequence continues at coordinate 1,007,148,446 of OY856412.1, forward strand.
CTTGGTCGGCCAAAGCAAAGATGGGAAGAGGAAACTAAGGAAAAATCCTTAAGTGTATTGGAAAAAGATATACATAAAGGAATTTTCAAGGAAAAAGAAAATGGATTATTTTCTTTTAATTCCAAAATAATTTCCATCAAATCCCCCTTCATTTCTTGGACACAAATCCATCTTCATGTTCTTACAAAACCTCATCATTATCCAAGAATTAATGGAAAAGGAATTAAGCACCTTAAAAAGTTTTATAATAGTATCCATCCTTTTAGTGGATATTACTTTTTATTATAATAATGTGAGTGGCTTCCACTCAACCAAGATCTTTTTATGCCATAGAAAGGCACAAGCTCGTACAACTCTATTACAAACACATCCTTCAACTTTTGGTTGAAGGGCTCCTTAATAAATTTATTTCTTTTTGCATTAAATTAAATTAAAGTTCCATATATGCTTAAATCTTGATTATTTTAATGTCAAGATTCTCTCTCCTCCAAGATAACTCAAATGAGGCGCCCCTCTCATTTCATTTGCTCTAATTGATGCCAAGAAACATTAGAGACCCTATAGAGGTGGTATTTTGCATACTGAACCCTAGGTTTTGGGTAAATTGCACATTACACCAAAACTAGGTTTTAATGCACAAGGATTGCTCTACAAGCTTTATCTTGATGCCCAAGCTTGTGGAAACCATACCAGTACATCATATTCATTCTTATGATGTATCAAAATCAGAGGAACATCTTACCATGTGGAATTTGCAAGTTAACCCCTCAACTTGGGTAATTTGCACTTTAGTCCAAAATTAACAAAACAATGTTTCAACATCATTCAAAACAGACTGAAATTGAAATATAAGTTCCTCAAAAACCTTAACTACTTTTCAAAATATAATAGAAAACATCTAATCATCTTTATTAAACAAAAAACCTAGGTTTAGTACATAACCCAGGTCTGGGATGTTACAAATTATCCACCCCTTACAAGGATTTCGTCCCCAAAATCATTAGCAAAACATTTTAAGAGAAAAGAGTAGGGTATTTCCTCCTCATTTCTTCCTCTAGTTCCCATGTAGCATCTTCAATGCCATGATGATTCCATAGGACTTTTACAAGACTAATGTCTTTCTTTTTCAGCTTCTTGATCCTTCTATCAAGAATCAACATAGGTCCTTCAACATAGGATATATCATCATTCAATTCTACTTCCATAGGATGCATAACTGATTCTTTCTCAGGATGACATTTCCTTAGCATGGAAATGTGGAACACTGGGTGTAAATTTTGCAGTTCAGGTGGTAACTCCAGCTTATAAGCTACCTTTCCAACCCGTTCAATGATTGGATAAGGCCCCACATATCTAGGAGCTAACTTTCCTTTCCTTCCAAATCTAAGAACTCCCTTCCAAGGTGAGACCTTGAGGTACACTCTGTCTCCAACTTGGAATTCTAAAGGTCTACGACGCTTATCAGCGTAAGATTTCTGCCTATCCTATGCAATCTTTAACTGTTGTTGTATTATTTTAATCTTCTCAGTTGTCTGCTGCACAAGATCAAGAACCAAAAGTTGATATTCACCAGTTTCATACCAACATAGGGGAGATCTACAACGTCTACCATACAAAGATTCATAAGGTGCCATGTCTATACTGTGTTGATATCTGTTATTGTAGGAAAACTCTATCAAACTTAGATGTAGATCCCAACTTCCTATAAATTGGAGGACACATGCCCTAAGCAAGTCCTCCAAGGTTTGTATAGTCCTTTCTGATTGTCCATCTATCTGAGGATGAAAGGCTGTACTAAACCTTAACTGTGGGCCTAAGGCTTTATGAAGTCACTCCCAAAAATGACTCATAAACTGGGGACCTCTATCAGAAACAATGGTAACTGGAACTCCATGCATCCACACCATGTCATCCACATATAACTGTGCCAGCTTCTCAGCAGAATGGGTTGTTTTGACAGGTAAGAAATGTGCTGTCTTTGTCAACCTATCAACTATTACCCAGATGGAATCATGACCTTTGGCTGTTCTGGGCAAACCAACCACAAAATCCATGGTTACATGATCCCACTTCCACTGTGGTATGGGTAAAGGTTGCAGTGTTCCTACATGCTTCTGGTGTTCAGCTTTAACTTGCTGACACACCGGACACCGCATAATGAACTCAACAACATCCTTCTTTAAACCAGACCACCAATACATATCTTTCAAGTTATGATACATCTTGGTGCTTCCTGGATGCATAGCATACATTGAAGAATGAGCTTCTTCCAGGACTAACTTCCTTAAGTTATCAACATCAAGTACTATCATTCTACCATGATAGCATGCTACCTGATCATCTAAATCATGGAAACCATTTCGTTTCTCACTACCATACTCTGATCTAATCTACTGAACTACAATATTAGCTTATTGTGCCTCCTTAATCTACTGTCTCAAAGTAGGTTTTATGTGCATTTCAGCTAGCAATCCAGATAACAATGATACTTTTAACTGTACATTGTCTTGCCTTAAAGAGATAAGCATATCCCTCCTAGAGCACACCAAAGAATTTAATTATGCTCTATCTAGGGCTGGTGTTGCTGATTTCCTACTTAAAGAATCAACAACCACATTGGCCTTCCCTGGATGATAATCAATCGTACAATCATAGTACTTGATTAACTCCATCCAGCGGTGTTGCCTCATGCTGAGAGAAGATGTACTTTAGGTTCTTATGGTCTGTGAAAATCTGGAATGTCTCTCCATAGAGGTAATGTCTCCAGATCTTCAAGGCATGGACTACAACAGCTAGTTCTAGATCATGTGTCAGATAATTCTCCTCGTGTTTCTTAAGCTGTCGGGAAGCAAAAGAAATCACTTGTTTATCTTGCATTAACACACATCCTAGTCCATTCTTAGAGGCATCACAGAAAACTATATACCCTTTCCCTTGCTCAGGTAATACCAGCACTGGTGCACTAGTCAGCCTCTCTTTCAACAGCTGGAATGATTGCTGACACTTGCCATTCCAAGAAAAAGGAACATCCTTCCTGGTCAACTTAGTTAAGGGTAAAGCTATGGAGCTGAAGTTCTTAATGAACCTCCTGTAATAGTCTGCTAACCCTAAGAAACTGCGAATCTCCGTCGGTGTCTTCAGCTGCTCCCATTGTAGGACAAATTCTACCTTTTTAGGGTCAACACGAATACCTGAAGCAAATATTACGTGTCCAAGAAAAGAAACTTGTGGTAACCAAAACTCACACTTGCTAAACTTAGCATATAACTCATGCTCTCTTAGCAAAGTTAGAGCCTCACGAAGATGTTTCTCATGTTGTTGAGCATCTCTACTATAGATCAATATGTCATCTATAAAGACGACAACACACTGATCAAGAAAAGGTCAAAAGATTCTATTCATGAGTTCCATAAATGCAGTCGGTGCATTAGTTAGTCCAAACAACATAACTGTGAACTCATAGTGACCATACCTTATCCTCAAAGCAGACTTTGGTATGTCACTTTCCTTAATACGCAGCTGATGATATCCCGACCTCAGATCTATCTTTGAGAAGACTGTTGCACCACTCAACTAGTCAAAGAGATCATCAATCCTAGGCAAAGGATACTTATTCTTTATTGTTACTTTATTGAACTGCCTGTAATCAATGCACAATCGCATTGATCCATCCTTCTTTTTAACAAAGAGGACCGGAGCACCCCCGAGTGAAGTGCTCGGTCAGATGAAACCCTTCTCAAGCAACTCTTGTAGTTGTTTCTTGAGTTCTGCCATCTCAGCAGGCGCCATCCTATATGGTGTTTGTGCTATTGGTTGCGTTTCCGAGATTAGATTAATCTCAAAATCAATCTCTCAGGGCGGAGGTACACCTGGAAGTTCTTCAGGAAATACATCTTCAAATTCCCTGACTACAGGAATTTCCACAGGATTAGAACTCTCCATGGTGGTATCTACCACATGGGCCAAGAATGCATAACATCCTTGCCTCATTGGCTTCTCAGCTACCATAGCTGACACAAGGCATGTTGGAAGAATTTTTCTATCTCCTTGAAAGATCCATGTGTCACTATCATCGGTGAACACAACTTGATTGGACTCACAATCCAAGACAACCTTATACCTTTCTAAGGTATCCATCCCAAGGATTATATCGAACCCGTGCATTTTAAGTGGTATAAGATCCACTTGAATGCGATGTTTTGAAAAGAAAAGAATGCAGGGAGAACACACCTCCCGCAACACAGCAGATCCCATCAAAGGAGTTTCTAACAAAAAACTATCTGCTCTATGACTTGTAGTCATGTTGTAGTCAAGAATCACTCTTCGAGTGATAAAGGAATGCATAGCACCTGGATCAATTAAAACAAATACGATGCAGGACGTAGACATATAAGAATAAAATAGTTTCATCTGACTTGTCACAACCTGAGGGTTAATCACTGCATCAGGTGGATTCATCACGTAGAATCTCACCGTCGTCTGTGGTTGATCCGGTGTTCGATGACTGGGTGCCGATGATCCAGCTTGGGACGCTTGTCCACATCCTCTAGCGCCACCTGGGAACTATCTCCTTTGAGAACCTTACTGACTCTGCCTTTGAGGTTGAGTCACACTTGCCTCTTGGGCTCTGCAATCCTTCATCCGATGCCCCGCTTTTCCACATATGTAACAACTTCTGATCCCTTGCTGTGGTCTGGATGGTCCAGTAACTGACACATATGCTGAGCTGCGAACTCCTTCTGGTGGTAAACTTCATCCTCTACCCTATTTTACATCCACTGCATCTGGGTACTGAATCTAGGTGGTGGTGTAGGCACAGAAAACCTCAGTCTCTTGAAACCTTTGGATGAGGATGCTTGGAACTGGGGGTACACCTTCTTGTCCCTGGTCTGTCGCTTCTCTATCACAGACCTCTCTATTCTTCTGACAGACTCCACAAAAGTAGCAAATCTTTCCCTATTCTCCAGAGCAGACACATGGGTGGTTAACTCAACGTTTAATCCCTTCTCAAAACACCGTATCCTCTCTTCATCTGTGGGTGCCATATGTGGACAAAACTGCAAAATATCCATGAACTTAGCCTCATACTCGCTAATGTTCATTGGTCCTTGTCTTAATCTCTCAAACTGAGAGATTTTCTCATCTAGGAACATCTTAGGAAAGTATCTGTTGACAAATTCTCATCGAAACACTTCCCATTCAATCTCCACACCAGGCCTTTTCCCCTCCTCTATGGTCCACCAGTGACCAACACTCCCTTTAAGAAGGTACACAACATGTCTAACCTTCTCAGCTTCTAGGATGTTCAGGATTCTAAAGGCCTTCTCTAACTCTATTATCCACATGTCAACATCTTCTAGGTCAGCTGTCCCAGCATATTCCGTGGCTCCAACCCGACATATTCGTTCAAACATCTTGCCGGTTCCATGTCCTTCAGGGTGGGTAGGTGCCCTAGGTGCAGGTATGGGCATTCTATCAGTCATATGTGTCATGGAAGCTATAAACTGCCCAAACATAGCCTGGAAGGCGGGATTCCCCATGTTAGCTGGATTGAACTGGGGTAATTTAGGCACATGTTCCTCCCTTCCTTGGTCTCTTGCACCTTCTCCATGTGCATCGACACTACTTTCTACAACATGTTCATCATGTGATCCAGACATCTTTAGTTTTCTCTTTTCCTCCTATATGAGCAGAAGACACTATCAGATAGACTGGAAGACACTAGAACAGACTCAACAACCCTAGCCCTATGTCTCTATAGACTCATCGAACCTAGAGCTCTGATACCAACAATTGTGGCATCCAACTTATGAAAACAGGATTAAATAATGTGGAAGCGAATTATTAGCAGCGGAATTACTAAAAATTACTAAAAAATTAAAACTTTTTGTAAAGAAATCCACAAATGGTAAAGATCTATCATAAAGGACCAAAGTAAGTTATTTACATTCTAATTTCTCAATACATCTCTGTATCATCTCATCTCGAGAGTCATAACATTGACTGCCCAGTTAAACTATACATAACCAGTATACAAAATCTTGAGGCATCAAGCCAAAAATCTCAGATCTATATCAAAGCATCTACTGACTCCTAGGACCTGAGAGTACAGAGACGACACATAGGACTCTCTCTATATACAAGACTTGACAAAAAGTGTCTCCACCTGAGGATCACTGCTGTCCTTGCTGTTGCTACTATTGTTGTTGTGGTTGTTGTTGCTGCTCACCCACTAGAGGGTTTCTTCTTCCTCGACGTCTACCTAAAAAGTTGAATCCCACGGGGGTGAGACAATTGAAAATTGTCCCAGCGAGTGATATAACTCTCTGCCAAAAACATTGTTATTGCTGGTAATAGAATAACACTGAGCAGTAGAATTATAAATATTCAACAATAGATAAATCATTGATTGAGCTAAGTAGAGCAGTATTCTCTGTGCAATCATTTCAATTATAACTTGATTAAGTAGCAAGTCATTCATTTAATAAGGAATATGAAGAACATGTATATCCTTTATCTTTCTAAGACATAATAAACAATGCATCATCAAACATTAATTCTCATAATTCAACCCTAAGCAAATATGTTACATGGCTGATTACATTTTACAATCATATTTATGCCCTGAGGAGATTAGGTATACCGCTCATACTCCAACCGACCATTATGAAATTGAAATCGGTACCATACATAGGTCATTAGAAGAGCCGGATTTCTATGACCTCATCTTCCTCAGTCAGTTGAGGAACAACATGCAGGACATGTTGCGTCTCTGCTATAAATATAGCTTTCCAGGGTATCCTGGCAACTTCGCTATTAGAGTTACAGTGGCATGTTGTACTCTCTTCGCAATCGAGGGATTTCTTGTTTATCTCACATCGATTCGACATTAATATCATCATCGGGAGATTAGTGATCCATCATCCCGTCATATACATATAATGAAGGATTGAGAGATTTATTATTTATCTCACATCAATTCCTCCATTAGGGCGTAAGGATATTCGTGCCCATTACCCCCACATACTCAAAAGTATGCTCTCCAGGAGTTCCCTTAGGAAAACCTATTTCACCATCACCTAACTGCTGACGATGATGGATCTATGGTCAGGGCTCTACATGATATCATTACACTTGATTATTTAAGTACATTACAACATTCTTTTAGCATCAGGCATGTTTTCAAACATAAACCATTATAATAATTGCTATAAAGAATGAGTACTATTTCTGTCAAGTTCATCTCACAACTTTAATAACATTGGAAACTCAATCCCTTATCATATCATCATCATGATTCAAGAATATGGGTGTTGAAACCCTTAGATCATCATAATACTTGTTACCACTTTGACAGGTAACATAATGTCATCAAGTCATGTAACAGTGTATACATGATAAATGCTGTGCAGGTATTTCACATGGCTCTTACAACCTATCACTCTCTTTTGTTACCTTTCACTAGGCAACATAATATATCATTGCTTACAAAGCTTATAAAGTACTTTAAATAACAAAGCATCATAGCCCTTACTTGGGTATGCGCAATATCTCATAAGACCTACATGATTAGTACATATGATAATAGATATATCAATTTCATATCAGCATAATGCAACACAATTATGACGTCATTATTCAATGGTTACACCACTATACCCTTATTAGGGTTAGGGTTTCCCTTTTCATTTCGATTAGGGTTGATCATCCCCTCAGCTCAATTAGGATTAATGACACATCACTTCATTATTCAACCTTAGAGCTCTCATGCCATATAATATAACCCAGAATTAGGGTTTCACACTTCCATTTACCTTATTAGGATTTAGGGTTTACTATTCACATCACATCACCCTTAATTAGGGTTTAAGTTCAATAACCCACAATTAGGGTTTTCTATTCACATCACATCACCCTAGATTAGGGTTTATAACCAACAATCCATAATTAGGGTTTACTATTCACATCCCATCACCCTTGATTAGGGTTTACTATTTACATCACATCACCCTTGATTAGGGTTTACTATTCATATCACATCACCCTAGGTTAGGGTTTTCTATTCACCCCAAGTAGGAGTGAGCATCAAAGTTCCTTGAGTTAAGGTTTATCATGTCATCACTATGAATTAAGTTCATACCATCATCATGTATTAGGATTTCACCTATTAATGCCCTCAGTTAGGGTTATGATTCATCATCCATCATAATTAGGGTTTCATGATCCCACTATGAAGGATCATACCCTAATTAGACATTCATTCATACTAAAAGTGTTAAGACTTAGCCATTATATGGTTATCATTCATATATGAAGTCTTTTCTCTCATCTTCTATAAGATGATGTTTGCATCAGCCTTGATTAGGCTAAGTCAACTCAATCTTGAAGAAGAATTGACTTCATGGGTTATGTCATCGTCACCATGATCATTAAGGCTTAATTATTCAAAGGTTACTAATCACCCTACCTCATTAGGGTACAAATACTATAATCACCTTTGATTACATCATGTATTAGTCAACTAATCACTTTGTCCTTTAACCACTTTACGTACCCATGCGGTTTTGGTTAATTATCCACCAAACAGTTTTGGCCTTATAGAATCTAAATGGACTTGATCAAATCAGACCTCAAACGGTCTTGAGCAACCAATGAAATTGTTTTCTAAAGTACCACCTTGAAACCGTTTAGTAAAGTAGGTGGTGAAGACTGTTTGCCCAAAGTTGACTTTTGAAACCGCATGAACTCAATCGGTTTGGAAACCGCACGAACCTAAACGGTTTGGGATCGTTTGGTCCCAAATGGTCTGGAGACCGTTTGGAATCAAACGGTCTTGAGACCGTTTGGTCCAAACCTCCTCAAAACCGCAAGGACCAAAAATAGTCTCAACAAGTCAAATTGAATTAGGGTTTCCAATGTTGGTTCCTTCAACCGTTGAATTCATGTAACCAATCATCAATTGGACCAATCACCATACTTCAATTAAGTTAATTAGGTCACCTTCAACTGATTTGACCCTCAATTGACCTTCAATTTATCATCAATTAGGGTTTGAATCAATTGGATTAGGGTTTGGAATTGATGAACCTTCAACATTATACAATGTGAAACTAGTTACTTTCAAACTATTGGACCATCATCCAAAATGGACATGACCTGACCCCAAACGGTCTTGAGGTCATTTTTATGACCTCCAAACGGTCTTGATAATGTTTTCCCATGTCCACATCAAAATCCAAGTCAACCAATTAGGGTTTGGTTCATTGGATTGCTCACCAAATCAGCAATTGATTACTCTTCAACTCAATATCTTTAGATCTCCAAACACCTCACCATAGTCAACCCTAGACCTCCAAACTGTCTTGGGTGACCCCCAAACGGTATTGGGAACGTTTGGATGACCTCCAAACGGTCTTGAGACCGTTTTACCATCACATCATCATCAACCATGTCATTCAATTAAAGTTTGGATCCTAGGATTGGTCACCAAATCAACACTTGATTGTACTTCAACTTAATATCTTTGGACCTTCAATTGCCCAACCATACTTAACCCTAGACCTCCAAACGGTCTTGGGTGATCACCAAACGGTATTGAGACCGTTTGGGTGATCCCCAAAAAGTTTTGAAACCATTTCAGTCAATCAACCCAAAACATCAACTCATTCCAATGCAAAATCAACACTTACCCGATTAGGGTTAATACCATATCTTTGGATCTTCAAACACTTAACCATATCCAACCCTTGATCTCCAAACGGTATTGGGTGACCCCCAAACGGTCTTGAGACCGTTTTGGTGATCCCCAAACGGTTTTGAAACCATTTGGGTCAATCAACCCAAGTTTCAAACTCAAACACTTATGAAATCAGCACTCAACCCGATTAGGGTTTTGGTGATTGTTGGATCTTCAACTCATGAACCAATTGGAACTAATCAATTATATTTAGTGGATCAATAAAAAACATTATTAGAAACAAATTCCCAAATTTTCAACCCTGGTCAACACCTCCAAACGGTCTGAAACTGTTTGCTCTCATGCGGTTTGGTGAAACCGTTTCATCTCAAATGGTTTGAAACCGTTTGCTCCCAAACGGTTTGGGAAACCGTTTGAGCAACTTAGGAGACTATTTGACCTGGGATTTTTCTTGGATAAACATCTATGATGATGTCATAATTGTCCTCCTTAGAACAACCAAGAACAAAAACTGTTTTTCATGAGGATTTCAGCAATGAACCAAAAGAGTTCGAAATAGAAGAAAATAACCAACAAATCATAGAGAACTTGATGCAATATCAATGTTTAAGGGTTAAAGTTATAAAACCCACCTCAAATCTGATCTCCAAGCTCCAAGATCCAAGCTCCAAGCTCCACACTCCACGACTCTAATGGTGGATGGAGTTCTAGCAATTGGCCAAGGTCCGTTCTTGAGCTATTTAATTAAAAAGATGGCTAGAATTGGAAATCGGGTGAAGAAAACCAAGAATCAAGCATTGCTTTAGGGTTTTCACCATGAATCCGAGGTAGAAGATGATCAAAAAATTACCAACAAGTTGTTGTCGTCCTTCTCCTGCTCTTGATCTCTTCCTTGGTCGGCCAAAGAAAATATGGGAAGATGAAACTAAGGAAAAGTACTTAAGTGTATTGGAAAAAGATATACATAAAGGGATTTTCAAGGAAAGAGAAAATGGATTATTTTCTTTTAATTCCAAAATAATTTCCATCAAATCCCCCTTCATTTCTTGGACACGAATCCATATTCATATTCTTACAAAACCTCATCATTATCCAAGAATTAATGGAAAAGGAATTAAGCACCTTAAAAAGTTTTATAATAGTATCCATCCTTTTAGTGGATATTACTTTTTATTATAATAATGTGAGTGGCTTCCACTCAACCAAGATCTTTTTGTGCCATAGAAAGGCACAAGCTCGTCCAACTATATTGCAAACACATCCTTCAACTTTTGGTTGAAGGGCTCCTTAATAAATTTATTTCTTTTTGCATTAAATTAAATTAAAGTTCCATATATGCTTAAATCTTGATTATTTTAATCTCAAGATTCTCTCTCCTCCAAGATAACTCAAATAAGGCGCCCCTCTCATTTTATTTGCTCTAATTGATGCCAAGAAACATGAGAGACCCTCTAGAGGTGGTATTGTGCATATTGAACCCTAGGTTTTGGGTAAATTGCACATTACACCAAAACTAGGTTTTAATGCACAAGGATTGCTCTACAAGCTTTATCTTGATGCCCAATCTTGTGGAAACCATACAACTACATCATATTCATTCTTATGATGTATCAACATCATAGGAACATCTTACCATGTTGAATTTTCAAGTTAACCCCCAAACTTGTGTAATTTGCACTTTAGTCCAAAATTAACAAAACAATGTTTCAACATCATTCAAAAAGGACTGAAATTGAAATATAAGTTCCTCAAAAACCTTAATTACTTTTCAAAAGATAAGAGCAAGCATCTAATCATCTTTATTAAACAAAACACCTAGGGTTAGTACATAACCCAGGTCAGGGATGTTACACAAAAGAAACTACATGATCACTCTGCATCAGCACACATCCAAGACCATTCTTGGAGGCATCACAGAAAACAATGTATCCCTTTCCCTGCTCAAGTAAAGCTAACACAGGTGCACTGGTCAACCTTTCTTTCAACAACTGGAAAGAATGCTGACACTTGTCAATCCAGTCAAAAGGAACTTCCTTCCTGGTCAACTTGGTTAAGGGTAAGGCTATAGAACTGAAGTCTTTAATAAACCTCCTGTAATAACCTACCGGGCCTAAGAAACTGTGAATCTCAGTCGGTGTCTTGGGATGTTCCCACTCTGACATAGATTCCACTTTCTATGGATCAACATGAATACATGAAGCAGATATAACGTGTCTAAGAAAAGACACTTCTGACAACCAAAATTTGCACTTAATAAACCTAGCATATAGCTTGTGCTATATTAACAATGTCAAGGCTTGACGAAGGTGTAGTTCATGTTGTTGACCATCTCTACTATATATCAGGATGTCGTCTATGAAGAACACTAGAAACTAATCAAGGAATGGTTGGAAAATTCTATTCATCAGTTCCATGAATGCAGCTAGTGCATTAGTTAGTCCAAACGACATAACTACAAACTCATAATGACCATACCTTGTACTAAAGGCTGACTTAGGTATGTCACTCTCCTTGATATGTAACTAATGATATCTTGACCTTATATCTATTTTAGAGAATACTGTTGCATCACACAACTGGTCAAACAGATCATCTATCCTTGGTAGAGGATATTTGTTCTTAATCATCACCTTGTTAAGCTGTCTATAGTTTATGCATAATCTCATAGACCCATCCTTCTTTTTAACAAAAAGAACTGGAGCACCCCACAGAGAAGTACACGTTCGAATCAAACCTTTCTCAAGTAACTCCTGTAACTATTTCTTAAGTTCCGCCATCTCAGATGGTGCCATCCTATAAGGTGTTTGAGCTATATGTTGCGTACTCGGAATTAGATTAATCTTGAAATTAATCAATCTCTTGTGGTGGAGGAATGTCTGGAAGTTCTTCAGGAAACACATCCTCAAACTCCCTAACATCTAGAACTTCAGAAAGATTATAACTCTCTGCTCTGGTATCTATCACATGTTCTAAGAATTAAAGCATCCTTGTCTCATCAACTTTTCTGCTACCATAGATGACACTAGACAGGTTGGAAGAATCATTTTGTCCCCCTGAAAGATCCATGTATCACCATTGTCTGTGAACATAGCTTGCTTGGAACCACAATCCAAGAAAACCTTATACTTTTCTAGGGTGTCCATCCCAAGAATTATGTCAAACCCATGTATCTCAAGTGGTATAAGATCCACCTGAATGTTGTGTTCTGAAAAAGAAAAAACATAGGGTGAACATACCTCCCGCAACACCACAGATCCAATTAATGTAGTTTCTAATAACAAGTTATCTGCTCTACAAATGACAGTGATATTGCAGTCATGAATCACTTCTCGAGTGATAAAGGAATGTGTAGCACCTGGATCAATCAAAATAGATACAAAGAAGGATGAAGACATATCAGAATGAAATAATTCCATCTGACATGTCATGACTCGTGGGTTGAGCACTGCCTCCGAATGATTCATAGCATAGAATCTTGTCATTGTTGGTTGTCGACCACTCGCCCTGTTGTTGGGTGCAGACGAACCAGTTTGGGACGCCTGTCCACATCCTTGTGTGCTAGTACTGAACTGTCTCCTCTGAGAGCCTTATTGACTTTGCCTCAGTGTTTGGGTTACACTCCTATCTCCAAATGGACAATCCCTCATCAGATGTCCTGGCTTCCTACATTGGTAATAGCTTAGGTTTTCCCATTTCTGCCTAGATGGTCCTGTTACTGACATTGATGCTGAACTATGGGCTCCAGTTGGTGGTACACTACAACCTATACCCTTTCTAGATGTTAATTGTGTTTGAGTATTGAACCTTTGTGGTGCTATTGGTGCAAAAAACCTTAGTTTCTTAAAACTTTCGGACCTCTGTCCTTGGAATTGTGTATGCACTTTCTTACTGTTGGCTTGACATTTCTCAGTCACAGACCTTTCTATCTGCCTAACAGACTCCACAAAGGTGGCAAACCTCTCTCTATTCTCTAGAGCATATGCAGGTGTGGTCAAATCAACATTTAAACCCTTCTCAAAATGCCGAATTCTCTCCTCATATGTAGTAGCTATGTGTGGACAAAACTGTAGAAGCTCCATAAACTTAGCTTCATACTCACTAATGTTCATTGTTCGTTACCTTATCCACTCAAACTGAGAGATTTTCTCATCTAGGTAAGTTTTGGGAAAGTATCTACTAGCAAAATCTCGTTGAAACTCTCTCCATTAGACCTCTACTCCTGGTCGTTTCTCTTCCTCAATAGCCCACCAGTGGCCAACACTCTGTTTCAACAGGTACACAAAATGCTTAACCTTCTCAGTTTTTAGAATACTGAGAATTCTAAAGGCTTTCTCCAACTCAGTGAGCCATGAATCTGTGTCTGCTGGGTCAGTTGTACCGGCGTAACCGCTCAAAGGTCTTACCAGATCCTTTCCCCTCATTGGAAGCTGGTGCCCTAGGTGTTGGTGCTGGCATCCGATCTGCCATATGTGATATTGTGTTCATGAACTGTCCAAACAGAGCATGAAAAGTTGGGTTTTCTATCGAAGCTTGGTTAAGTTGGGGATTCTCAGGTATTAGTCCCTCTCTAGACTGATCCCTTACACCTCCTCCTGGTGCAGCAATAGTGCTTTTAGTAGCATGTTCTTCGTGTGATCCAGCCATCTTTAAGCTTTACTTCTTCTCCTATATGAGCAGAAGTCACTATCAGATAAACTGGAAGATACTAGAATAGACTCAACGACCTTAATCCTATGTCTCTATAGACTCAGTGAACCTTAAGCTCTGATACCAAAACTTTGTGATGATCTGACCACAAATCAAACCGTCACCAATAAATAATTGTTGAATAACCATAATCAGCGGAATAACAAAAATCACTAAAAATTAAAAACATTTGCAAGGAGATCCATTTCCAGGAAACTCTTAAATGGTGTATGTAGTATAGTGAGAGGGGAATTTTAGTCCCACATGGCCCACTCTATGTTGGGACCATTTGTAAGGGACCATAGGAATGTTGGTATGTATGTCCAAAGAACCAATCATATGGTGATTGTAATGGCATATCTTGTAAATGATTTGATTAATGATAAAGGCAATCTTTGTTTATGTGTTAGTTTAAGTATGAGATACTATATAAAATGATAGATGTATAAAGAATGATGCATTTGGATGATGTATATCTTCAGGTTGAGGACCTGAACACTGAGATCATATGCATTATAAGAGTACATACATTCTTGTTATGTCCCTAGTCAGATGTTATTATGGAAGCTAATAGAAAACAATAACACATAAGAGTAGAGTGTGTGTTGGTTGATGATAGAATCTCACTATTAATGATATATGATATCAAACCAAGCACATAAGTACTTGTTATAGAACAGTGTGCCGTACAGACCCGCTTTGAATGTGATACATGGAAACCATTGAATTGTAGTCAGAATTAGTTCTCATAGTGACAGTGGTAATTGTAGTTATTAGACCTAAAATCACTACGCTCATCACATGTCATTTGATGTACTTTGACATTATCCAACGTGACCTTGAATATGGGTTATCATAAAGGTGATGCTCAGATACGTTGTGACACATGGGGATTGACTGTGAGTGATGTAGATGGGATTTGTCCCTTCTACTTGAGTTGGTATCCAACCACTTGATAAGGAGACTGAGAAATGTATGTCTATACTCATGTAAATCAATATATGATATGTAAGCTCACATGCATCTCAGACAGTCTGCTCTAGTTCAAGGAACATGGATTGAACATTGAGAGGATGACATTTCATGCCTCAAGTTCAATATGGATATTAGAGACAGAGGAACTATATGATCACTATAACACTAATCATAGATTATAGGTTGAAGTTTCTCTCCAACATTCCAATTACTTGGGTAGCAATGATGTGTTTCTAGATACTATTTATTGCTTGTTATGTCATAAATTAGTTATGGACACTCACTGCCAATGTAAATTGGGACCTATAGGGTCACACACATAGGAGGCACCTGGAAAAGGAGTTTATTAATGAATATGGTTTAAACTTGATTACTAAAATATTTAGGTATTCAATAAATAAGATTGGCTATCAGAAATCTAAAATGACCAGTTTAGAAAGTGAACTGGTTGCTTTAGATGTATGAGCCGACCGGTTCAACTTGCGAACATACTAGTTGATGATGAATATGATTGGATCATGGATTGGTGTTGACATCATTTTCTGCATTAATCATATTAAAAGGCAATATGATTGTGAATAGGAAACATAGTGAATCGACTGGTTCAAGGGTTGAACTGATCATCCCATATGTGAAGGTGATCAGTTCACTGGTGAATTGACCATTTCATTGTTCGTAGGTTCTAGAAAATTCATGAAAATTTGTCTCTTTGACTCCCAGATGATTTGGAAACCTTGAACGTGACCATCCTATATAAAGGGGGACAGTCTAGGTTTTTAGGAGACATAATAATAAGCTCTAACAATTGTTGTCTCCTCATAGTTGTGGTTGTGTGAGAACCCGAGAAAGTCTTACCTATCAAAGGGACACATAATAAGGGAGAGACAGCAGGGAGAGCAAGTCAACACCAACACATTGATGTTCGAAGGGACATTTCCTTCCTGTTCATTCCAAGAGAACAACATGAGTTCCTGGTCGACTGCATGGACTATGTAGAGGCAAGTAGGATATTGCCGCCCACTAGGAGGATGTCATCAACCATCATCTATGGTGCTACACCAAGAGGCTACTGCTAACACCCTTCTAAGTGATTCTTGCAAAAGAAGTATGTTGCTACAAGGATAGTCACTAGACTTGTCCCAAGAATAGATATATGTTTTGCAACCTTCCTTCCTAATCCATAGTTGTTTATGCAATCTGCTTTCTGAGGGGAATATTGAAAGTGAACTTTTATTTCTGCTTCCATATCTATCGCCATATTTCCCTATAGTGGTATCAGAGCCACATTAATTTGCTATATATGGGGATTTAATCAATATGATCAAATTTTTTTATCACTTATTGTATTTTATATGATGTGAATGTTTAAAATGGTTAATACACACATCTATTTAAATACTACACACGATCCCAATATATATGATATGATATATATACAATTTATACATGTTGCCCTGTAATTGTTGTGATGGTGGATGTAAGTGTGGTTCTAGTGATGCCCCTTGAGTTGTGTGCTTGGTTGAATGATTTTATTTATGTCTTTTAAATTTGATTTGCATATCAAACCTCTCTCTTCTTCTCATATGTAAAAGTATGAATTCTTTCCTTCATATGCTCTCCTCGAATGTAACTCTAGGTTTCCCTGTTACAATGTAATAATTAAATAGGAATAGGATAGTTTTATTTCTTGTTATGAAAAAGAAGACGTTCTGCATCAGACGAATCAATCGACTCAAAAGTCAAGCTAATTGACTAGAGGATCTAGGAGGCCAAATGACAGGAGGAGCCAACCAATCAGTTGGTGGACCAACCAATCGACTGGAGGAGTCCAAACATCGCTTGAACCTGAGACTAGTTGACCGATCCAAGAGATCAACCAGCCAGCCAAGAGGTCAACTGATCAGCTCAAGAGTTGAATTGATCAACCCAAACTAGTTCCAACAAAGATCTTATTCAACAACATGTTGCTACATATGATTTGGACCTTTGGTGATAGCAATTCTTTATGGCTCCAAAAATTTGCATTATTACGGCCATAATCACCTCTCCTATTCTATAATTCTATGTTTTGTTTGTAAAAATAGTATGTATATGATACATATTAAGTATGTGGTGATTGGATATGTATATGTATTTGTATAAATATAAAATCCATCAGTCCAGTATTAAGTCTTATATGTTTTCCATAAGCAACACAAATGAAAATCTTGATCAACTAAGTGTGGGCACGCCAAGCGTGGTACATCGTCTATCATGTGGAAGTGTGATGGTAGTTGTGTAGATCTGCCAATCAGGGTGCATTACTATCGTGTTGGCTTTGGGATTAGGTTTAACTAGGTGACCTTAATGAGATTAAGTGTCTAGAATCATAAAGATGGACTATGACAAAGTATTATGCATACCATCAATCAAAGAATTGCATGAGATGCAATTGACAAATGTTGCCTACCGTAATAATTGGTTATGTATGATGGCGTTGATTGGGTAATAACTTAATTGTTTTGGGTTTTGGCTCACAAGAAGGTTGTACGTTGCAATATTTCAAATTGATATGTGAGGGATATCCATTTAAAAAAAATAGTGGGAGTGATAATTAATTAAAGGCCTAATTAATGTCATCAAATTTTCATTTGATCAAATCTAAACGGTTTAACAAATAGCAAATTTCTTTTGTAGAAACAAATGCCAACCAAAAACACATTTTCTTTGAAATTGGTCCTTGAGAAGGACAAGTTGAATGGGTATAAGTTTCATGAATAGTTAAGGATGTTGAGAATCGTTCTCACATAAGAGCACAAGCTCTATGTCCTAGAGACACCAGAGTCAAATGGACCCACTCTCACTATGCCAAAGGCTGACAGGGATTCTGACAAGAAGAACTCTAAAGATGTCATGGATGTCAAGTGTTTGATGATGTGCTCAATTAACTATCAATTTTAGAGACTACATGAGAACATAGATGTTATTGAGATGGTAACACATCTTAAGAACATGTACCAAGATCAGGCCAGACAAGAGAGCTATGATGTCTCCAAGGTGTTGTTCAAGTGAAATAGGAAGAAGGAGATCTACTAGGTCCCCATGTGTTCAAGTTGATTGGGTATGTAGAGAACCTTGCTAGACTAGTATTTCTCTTGGATCAAGAGTTGGACACATATGTGATCCTGCAATCACTGCTAGAATCATACAACTAGTTTGTCATGAACTACAATATTAACAATTTTGACAAGCCGTTGTCAGAATTGCTTGGCATGATAAACTCTACTAAAGTGCAAATGTAGAAGGACAAGCCTAAATCCATGATGATGATCAAAAAAGGAAAGGGGAAGTCCAAGGGCAAAGGAAGATCAAAGAAGAGTTATAAAGATATCTAGAAACTTAAGTCTAGTACATTCAAAGAAAAGGTGATGTAACCAAGGGAGGCAATTCTCACCACTATCACCAGCCTAGCTAGACACTGAAAAAGGAATTTCCCTCTCTAAATGGAGGTACCGAGGAAGAAGAAGTAGAGGATAGAGATCTACACTTTAGATATACACTTATTGAGATAAATATGTCTACTTCTTCATCAAGGGTACTAGATACCAGATGTGGATCTCACATATGTTTGAATATGCAGGATCTGAAAAGAAGTAAGGCTTTAATAAAGGGTGAGGTTAAATTGCATGTTGCAAATGGTGCAAGAGTTGTTGCCACTAGAGTTGGAACCTATCATTTATCTCTGCCCATGGGGCTTATAATAGAGTTAGAGAACTATTACTTCATACCTACCATTAATAGAAACATTTTTTTGTATCTTGTATGGACAAGGATGGATATGAATTTCATATAAGGAATGGACAATGTTCTATTTTAAAAGATAAGATATTTTATGGAAGTGCCCCTATGTCTTATGGTGTTTACTTATTAGATCTAAAGACAAATGGTTTATAATGTAAATATCAAAAGAGTAAAACTTGATAACTCAAACAAAACATACCTTTGGCATTGTCATCTAGGGGACATCAATGAGAAACACATTTCTTGACTCCACAAAGATGCATATCTATGCTCTTGATTTTGAATCAATAGAGACATGTGAGTCTTGTTTGTTGGGCAAGATGAAAAAGACTCATTTTACTTGAAATAGTGAGAAAGCTAGTGATCAATTAGGACCCATACATATTGATGTGTGTGTACCTTTTAGAACAATTACTAGAGGTGGTTATCAGTATTTCATTACCTTTAGTGATGATCTCAGTAGGTATGTTTTTGTTTACTTGATGAAACATAATTGAGAAACCCTTGAAAAGGTCCAAGGATTTCATGAATGAAGTATATAACCAAATTGGTAAAAGTATCAAAGCACTTAATTCTGATCAAGGTGGAGAGTACAAAAACCAAGAGTTTGAGGAGCTTCTGAGAGACTGCAGTATTGCATCACAGTGGACTCCACCTGGAATACCACACCATATTGGTGTATCAAAAAGAAGGAACCATACATTACTATATATGATGTGGTTAATGATAAGTTCTGATGATCTTCCAACCACCTTCTAGGGACATGCTCTAGAAAATGCAACATTTACACTAAACTGTGTCCATCTAATTTGATCAAAAGACACCATATGAGATATGGTATGGGAAGAATCCCAGTGTGTTTCTATTAAGATTTGGGGATGTGAAGATAATGTGAGAAAGTAGATTCCTAAAAGATCCTTGACCCAAATCAGATAAATGTTGTTTTGTTGAATATTCTAGGGAAACTAAAGGATACTAATTCTACACTCCATTTGACAACAAAGTGTTTGTTGCCAAGGATGTTGCATTTCTAGAGAAAAATGTATTTCCAAAGGAATCAGTGTGAGTAAAGTAGAACTCAAAGAAGTTCCAGGTCAAAAAGAAAGCATTAAACCTATAGAGGTACAAAAGAAACAGGAAGAGTCACACATTATTATCAAATCTCAATTTCCTCATGTAACACAAAAACCTCACATATCTAGTAGAACACACCTTGAGCCAAACAAAAGATTTCATTATCTTATAACTAAAGAAGGCAATGAATTGGTCATTGATGATGAGCCAGTAACCTACCTATAAGTTGCAAACAGACCTAAGTCTGAGAAGTGGCTTGAGGCCTTGAGATCTGAGATGAAATCCATGCACACCAACAATGATGGACCTTGGGATTAAGAGAGAAAAATTCCCCCTCCCATGCCCGTGATAGAAGTCGAATGCCTGGGAGGGTGCTAAATCAAGGCAACAACTGGGATTGAACCCGAGTCCCTTTGTTAGGGGATATCATGCTTGACCACTTGAGACACTCCTTGTCAACAGGATGGACCTTGGTGGATCCACCTAAGGTAGAAAAAATGATAGGTTGGAAGTGGGTCTTCAAGAACAAGACTGACATGGATGGTAATGTACAAGCTTACAAAGTTTGATCTGTTGCAAAGGCCGTTTCAGACAAGTTCAAGGTGTTAACTATGATGAAACCTTTTTTGTAGTTGCCATGGTTAAGTCCATCAGGATCATTCTTACCATTGTAGCTTATTATTAAGATGTGTAAATGACACAACCCAAGAGTTTTATAACTCCAAAGGACACAAATAAAGTCTACAAGCTATAAAGGTCAATCTATGGATCGAAACAATCATCTCGGAGATGGAATCTTTGATTTGACAAAACAATCATATAGTTTGGCTTTAGTCAAAATTAAGATGAACCATGTGTTTACAAGAAGGTTAGTGGGGGCCTGATCTTCTTCCTATATTGTATGTACATGACATACCATTGATGGGGAATGACATCTCTACTTTATAGATGGTAAAGAACATGCTAGGAAATACATTCTCTACGAAGGACTTACGTGAAGCATCGTATATCTTATGAATAAAGATCTATTGAGTTAGATCAAGAAGGCTTCTTGGGATAAGCCAGAGCACATACATTGACAAAGTGTTGAAGAGGTTCATCATGGAGAACTCAAATAGAGGAAACCTACCCATGTCTCATCGTGTTACTATCTTTTGAGATCAATGTATTCTTATGAAGAAAGGGAACACATGAGTAAGATTCCATAGACATCTATAATTAGATCTATCAAGTAAGTAATGCTGTGTACTCACCATGATGTCTTGTATGCCTTGAGAATGATGAGTAGATATTAAATTAGATTATGGTGAAGGCCACTAGACTGTCATTAAAACATCCTTAAGTATTTGAGAAGAACTCCTTATCTATAGTGGTGAGGAAGAGTTGGAGGTAAAAGGCTACACCAATCAAAGCTTTCAAACTGACAAAGATGACTATAGATTGCAATCTGGATTTGCATTTTGCCTAAACAACAGAGCAGTAATGTAGAAGAGTTCCAACTAAGAGATATTTGTTTATTTTACAATAGAGGTCGAGTATATTGTTGCCTCCAATGGAGCAAAGAAAGTTGTTTGGATCAAGAAGTTCATTTTTGAAGTTGAGGTGGTTCCAAGAATCATCGATGTAGTAGAGATATATTGTGACAACCATGGAGCTATTGCACAAGCTAAGGAACCTAGATCGCATCATCTTTCCAAGCTCATACAACTATGGTTCCATTTCAAATGAGAGATCGTACAATAATGAGATGTGAAGATTTGTAGAGTACCAACTGAAAGCAATGGTGTTGACCCCTTGAGAAAAGCAATTTCATAGCAGAAGCATGAAGGTCATGTTAGATCACTTGGGATTAACTTCATGGGTGATTATCTCTAAGTGAAAGTGGGAGTCTTTTGGTATGTATAGTGAGAAAGCCAATCATTTATTGATTGTAATGGCATATCTTAAACAATTTGATTAACAATAAAGGCAATATTTTTCTCTGTGTTTGTTCAATTAGAGATAATGGTATAAATTGATAGATGTCTAAAGAATGATGTTACTCGATGATGTATGTCTTTGAGTTTAGGACCTGAATAGTGATATCATATGTATGATACGAGTACATACATTTTTGTTATGTCCCTAGTCGGATGTTATTGTGGAAGCCAATAGACAATAGTGACACATAAGACTAGAGTGTGTGTTGGTTGATGATAGAGTCTCGTTATTCATGATATATGATATCAAACCAAAACATAGGTACATGTTATGGAACAATGTACAGAACAAACCCACCTTGAGAGTGAAACATGGAAACCATTGAATGGTGTTCAAAATCAACTTTCATAGTGATAGTGGTGATTGTGGTTCTTAGACCTAAAATCACTACACTCATCACATGTCATTTGATGTACATTGATATCATCCAACATGACCAAGAATGGGGGTTGTCATAAAGGTGATGCTCGGATATGTTGTCAAAAATGGGGATTGAATGTGAGTGATGTAGTTGGGATTTGTCCCTTCTGCTAGAGTTGATATCCAGGCCACTTGATAAGAAAGGTTGAGAAACGTATGGACATGCTCATGTGAATCAGTATATGATATGCGAGCTCACACACATCTCAGACAATCTTCTCTAGTTCAAGGAACAAGGATTCAACATTGAGAGGATGGCATTTCTATGCCTCGAGTTCAATCTGGATATCAGAGACAAAGGAACTATACAATCATTATAACACTAATCATAGATTGTAAGTTGAAGTTGTTCTCTAGCTTTCCAATTACTTGGGTAGCAATGATGTGTTTCTAGATACTACTCATCGTTTGTGATTTCATAAATTGGTTATGTACATTCACTACCAATGTAACTTGGGACATTCACATGCATAGGATGCACCTGGAAAAGAAGTTTATTGGTGAATATGGTTTAAACTTGATTACTAAAGTGGTTAGGTATTCAATTTAAACAAGATTGGCTATCATAAATCTAAAATGACTGATTGAGAAAGTGAACCAATCTGTTAAGATGTAAGAATTTTAGGTAGTGAAGCAGCTAGTTGGATAATCAATGTGATTGGATCAAGGATTGATGTTGATGTCATGTTATGCATTAATTGCCATATCAAAAACCAATATGACTGCAAATAGGAAACATAGTGAATTGACTAGTTCAAGGGTTGAACTGATCATCCAACATGTGAATCGATCATGTGGTTTGTAGGTTCTGGAAAAGTCATGAAATTCCATCTCTTTGACTCCCAGATGATCTAAAAACCCTAACCCTAGCCATCCTATATAAAGTGGGACAGTCTAGAATTTTAGGAGACACGATAATAAGCTTTGACAATTGTTGTCTTCTCGCAGTTGCAGTAACATGAGAACCCAAGCATTTTACCCATCAAAGGGAGAGATATCAAGGGAGAGACAACAGGGAGAGAAAGTCAATGCTAGCATGTTCACATTCAAAGAGACAAAAGCTTCCTATCCATTCCAAGAGAATGACATGAGTTTCTAGTGGTTTTCCTAGACTATGTAGAGGTGAGGATGCCATTGCCACCTGCTAGGAGGATGTCGACAACTACCATCCATGGTGCTACACCAGGAGGTCGCCACTAACAACTGTTCTGTTGTTGCTTACGAAAGAAGCACTCTACTGCAAGGATAGTCACATGACTTGCACCAGGGCTAGGTATATGCCTTCCAACCTTCCTTCCTAATCCATAGTTGATGATGAGATGTGTTGTCTAAGGGAAACATGGCAAGTAAATTTTTGTTTCCATTGCCATCTTTGTTGACATATTTCCCTACAAGGAGGTCATTGAGACTACATGAAAACATGTGCATCATGACACACTGACTTGGTTTGTCTTTAGACCCAAGACCCAGGCTCAAGAATTAGAAATTGTTATTGACCCTAGATAACATTTAATATTGTAAGTAGTGAAATGAATTTTTATCTAACTAGAGATGTAATTGACCTAGTGCAATGAGTATGCAACTATGTATGACATCACATTGTCATCTATGTTAGGTATCCAATTAAATAGGAAATCTTATTTGTTTTCTATGTGGTATTTGCATAAGATCTAATATAGATCATAAAAAATTGATAGGCTAAATCCAGACAAATATATTTATAGTTGATGTATGTGGCTGATGGAATACATGATGAATTGTATTACTAATATGTGACTTAATTGGATTGATGCTTATGTTTTGAAAATGTGTGAATATCTGATAGAGAACTACATATATTTTTTGGCATATAAATACACAACTATTTTTCATAAGAAAACATATTTGTTAACCCTTTCCACTAAGTGGTGGCGGCTACAACCAAGTGCATCCTTGTTGTTATATTCTTATTATGTGTCTGTGACACTCCAATATCGAATTTTCTAAACATGATTGAGGTGAGAGTGAGGTGTGTGCCTTGATCATCTGAGCATTCTATGCTAGGATAAACTCTTAAATCCCCTAAATATACCTATAGTAGAGGGTTATTTTCTCTCAACCGAGTCCTGACATATGGCTCATTCATAGCATATTTTGATTTTATTTGTTTTCATTTTAAATATACAAATTATGAAATATATGACTTCTTCTTGATCAACTCTTCACACATGTTACATGTCAACATTATATTTACATGATAATGCATGTTTTATTATCAAAGTTTCTAGAAAATGGTTCTATATAGTAAATATATCAGTAAGCTTATAATCAACAGTAATTCTTCATGATGGATCACAACTAGTTCAAATATAAGAAGGAAATGAGGGGTAAATGGATAGCACACCAGTCATATAATTAACATCAAACCCTATCCTCCTACATGAGAAATGATATTTTATCATGTCAACTTGCTTTTAACATAAAATAAGTGTGATACTTAATACAACTACAAATACTATATGAGAATTTATACTCTTTTGGATTAGAAAACCTTTTTTTGTATCTTCATGTGGTATTCAAATCTGTCACTCCCCTCACGAACCCCATTAAAAATATCATCAGCAATATACATGAAACCCAAAAGATATCACACCTCACCTCTTCATTTTCTGAATGACCTATGGTTAAAACCCCTCAGTGATGTGATGTTGGAAATGATAGTAGCCTCAATATTGTGAAATCTATCAACTAAAAGTGTACACAGTTAGTTGTACCTTAGCAATCTATATTGAGTAGAAGTTACATAATTTAATTAATTGCTCCACGCGTAGTCCAAATTTATCATTTCCTTTGTACCTTTGTGTTTGGATTCACGATTAGATATCACTTTTATTTTATTGGAATTGGTTTGAGTATCGAGATAATTGGACTGGATTATGTGCATTAATATTTATTTTTTATATCTATACATTATAGTATATATCATTTAATTCCTTTGTTAATGGATCAAAGATAATTTTTCATTTATGCAACGGTTTTGGGGGATTTTATCTCATATTTAGAGGGAAGACCAACTGGCATAAGTATGAATTTCTTGAAGATGGATGTAGTTTTCATAATTTTGTGGAAAAATATAAGATTTTTTGTTGTGTTGAGCATTATGACTGTAACTCATTGTAGTCTTCTTGAACAAGTGGTAAATAAGTTAAATTTCAAAGGATGACAAAGGGTTGTTGAAGTGGTATAGGATCGTTGATGCAGGGGTTTTGAGTCATTTTTATAGACTGTTTTTGCATATGTTTTGTGTGTATTTTGATCATATTTGTGATTAATATCACATGATTCGCTACCTTTAGTCTATAATCTCATTTTGCATCAAATTTACCTTGTTTCATTTTATTATGTATAAAAGATCATATTTGTGGGATTTGATTGGTGTTGTTCTTTTCTTTTCAGGCAATTCAGATATCTGCATCCGTCGATACCATTGACATATGGTCGATACCATCGACCTGGTCACAGTGTATTGCCGGAGAAGAGCAACCAGAAGTCGATACCATCGATGGGACTGTCGATGGTATTGAGAGAGCGTTAGCGAGCCAGATTTCCAGGTGTCGATACTATCGACCCAAAGTCGATACTATCAACCTCGCCTCAGCAAACTTATCTTTAGCATTAGATTTGAGAGAACAGAGATGCCTAAGGTTTTGATACCATCGACACACCGTCGATGGTATCGAGGCAACATTAGAGAGAACCCCAAGAATCGCGCAACAGCCGGTGCCTCATGTAGGTCGATACTATCGACCCACGTCGATGGTATCGATGCCATCAGATCAGGTTCTGCTAAAGATCGTGTCTAATCATACAGTGGTGATTTTTGCGCAACTTAAAGTGGTGCATATACCTAATTAAGGCGGCCCTAAGCAATCTATCATGTCATTATCCACCGGAGAAGTCTCAAGAAGGAGAGGAGAAGAACAGAGCTGAGAGCGACGCCCTGATCGTTCTGAGAGCTACAGAAGATGTTTTCCACCACTGGAAGGCTGTAGAACGTTCACCCCTTGCCAAGGAATGCCCGAATCTCCTCCGTTCAGGGGTTTACATCACATATATTCACGTTTCCCTATGTTTTCCCTTTCTTTCATCATGTTTTTTGTTGAGATGAACATGCAGGGCTAATCCCCTTTATCTTTAGGACCAGGAGTAGCCCGGGTAATCGTTGTATGATACTTTTTACATAGTTTATCATAATTTGTCTCTTAAATCTATGGCATGATGTCGTTTTCTCAATTATATCATTATGATTGATCAACCTAATGATAATCTAATACCTTTAATTACTTTGAAAGAAGAATTAACGGTTGAAAAGAGGCGAATATCACATTAACTAATAAATCCTTTGAACAAGGCGATCTATAGTTAATGGTGGAAACCCAGAGTGTGATCTTCATGCACCTAATTTAGGGAATAGGTTACTACTATCGTGGAACCGACCTAGATTTAGGTAGTGAATTGTGTCAGGACAACGAACAATTCTGACTACAGGACACTACTCGGAATAGGAGATGAACTAGGATAATTATGTAGGAATGAGTACAACGAGAACCTGTAGTGAAACCACAATCCTAAAGATTCCATCTTTAATTGATTAAACCAACCATTTAATCCATTGTTTTGCTTTCGTTGTTTTTTTTCTTTTCTTTTCCAAACAACTCTCAAACCATTTTTAATCGGTCCAACTGATCGTGAATAGTTAGTAGTAGTCTTCCGAAAAAATTCGTTCCCTGAGTTCGACTCGAGCCTCACAAAGGCCTATATTACTTTGGCGCAGGCACTTGCGTTTTGCGCACGGTAAATTCGTGTCAAGTTTTTGGCGCCGTTGCCAGAGAATGGTGATTTTTGGCACTATGAGGGCTGCAAGCGGCCACTCTAGGCCACATTTTTTAATATTTAAATTCTGGAAATTAATCGTCTATCTTCCATAACATGTAATCTTCTAGCACTGTGCCTAATTAAATTTATTATTGTGCATGTACTAGTGCATTGTGAGTACGCGTAGCACACAGACTACACACAGTCATCGCCGGAGGTCCCATTTTTGGGATCAGACTATGAGAATTCAGATTCTGACACTGAAGGAACGGCTGAGGAACAAACAATCTGGGAGAAAATCAAGGCGTCGTCCTCTTCTGCATCTAAGGGGCCAATTAAGAAACAGGCCATCAACATTCCTAATTATAAAATTGACCCAGGACTAATCAATTTGGTCAAGTTCAATGTGTTTCACGGGCTCAAAAATGAAGATCCGGTGACCCACACAAGCCAGTTTGTGGAGAACTATGATATGGTCAAGATATACCAATTTCCACAAGATGTGCTCTACTTGAAGTTATTTCCCAGTTCTCTGGTGGGAAATGCTTGAGAATGGCTACATAATCTGGACGATGAGTATGTGGAATCTTAGGACTACATGGTTGAAGTTTTCTTTGAGAGATTTTTCCCGCCTGAGAAAACAAATGATCTTATAAGAAAAATCCACAATTTCAGTTAGGAAGCTAGTGAAACATATTCTGAGACTTGGGAGAGATTCCAGATAATGTTGAGGAGATGCCCACATCATGGGTTTGATAAAGAAAAGCAGGTTAAGATTTTCTATTTTGCTCTTTCTGAACATGATAGAAGCAATCTAGATTCAGTAGGATCGGGGTTCTTCCTGAATAACACTGATACAAGGTGTTGGGAAATTCTAAAAAACATGGCTAAAAAGCAGTCATGGGGTGATAGAGATGCTCCAGAACAAGTTAAGGTTGCGGGAGATGCCAAAGATATCAAAGAACTCAATGAAAAGATGGACCTAATTGCTAAAAGGCTACTTGTACAAGAGGAGGAAACGAATGAAAAAGTGCAGATCAAATACATGCATCAACAACAAGGGTACAAAAATAACGATTACTCTTGGAGGAAAGACAAAAAGTTCTCATGGAAGGATCTAAATAATTTTCTCCAGGATCCGGATGATAGGCCATAGCCCACGACAGAGGACAAGAGCAATGATTTGCTCAACCAGGTGATAAAGCAGAATCAAGAGCTGATGAGCACCTTTGGTCAACAAATCAAGCAACAAGGGGAATTTATGAATCAGTTTGGGCAAACTCTGCAAAGTCATGGGGCTCAAATGAGGACACTTGAGACGTCTTTAGCACAAATGGCAGCAGAGATTTCAAGTTTAAAGAAACCAACACAACAAGGCTTCCCAGGAAATACAAATGTTCCAGGAGGGAATCAACAAGCCAAAATGATTCTATTGAGGAGTGGAAAGAAGACTTTAAACTCTAAGGTCGATGAACCAAGCATAACAGAACCATAAGTAATGGGAGAGGCCACATAGGATGTCACAACCACAGAGATAGTGGATGATGTTGCATAAAATGTCACACAAGAGCCCATCCCAGAAGAAGAAACTGTTCAAGAGACCGAGAAGAGGACATCATATATGCCACCACACCATAGGGCACAGGTTGTCCCTGTCCCTTACCCCAATAGCCTCAAAGCCAAGAAAATGGATGTACAGTTTAAGAAATTTTTAGACACCTTTCAGAAACTTTCTATTAACATTCCTTTTTTGGGGGCGATTGACCATATACCCTCTTATGGTAAGTTTCTGAATGATGTAATTACCAAGAAGAGGAAGATTCCTGATACTGAGGTGGTAGTTCTTAAAGAGTAGGTTAGCGCCTTCATTTTAGGCACATTGCCACCTAAGCGACAAGATCCGGGTTACTTCAATATTTCATGTTACATTGGCAAGGTGAAATTTGGCGAAGCATTGTGCAATTCTGGGACAAGTATAAACTTGATTCCCCTATCAACTTTTAAGAAGCTGGGACTTAAAGAATTTAGACAAAGCAACATGACGATTCAACTCGCGGATAACTCTGTGGTTAGGCAATTTGGAATTTGTGAGGATGTCTTGGTGAAAGTTGATAGATTTGTATTTCCAGCCGATTTTGTAGTTATGGAGATGCAAGATGCACAAGGGAATGAGTTGATCTTAGGAAGACCCTTCCAGGATACCGCTGATATGATACTGGAAATGGGTAGAGGTCGTCTAACATTGGGTATAGAAGATGATAGATTTGAGATGGTTATGCCACCAAGTACAAAATAATCAAAGGCAAAGGAGCAATGTCGTATGGTGAAGCACTTTGATTAGAACATCTCTATTTAGGGAAGCCGTTTCTAGATATGGATCATGTGATGACTAAGGTATCAAGGGGACACTGGCCGTGGATATCATGGAACAAACAAAAGTTGTATCTCTTTGCAAAGCCGTGGGTTATCCAAACGATTAAGAGGAAGAAATTTCTCTATCTACTGAGGATGATGCTATAACAGTCTCAATGATCGACTCATATCTGAAATTGCCCATTGAGGCATGCCTATTCAATGTCATGGATGATTGGATGAGAAACATGTCTTTACGAGAATGTGTAAAGATGCTTCAAGTGCTTTCTTGCTATTATGCCAAGCACTATGAGGATCTAGGGCCACTCCCACCACTGCTTCAATCTTCATTGGTCAGCCCCCCAAATCTTGAGTTGAAGCCACTACCCCCTCATTTGAAGTATGCTTTCTTACCAGATGATGAGAAGCTCCCGGTGATCATCTCGGCATGTTTGAGTGTCGAGGAGGAAGAACAATTGATGATCGTGTTGAAGAACCACCGTGGTGCATTCCGGTGGTCAGTTGCTGATATTAAGGGGATCTCCCCTACTCTTTGTCAGTACAAGATTCGGCTCGGGGAAGGAGCCAAGCCTATGATTCAACCACAATGTTGACTCAACCTGAGTATGATGGAGGTCGTTAAGAAAGAGGTGATCAAGCTCCTTTCTTCGGGCATCATCTATGCCATTTTAGACTCGACATGGGTAAGTCCAACACAGGTTGTACCTAAGAAGGGGGGAATCACTGTAACTCAAAATCTACTAAATGAACCTGTCACTACCCAATTGGTAACCTGGTGGCGAGTGTGTATTGATTACCGTCGCCTCAATTCTGCCACTTAAAAGGCCATTTTCCTCTCCCGTTTATTGATCATATTTTAGAGCGTCTAGCTGGCCGCTCTCATTTTTGCTTTTTGGACGGTTATTCTGGCTATAATCAGATTTCTATAGACCCGAAGGATCAAGAGAAGTCTACCTTTACTTGTCCTTATGGGACTTTTGCATATCGCCGCATGCCGTTTGGGTTGTGCAACGCACCTGCCACTTTTCAGCATTGTATGCTTGCTATATTTTCTGATATGGTTGAGCGCTGTTTAGAGGTTTTCATGGAAGATTTTTCCATCTACGGTGCGTCGTTTGATGAGTGCTTATATAATTTGGATAAAGTTTTACAACGATGCGTGGACACGCATCTAGTAATTAATTGGGAAAAGTGTCATATGATGGTTAGCGAAGGAATTTTGCTTGGACACAAGGTGTCTAGAAAAGGACTGGAGGTGGATCCAGTTAAGATTGATGTTATTTCCAAACTTCCTCCACCAAATTCAGTGAAAGGGGTGAGTAGTTTTCTTGGTCATGTAGGGTTTTATCACTATTTCATTAAGGATTTCTCTAAAATGGCTAAACTGTTGTCTAAATTACTTGTCAAGGATGTCGCGTTTGATTTCAATGAGAAATGCATACATGCCTTTAATGTCCTTATAGAAAAATTAATTTCTGCACCGGTTGTCCAAATGCCAGATTGGAGTAAGCCCTTTGAGCTTATGTGTGATGTGTCAGATTTTGCTGTAGGGGCTGTTCTTGGGCAGCATTTTGAGAACAAACTCACATTGATTTTCTATGCATCTAAAACTTTAAATGATGCACAACTTAATTACACCACCACTGAAAAAGAGTTACTTTCCGTGGTTTTCACATTTGAAAAATTTAGGCAATATTTAGTGGGGTCAAAAGTTGTGGTTTGGACAGACCACGCTGCCATCAAATACTTAATGGAAAGATGCCAAGCCTAGATTGATTAGGTGGATCCTTCTCTTGCAAGAGTTTGACATCAAAATTAAAGATAAGGAGGGCATTGAAAATGTGGTTGCGGACCACTTGTCTCAGTTAGAGAGGGTAGATGAGAGAGATATCAATATACCCATTACCGAGACATTTCTCGATGAGCAAATACTTTCAATAAAATATAAGGATCCATGGTTTTCGAATATTGTGAATTATCTTGTATGTAAGGAAATACCGGACGATTGGACTTATCAAGAAAAGAAGAGATTTTTCCATTCTTTAAGATATTATTTTTGGGATGACCCAATTTTGTTGAGGCAGTACAGGGATGGCATCTTATGCAGGTGTGTACCATAAGGTGAATATGATAGTTTGCTCAGTCACTGTCATACACTACCCACTGGCGGTCATCATGCGAGCACAAGGACAGTGACCAAAGTGTTGGAGAGTGGCCTTTATTGGCCTACACTCTTCGGGATGCCTATGACTATGTGATAAGATGTGATTTGTGTCAAAGGGTGGGCAACATCTCAAGATGGCAAGAGATGCCCCTCAACGTGTTTCAAGTGGTTGAGGTATTTGATTTATGGGGCATCGATTTCATGGGACCATTTGTGTCCTCAAATTCCAACATATATATTTTTCTTGCCGTTGATTATATGTCGAAGTGGGTAGAGGCAATACCCATAAGGACTAATGACGCTGCGGTAGTGTGCAGGTTCATGAAAGAAAATATTTTTTGCAAGTTTGGGGTGCCATAGATGATTATAAGTGATGGAGGCACCCACTTCACGAACAAGAAATTAGCTACCTTATTGAGTAAATATGGGGTCAAACACAACATTGGTACCCCGTATCACCCGTAGACGCAAGGCCAAGTCGAGGTTTCTAATCGAGAGATCAAGAAGATATTGGAACACATAGTGGCATCCTCAAGGAAGAATTGGAGTGCACTACTACCAGATTCTTTATGGGCATATAGGACCACCTTTAAAACCCCTATAGGCACTACACCTTTTAGACTAGTTTACGGGTGGGCTTGTCATCTGTCGGTCGAGTTCGAGCACAAAGCGCACTGGGCATTATGGAAGCTTAATATGAGCTATGATGCTACATGAAAGAAGAGAATGTTAGAGCTTAATGAGTTAGATGAGCTTAGGATGAATGCTTATGAGAACCAGAGGATCTATAAAGAACGGAAAAAGAAACTCCATGACTGCCACATTCAAATGCGCATTTTCAAAAAGGGTGATCGAGTGTTATTTTTCAACTCAATATTAAAGTTGCATCCTGGGAAATTGAAATCCCGGTGGAGTGGACCTTTTGTGGTGGAAGATGTCCGACCACATGGTGCCATTATGTTGAGAGATGGAGAGCTAACATTCTTAGGGAATGGTCAAAGATTGAAGCTCTACTATGGGGAGGATTACACAAGAAAAGTGCATGAGGTTAAACTCATGGCACTTAAGGAAGAATGATGAGCTTGATTATGTCTAGCCTAAGACATGAAAGTAGGGCACTTGTTGGGAGGCAACCCAACCATCGGTAGTTTACATTTTTCTATTTGCTTTATTTTCTGTCGTGTTTTAAAGTTAGTTTTGATTAATTTCATTTTTAGTGTAAAAATGATACCCTAATGCGTTTGCTCAGTGAGCAGTACTGATAGAAAGTCGATACCATCAACCACAGTGTCGATGGTAGTGACGTGGGTGCAGGCACGAGGCTACAAAAAATTTCTGAGTCGATACCATCGATGAAATCATCGATGGTATCGACCTACCATCAGTGACATTGGGAAAAAAGAGAGTGTCATGTCGATAGTATCGACCCCCAAGTCGATACTCGCAAGATCCCTAAATATTTTCAGATGAATTTGTCTTAGTGAAATTGATACCATCGATGGGGCAGTCGATGGTATCTACCCGACAGCAACAACGAAGCGTCTCCGGGGCCTCGTGAAGATAAAGGACACATAAAGTGTCGATAGCATTGACACTTTGTCGATGGTATCGACTTGACACGTCACCAATCCATGAGAAGATATCAACGGTGCTCACCAAATTCAGAAGTCAATCCGTGGGATGGGTCGATACCATCGACTCACGTCGATGGTATCAATGTGTCATCGATCCAGGCCCCCACATCCAGCTATCGACGACCGTCGATAGAAGTGAATACCCATATTATGCTACATGTGTCGATACCATCGACACTTTTTCAATGGTATCGACGGGTCAACAATGGCGGTGATCTCAGCTATAAAAGGAGGGGTTGAATTCATTTTTTCTTAACACTTTCAGACCTTCTCCTTCCCTATTTGTACTTGAGCACTTGTGAGCAACCGGAGGTCTTTACTGAGCATAGAGCGAGCGATCTTCCCCGAGCTCTTCATCGACTGTGGGGATCCTCTTCTCTGACCTTCACCGAGTTCTTCTCCGTTATCCTTTTTTGTTCACAATGGTGAGGACAACAAGAGTTTCTTCCTCATGGGCGGACCCAATGGAGATTGAGATGTTCATTCCACCCCCACCAGGCTCTATTCCTCGACCGAGGTTTGTTCACCCTTTGGTGGAAGTGAGGAAGATTTATGAGGAGTTATTGAAGCGAAAAATCAAGCCTACTCGATATGTTAATCGGGCTATGATCTGCGACCTCAGGTTTGAGGCCAACCTTGCTTATATCCTTTAGGGTCAGGCTAGGCATACCCAGAGGTTTCCTTCCCAAGTCCAGTACCACACCGAGGGCCACCCCTTTTTCGGCGAATGGCCAACTTACAAGGAGTTGGCGGTGGAATTCATGGCATCTCTTGACAAATGTGTCGTGCCTATCAACCTCATCGCCACCGATCAGGAGTGGATCAAAGGGAGAGTATCTTTTTGATGCTTTAACAACAACTACACCATTACCCTCAACCAATTCAATTCTATCTACAACTGGTATAATTCTCCTAACCAGCACAGGAGGCCAGACAGTCGGGCAGATTATGATGCTATTTTTGCTGATCTGGTGACCACTCTAATAGGAAAGGCGATGAGCTATCACAATGCGGCTGTGGCCGACTTCAAGCACCCATTTGTTTGGGTTATGCATCGCATGTTATGCGTCACCTTATTTGCTCGCAGCGATCTGGCACTGAGTAAATTTCAAGAGATGGATCTATTTTTCCTCTACAAACTGCTGACTAAAGAGGAACTCAACTGGGGCGCATTTTTCTTAACGCATGTGTTGGATGTGCGGAGGAGAACCAGAAAGGCCCCTATTCAATTTGGGGGGCTTATCACATTGCTAGCTCTCTATCTCGGGCTAGATCTGTCACAACTCACTCTGCTGGTCAACAAAAATAAAGTCGATCTGGAGCACTTACTCCGCTCCAGCCTTATTAATGTCTATGGCAGTGTGGCATATGCTCATTGCTACATCGGGAAGGAATATCTGTGACTATCACTCCCAGACCCCATCTTCAACATTCAGGCAATCCAGCACTTTCAGTGGCCCATCATTCCTATTGTCGAGTCTGAGGAAGAGGTTGAAGCTGTAGATGAAGATGATGATGCAGGCGACGACGATGAGGAAGATGAGCCTCTCATTCCTCTCTGGGCACGAGTGACATCGAGGAAGTAACCACACTTCTACCCGAGTGCATCATCATCCTCACAACCTCTGCCACCACAACCCTCTCAAGAAGGAGAGGATGTTTTTTCAATGCAGGGAATGTATACCATGCTGCAAGGCATTCAGGAGACGCAACAACTGCATACCACATCCTTCGTCGATATCCAGGAGACAACAAATCGGTTGTATGTGAATCAACAAGCCATCTTTGAGAATGAACGTCAGTTGTTCACAAATCAACAACAGGTCTACGACCGGTTGGGGAGGATCGAGCAGCAACAACAACCATTTTAAGATCATTACTGGAGTCAAGGTTACTTCGGGGGCTACTAATAGCCACCACTGATGCCCCCATATGATCCAAACTTTCAGGGGAAATATCCATCTTGGGATCCCACTGCCCCACAGTACCCACCACATGAACAGTAAAATGCTATCACTGTTCCACCTACTGAGATTGTTTTTGACTATGAGGCCATAGTCAAATTCAAGCTTGGGGGTGGGGAGATGGAATAGTTTCTATCTTTTATTTCCTTTTATTTTATTTTAGCACCTTTTCTTTTATTTTAGCAATTTTCTTAGTATTTAGGATCCACATGCTATCTAGTGTATCCGTGGATGTCTAATGTTAATGTGTCATCTCAATGTTTTTCACATGGGAGTTATGGGTGCCATTATCTGAAATCAGAGTATAATTGAAAATTTTTCAAGAATTTACAAGTTGAAGTTGTTTGAGATTGAGCACTTAACCTATGAAAATAATTGGGTTTGTTAACTTTAAAACATAAGATCATAACTGTATAGTCGTATGATTCAAGAAATGTGGGTAGACATGGATGTTGAGGCTAAACTGACCAAACGGTAATGGGACTTTAATCGAAAGTGAGAGAGAGAAACCCTTTGATTTATTGTTACACAGGTCAGTAAAAAGGGAAATATAATCTATTCCAATGGTTTTATACATTAGTCTTGTGATCTATCCATTTCATTTCATTCAATATCCACCATTAGAACTGGAAGCACTTGTAGTTTTTTGTCTCTTGATTGCATGACATGTACATAGGATTTCATTGTAGCTAGATTTTGTATCTATGCATTCACACATTCGCTAGTGCATGTCATTATAGTTGCATTTTGCATAATCTAGATCATATAGGACTTTTTGTGCCTTATTTCTTCTGGAAAATAAGAAAAATAGGAAATTGTTCTATACCCTCTGAAAAGTAAATTGTAAGGCATCAATGATGTTAGCTAAGTGGAAATAAGCCTGAAAAAATATGGTGAATGTTCTTCTAGTCAATTGAAAAATGAGGGTTAAAAAAAAGAGAGACACAGGGAGACAGGGAATTGTTTCACCTGCGTGTATACATAAAGAAAAGAGGAATAAGCACATAATGTAGTTTTAGTAGTCATTCCATCTTATCTTGAGACGGAATGATAGTTAATGCATCATTTTACCTAAAATTTAGACATTAGGTCATTTTCACATGTATATGCATCATTTAGGCCATTTTGTTGATTTTGCATGATAAAACTATTTGGTGCTTCTCTTTCTTCCACAGTCGCCCATTTCATCCACCCATTGCTCAAAATGGTAGGCCACCCATGATTATCTCCTCATTTTTGTATAACAAGCGATCTGCTTTCATTTAAATGGTAGTTAAGACTTGAGCAACGTAGATAGGAGATCACAAGATGCACTAAGTCTGAACCGGAGGAATTCATTATATCAACTACTTTATTTGGTAGTGTTTGATGATCTTGGGCTGAATATTTCTTATGGATGATTATTGTCACCTTTAGGGTAGTTATCGTTCTATGGTCAGTGAGGGTCGGCATGTGCATGACATGTGGGAGTTATATTGAGCTGTTTTTTAGTTGACTCTCACAATTCTATTCTACAGTTTTGTGCTCGAGGATGAGCAATGTTCAAGCTTAGGGGAGTTTGATGCATGGGTTTTGAATCATTTTTATAGACTAGTTTAACATATGTTTTATGTGTATTTTGATCATATTTGTGATTAATATCGCATGATTTGCTACCTTTAGTCTACAATCTCATTTTGCATCAAATTTACCTTGTTTCCTTTTATTCTGTATAAATGATCATATTTGTGGGATTTGATTGGTGTTCTTCTTTTCTTTTCAAGAAATTCAGATATATGCATCCGTCAATACCATCGACCTGGTCACAATGCATTGCTGGAGAAGAGAAACTAGAAGTCGATACCATTTATGGGATTGTCGATGGTATCGAGAGAGCATCAGTGAGCCAGATTTCCAGGTGTCGATACTATCAACCCAAAGTCGATACTATCGACCTCGCCTCATCAAACTTATCTTCAACGTCAGATTCCAGAGAAAAGCAACACCTAAGGTGTTGATACCATCGACACACCGTCGATGGTATCAAGGCAGCATTAGAGAGAACCACAAGAATTGCGCAAGCGCCGGGGCCTCATGCACGTCGATAGCATCGACCCGTGTCGATGGTATCGACGCTGTCAGATCAGGTTCTGCTAAAGATCGTGTCTAATCATACGGTGGTGATTTTTGGGTGACTTAAAGTGGTGTATATACCTAATTAAGACATCCCTAAGAAATCTATCACGTCATTAGCCATCAGAGAAGTCTCAAGAAGGAGAGGAGAAGAATGAAGCTGAGAGCGATGCCCCGATCATTTTGAGAGTTGCAGAAAACATTTTCCACCGCCGTAAGGATGTAGAACGTTCACCCTGTGCCAAGGAACACCCAGATCTCCTCCGTTCAGGGGTTTACATCACATCTATTCATGTTTCCCTATGTTTTC
The DNA here is from genome assembly GCA_963693085.1 of Alisma plantago-aquatica. NCBI lineage: Eukaryota > Viridiplantae > Streptophyta > Magnoliopsida > Alismatales > Alismataceae > Alisma > Alisma plantago-aquatica. The sequence continues at coordinate 1,007,186,469 of OY856412.1, forward strand.
CCTTTCTTTCATCATGTTTTTCGTTGAGATGAACATGCAGGGCTAATCCCCTTTATCTTTAGGACTGGGAGTAGCCGGGTTATCATTGTATGATACTTTTTACATAGTTTATCATAATTTGTCTCTTAAATCTATGGCATGATGTCATTTTCTCAATTATATCATTATGATTGATCACCCTAATGATAATCTAATACCTTTAATTACTTTGAAAGAAGAATTAGTGGTTGAAAAGAGGTGGATATCACATGAACTAATAAATCCTTTGAACAAGGTGATGTATAGTTAATGGTGGAAAACCAGAGTGTGATCTTCATGCACCTAATTTAGGGAATAGGTTACTACTACCGTGGAACCGACCTAGATTTAGGTAGTGAATTGTATCACGATAGTGAACAATTCTGACTACAGGCCACTACCCGGAATAGGAGACGAAGTAGGATAATTGTGTAGGAATGAGTACAATGAGAACCTGCGGTGAAACCACAATCCTAAAGATTCCATCTTTAATTGATTAAACCAACCATTTAATCAATTGTTTTGCTTTCGTTGTTTTTTTTCTTTTCTTTTTCAAACAACTCTCAAACCATTTTTAATCGGTCTAGGTGATCGCAAACAGTTAGTAGTAGTCTTCTGAAAAAGTCCATTCCCTGAGTTCAACTCGGGCCTCACAAAGGCCTATATTACTTTGGCACGTGCACTTGCGTTTTACACACAGTAAATTCATGTCAACCGTCCACCCAAATGAAGGATCACCTGATCAAATACTTGGTTGTATACCTCAAAATAAACTAATCAAATGACATAGGCTAGTCAAATGTTTGATTTAAGCACACACTCTGGGTGGATTATCTTTGGGAGATCCATCAATGATCTAGGTGGTCTTGTGAGTGTTTGACAAATTGTGTATTGAGTGATTTAGGAGGTCCCACAACTAAAAGGCAAAGAGGTTGTCCACTACCTGGTGGACTTATCTTTTGCTCCAGAAAAGGTAAATATTAGACCTTCTGATGAAATCTCATATTGAGGGTTTTTAGTTAGTTCGTGACTTGTATGAGGTATAGGATATGTTTTGAGGAAGTTTGTGTATCTAGATTAAGGAGCAAAGGGAATATTAATGAGTTAAAGTTCTATATACATTTTAACTTGTATGAGAGGAACTCTCTAGAAATTGTCCTCACTCATTTGGTGCAAATGTTTCTATACACATATGTAGGATAATGGGTGTAGTACAAAATCAAACTTAATGTAATCTTGATGCTTTGAATTATAATGCCAGGTTAGTAACAACATGATTTGCATCACAAAGTATAAGTTTGAAGGATTCATATTTAACTTAACATCATTTCTAGACCTATTCTGATATGGGGCCTTTGTTACTCTTTTTAATTAATTTGATAGTCAGATAATACTAAATCAATTATGCATATCTTGTTTCTAATCTTAATATAGAAAATTTCCTAGAATATATTTCACTCAAATTGTTTTCTGGCTATTATTTACCAAGGAAAAAATTGGGAGATGGTTTATTTGATTTTAATTGTTTACATTTTAGAATAGTAAGTTGCTCATCTTAGTGGTGATATTAAATTGATAAATGAAATATATGTAACCTCTTGCAGCCATGATAAAAACTACTTTGATTTTATTATCTTCTTATAATTTGAGATCATGAACTTAGGTGTCAAATATTGTGCAAGCAGTTTCAAATTGATATTAGTGAACGAAAATTAAACTAAAAATACTATTATTTATAAAAGCAGTTAATTGGAATATAGGATATGTCACACTCTAATTTATTTATCGAAGACAAATAATTGTTAAAATATTTCATGTTCTTTACATATAATGGAAATCAGATCATGTTTCTACAATACAAAAGAATTTAAACTATGAATGTTTTTACAACCTAGAAACAAGGTGAAAATGAAGAAATTTGACAATCGTTAGCTAATAAACTAGACATAAACATGTGTGGTGCACATGCTTTAGAACATTAGATAGAAATGCATTAAACATACAAGTTTTAGAACATTAGCTTATCTCAAATATTGTAAATGTGACATGCATTATAATATTTTATTTGTTGAGGTTCCTTACTTGGATAATTAGTCTGGCTGTTTCTTTCCTATAAGAAGGGTCATTGGTACTTAAGGGTGATGAAAAGGTTGAGGAATGTTGTATCTGACATAATTTTAAGAAAGAGGAAGAAGTTCAATAAAAGGAGAATAAAGATCACAATCATCATCATCATCAACTAAGCCTCAGTCCCAACCATGTTGGGGTTGACTACATGGATCATTTGTTTCCATTCAGCTCTATCATGGTAATATTATGCTAGAGATGTAAATATTCAAAATCTCTCTTTATAAGCTCTTCCCATGTTAATTTAGGCCTTCATCTTCTAATATTAATTATACTTGACTCAATAGAATTGCTTTTTATAGGCACATTAGCCGGTATGCATTGCACATGTCCATACCATCTGAATCTACCCTTGAGCAACTTGTCCTCAATGCTCTCCACCCATACTTTATTCCTAACATAATCATTTCTCAAGAGCCCTTTTCTAGTTTTCCCACACATCCATCTCAACATACACATTTCAGTCACATTTATCTTATTGAGACCTTGTTTCTTCAACAACCAACATTCACTCCTACAGAGCATGGTTGCACGTATAGTTGTTCTATAAAACATAATTTTTAATCTGAGAGAGATCTTCTGATGACATAATACATTTTAACCATCCTATAGTGATCATATTGTTGGGTTTCAAGGAAGATAGAGAAGGTAGTGGAAACAAAAAAATTCTCCTCCCAAACCAAGAATAAAGGAATCGCGCCAACGTCTATATAGTAGGAAGGATGGTTTGTAGAGGTATACCTTGTCCCAAGGCTTGCTCGACGACATTACCTCATGGCTTGCGTGATCTTCACCTCTGGTCTTGGATGTTGTGTGTGCAGCTCCGGGTCTCACCGGGACTGTCAGGATTGACAACTGTCCTCCGAGCGACAGAAGTCTCCCGCCTCTAAAGTAGTCTACACAGACCACCTGGAACTCTGATTGCCTTGTCGCACAAGGCATCAGAAGGAGTCGCACCCTCCTGTCAGCATATTAGTCATTGATACACTCTCCTACCACCAATCCCCTTTCTGTAGTTGTCTTTCCCTTACTGTGCCTCCCTTATCGGGTAGAACTTGCTTGGGCTCTCTTGGTTACCACAACTAGAGAGATCGACAACTTTGTAGAGCAATTGGTATTCTGAGTTGTACTTTGAGAAGCCCCCAATACCCCTATATATAGGAGGGTCATGGGACAAGGTTCTCTACCCCAGACAATGGGGGATTAAAGCAGGAGTAGAAGGATTCAAGATTTTACACAAAATAACCAACTGTGCCAGCTGAACCGAACGTTTCAAGCATGAACCGAATGGTTGGGGACCTGAGTCGATCGGTTCACACCGAAACCGATTGGTTGGGACACTTGGGTTAATCGGTTCAAGCATGAGTCGATTGGTTCGTGGTCCTGGTCCAACTCGAATTGACTTTCATGTTTGTTTCCAACTAATCAAATATTAGTCCTTGTCCAAATCAAATTTGTACAAGTGAAACAAATATGTATTTGCAAAAAGAGTCTTCTGACTTTCCAAACGATCTTGGTTGGTCACACGAATCGACCGATTCAACAATTGAGTCGATCATTTCATTGACACATGATCTGACCGACTCACCACTTGAGCCGATCGGTTCATCACCCTGAGCTGATCGGTTTAAACCTGTGAGCCGATCGGTTGGGGCAGTAGACTGTACAAATCGGTCAATTGCAGTTCCAATCATTCCAATACTCTTAATCATCTGGCCCAACACCTTGAACACTATGATACTGAGTTATCAATTGATTGAGTGTTTAATTGAACTACTAAACTCCTTTAACAATCAATCTAAACATCATTTGTGGATAAACTCCTCTTCCAGATTAAATCCTATGTGTGTGACCCTACATGCCCATTCACATTGGCAATGAAAGTCCATAACACTTATGACTTCACAAGCAAAGAGCGGTGCCTAGTCGCACATCAGTGCTACCCAAGTGAAAAGGCAAGTCGGAGAACAACTTTAAATCCTATAATCTGTGAATGGTGTTACAGTGAATGTATAATTCCTTTGTCTATGATATCTCGAATGAACTCAAGGCATGGAACAATCATCCTTTCAATGTTCATTCACTTTCTTAATCTCAGAGTAGATTGGAGGAGATATGTATGACATCGATATCACATACTGATTCACACATGCGTGCACACACCTATCTCAATCCTACTCATCAAGTGGCTATGGATATCAAACTCCGTCAGGAGGGACAAATCCCGTATCTGTCACTCACCCCTCAAAAGCCCCATGTGTCAAAGCCACCCAATCATCACCTTTATAACAACCCATGTTTCAGGATTGCATTTGATGACGTGAAAGTGTACCCAACGACAAGTGTTGAGTGTAGTGATTTTAGGTCAAGGAATCACACTCACCACCATAGTGTGACTACCATGTCATGGTTCCATGTGTCAAACTCACGGTGGGTCTGTCCGGTACACTTGTTCTCTAACAAGTACCTATGTGTTTGGTTTGATATCTCCATATCATGACTAATGAGATTCTATCATCAACCAACACCACAATCTAGTCTTGTGTGTCATTGCTTTCTATCTACCTTCCACAATGACATCTGACTAGGGACATAATAAGAATGTACAAACTCTTAGCATCTGTATGATCTCATCATTCAGGTCCTCAACCTGAAAGCATACATCATTGAGTATTGTCATTCTCTAGACATTCAATCTGTTCTATCATTATCTCACATGACTAAACCAGAAAGGATTGGAAGCTTGCCTTTGATGTTTATCAAATCAATCTTAATGTATCCCACCAATCATCCCATGATTGGCTCTCAGGGCATACATACCGACAGACTCCCACTTGCACTGCGAGCCAATCACCCTTGAATCATATTCATAGTGATATTCAAACATGTCCCACATGTTACTATGCTCTAGTGCTAACATAGTGAGTTATGGCAACACCTTACCAAAGTCGGTATTAACTACATGTCTCTCATCTCTTCACTGTACGTCACACGTATGAGATGGAGTTTCCGTAATATGAAATCTAGTATTCCTTTGCTAATCTTTAGCCACATTGCATGACCGAGTACTCCTTATTTGTCATCAAAGATCAAAATATCTATAAGTTCATCTCATGAACTTCCAGATCCCTATAGTATCCACTAGAGTTCTCTAACTCACGGATACTCGACCTTTCCTTTTAAACCTCTTTCTTGGAACGTTTCCATCAACAAACAATCACTTATATATATATATATATATAATATTTTGTGATTAATTTTTTATCCTTTTCGGAAGTTCACATTAGTGTAACTCTTTACAATGAACCCTTCCTTATTTCCATAGAACTAGTACTTCTCAAGTACTTGTCAAGTTCTTATGGTATTTCGGTAACCCTTACTGGAACTAGACAGACATCCACTTGTCATGTCCCACATACAAGTCATTAGGATGAGCACATCATATTTTCATGTCCTACATACAAGATGATGAATGCATTTTATTCTTGCTATGCCCATACATGTAAGATAATGGGATGATTACATACATGATAGATCCATTTCCATTCTTAGTGTTCCCATTCTTCATAAGAATTGGACACTTGGCCTTGAGATACTAACTCCATGTAACACGGACAAGTTTTCTCCCACTGAATTTGTGCACACTGAACCCTTCAGTATAGATTGCCAATGTATGCTATCTCTTTTCAGGTTAAGAGGTTTTCGAGAACTGTCTCTATAGATCTCTATTCCTATCACCATGGGAAACGTCTCTATCTTCCTTAAAGATAATTTCCACAAAGGATTCCATTCTAGAACATTTCCATTCCTCATCAACATGTAGAATGAAAATACGCTCCCACTAAATCACATATCTCTTCTTTATCTTTGTCATATCAGTCAAGCCCTTTGACTATATCATCAAAGTAAAGGTCACGGTTCTGAGTTGCTTGTACTCAATCAATCACATTGATTAGTCCATTGTAACTTATAGACTTCATTTGCATTAAAGGATTCATAAACCTTATAGGTTGTGTCACGTACACATCCTTGTTTTATTCCTCATAGGAATGCGGTTTTAGTATCCGTATGGCAAATGTCTTAGTCATTAAGTCATTTAGGATGTAATGGTCATAAACCATAACTCAAAATCTGGTTCCCCATATTCATCTAGATAGTTGATTCATCACATGACCAACTCATCACATAGATAATGTAACATCCTTGACCTGGGTCATGCTTAAACCTAGATGTTTTACTTAATAAAGTTGATTATGTGCTTTCTCTTATCTCTTAAAAAGTAATTATGGCTCAAGAGGAACTTATATTTCAATTTTAGTCATTTTTTGAATAATGGTGAAATAATGTTTTACTTGTTTTGGACTAAAATGCAAATTAACCAAGTTGAGGGGTTAAATTGCAAATGTTACATGTTGAAATGTTCCTCTAGTATTGAATCATCATAGGAATGATAATGATGCAGTTGTATGGCTTCTACATGCCTGAATAACAAGAAAGAGCCTGTTGGGCAATGTTTGTGCATTAAAACCTAGTATTAGTGTAATGTGCAATTTACCCAAAACCTAGGGTTTAATACGCAAAATGCCACTTAAATAGGGTCCCTCATGATTCTTGGCATCATGTAGAGAAAATAATTTGAGAGGGGTGCCTCATTTGAATCATTTTGGAAGAGAGAGAATCTTGATATTAAAATAATCAAGATTTAAGCATAATTGGAACTTTACTTTAAATTAATGCAAAAATAAATATGTTAATAGAAGTGCTCTTCAACCAAAATGGTAATGGTTGAAATTAGATAAGTTTGGATGAGCTTGTGCGTTGCAAAGGCACAAAGATATCCAAGTGAGTGGAGAACCCACTCACATTAATTAAATCAAAAGTAATATCCACTAAAAATGGGATATTAGTATTATATGATTTAAGGTGCTTAAATTGCTTTTCCTTAATTCATGGATAATGAAGAGGAATTCAAAGGAGGGGAAGATGGCTTTGCATGCAAGGAATTGATGGGGGAGAGGTGACACCAATTTTGGAATTAAAAGGATTTTACAAAATATTTTCTCTCTCATTGAATTTCTTATAAAAACACCTTTTACAACTCAATTGAGAGGATTTTTCGAAACCACTTCCACTCTTTGCTTGAAAAATGACCGAGGGAGATTTGGAGGATCAGGAGGACGACCCCCAAACTTTTGGTAAGCTCCATGACCTTTTTCACCTTGATTCCATGGTAGAGATCGAAAATCAATGCATGATTTCTTCTTATCTCCATTCCATCTTCAATTCTTGTCATTCCTTTTCACTCAAAGCTTAATGAAGAGCTTGGGATAGTGAAAGGTGTTGCTTTCACCATTAAATAAGTGAAGGTTTAAGCATTGAAGCTCAATTGAAGGCGGGTTATATAACTTGAACCGTTGAACATTGTTATTGATTCCATATCTTTATCAATTGTTGATTCCTTCTTTATTCCTGAAATTTTATTTGGTTGATTGATGCAATCACCATGAAAATCACAGAAATATTCGTGGGGTTTATAGTTTGATTATGATGACATCATCATAAGCACACACCTCCACAAATATCTATTGCAAACAGTTTCATAATTTTGGTCCAATTGGTTTCAACAAACCGTTTGGAGACCAAACGGTTTGCAAATTGTTTGGAGTGGTTGAACAAATGGAGGGGGTTGACCATTTGAGGGGGGTTTCTTATGTGTTGAATAATGATATAATAGATTTAATTTATTGGTTTCTAAAGGTTCTATGATTGGATAATCTACCAATTGCAAATCCTAATCGGGTTGAGTGCTGAAATTCTCAATTGATTGATTTAATTTTTGGGTTGACTAACCCAAACGGTCTCAAGAACCTTTGGAGGTCACCCAAATGGTCTCAAGACCGTTTGGAGGTCAACCAAGACCATTTGTAAGTCTATGATGAAGTATGATTGGTTGGTTGAAGATCCAGTGATATCAAATTGAAATAAAATCAATAGCTAAATTGATGATCGATTCAATGATACAAAGCCTAATTGATTTTCACAAATTTCAATAAAGGTTTGAGTCAAACAATCTCAAGACCATTTGGAGGTCATCCAAATGACCTCAAGACTGTTTGAGGTCAGGTCATGTCATGGTTTGATGATGATCCAATGATTTCAATCGGACTAGTTCCACAATGTCAACCATTGATGGTTCCTCGATTTCAAAACCATAATTGATGGTTACTTGATTATAAACCCTAGTTCAAATGGGTTAAAAACCCTAATTTAAGGTCCAATTGCTGGGTGATTCAATGGTTCAATTGAAGAATAAATCAGTGGTTCAATTGATAGATGGTTTAATGATTGAAATCCTGAATTGATAAAATGAGGGAAGACCTTTTTGGTCCATTCAGTTTTGAGAGAGTTTGGACCAAACTATCTTAAGACCGTTTGGGTCCAAACGGTCTCAAGACTATTTGGGATCAAACGGTCTCAAGACCATTTGAGACCAAATGGTCTCAAACCATTTGGAGACCCAAGTGGTTTCAAGTATGAATTGTCCATACAGTTTCATTATTGTTTTGTTTAAATGATTTCAAACCATTCAATGTCTGAGTGACCAAGACCGTTTGGGGTCTAAGTAACCAAGACCATTTGAGATTCAATTGGTCAAACCATTTGGACACCTAATATGATTAAAGGTCAATTAGTTGTTTGATTATTAATGTTGTAAAACAAAGGTGATTATAATGATTAACCCTAACTGTGTGTACTTAAATGAAGAGCTGACCTAGATCAATCTTGGAGTACTTAACATCCTTGAGAGGATGAGAGAGAGAAAGAGAGAGAGGAATTCTTATATAATTAAGCCCTAATCCTCTCATTATATATAAAATATGTAATTAGGGTTTGATCCATAATAATGAGATCATGAAACCCTAATTGAAAAGATTATTGAGCCATGACCCTAATTTAGGGCAATGCCGAGTGAAACCCTAATCTGGGTAATGATGTAACCCTAATTTGATGGGAATTGTGCATCCTAATCCTAATTTGGGCAATTGGATGTGAGAAACCTTACTTGGATGAGAATGGTAAACCCTAATCCCTAAAATAGGGTAAAGGTATATGAAACCCTAGTACAAGGTAATGTTATGTGAAGCCCTAACACTGGGTGATGTGATGTGAAACCCTAATTTCAGGTAATGCTATGTGAAACCCTAATATAGAAGGATGTTATGTGAAACCCAAATGTGGAAAGATGTTATGCGAACCCTATTCCTAATAATGGAATAGTAACTAATATATTAATAAGTGAAATACCTAAAGAGGTTGATAATGGAAATCTTTATATTAATAGTTCCTAACTCAAAGATGAGTCCATATCACTGGCAATAGTTTTATATTATAAATACGTGACTTATGACCAATACATTACATGATAAATGTGATGAGTTGATGCATAAAGTATTAGGATGGGAAATACCCTAATACAAGCTAAGTGGATGAATTCAAGTAAGATAAAGGTGATGAGGGAAGTGATACATCAAGACATGATAGATATCACATCCAGCACCTTAAGATTTATACACCTTGATGTATTTTAAATCCAATATATTTGGATGAGTGACCCATGAAGTGTGTCATGACAATTTCTATATTATGAAGTAATGCACTTTGATAAGTGTAGGCTAACATACCTTAAGAAAAGGTTAATCCAAGTTAATAAAATATGATGCAATCATATTATGGTAAAATTGAGAGAGGAACTCATATCCTGTGTGATAATTCATTTAATGATAAATGATGAGAATAAATAAGCATGATTAAATGCTTATGTTATCAATGTTGGCTCCTAGCTATGTGGAGCAATGAATTAAGGTTTGATCATTAATAACATGATCTTAAGAACCTAAATGGTTATTTGTGGAAATCCCTAATGGAGGGTAATGATATGTAAGAGGAATCCTAACCCTAAAAAGGGAATAGTGGTATTACTTTGTGTTTCATGGTGTTGATATGTAAGCTTTATAATTGTTATAATGAAGTACTAAACATGCAGGTATCCTGAGAAGATAAACATAGCCAAGTATGAGCTATGATGTTCCTTTTATTAAAGTTGTTAATGAGCCATAATATGCCTTGTTGCCTTCAAATAGGTAACAAGAGGTGAAATGAGCTTTGTGAGTTATGTAGAATGCTTGTGTAGCAAGAATGATGATTACTTCAGTCAGATGACCTGAAGGTATTAAGTTACCTGTTAAGTGGTAACAAGTATTCTATGATGAACTAAAGGTTTGAATACCCATATTCTATAATGATGATGATGAACTTGTTAAGAAATGTAAATGTACTTGATGAGATGAGGGATTAAGATCCCAATACTTTGTTAAAAGAGTATGACTATATGCCATGACTCCACAAAACAATGCCAGGCATTAGCTATGTGATCTAAGCCTGAAGAGAGTATATGCTGTGGCTATAACTATATAATGAAGACGTCAATATACCCTGGCAAGCTAATTGCAGTTTGATACATGATGTGTAAAATATAATCAGTTGTTTAGGGTATTTGAATAAAGTTGAAATACGAGAAACATTGGTTGATATTATCATGGTTAGTATAGCGGATAAATGTTATACATGCTCTTAATATTCTTTATTGGATAAGTGACATGCTCCTCTATCAGGTTATAGCTGCAATGCCTAGATAAGAATAATGTTCTAATCTGTTAGACAATAAATTAACAGTTGTTAAACAATTACAATTTGTCTGTTCAGATTTATCTTATTAAACTGCAATAATAATGTTTCTGGCAGAGAGTTATATCTCTCTATGGGGCAATTTACAATTGTCTCACCCCCGTGGGAACCACATTTTTAGGTGGATGCGGACGAGGAGGAAGGAATCCTTTAGTAGGTGAAGGACAACAACAACAGCAACAGGAACAGCAGTGAATTCTCAAGTGGAGACACTAGCTGATATGCCTTGTATAGATGTACATAGAGTCCTATGTGTCGTCTCTGTACTCTCAGGTCCTCGAAGTAGTAGTTAGTGATTTTGAGATTTTGGCTCAGTGCCTCGAGATTTTATACTGCATGTGTTTAATTTAATAGGGTAGTTGATGCTTGTAATTCTTAGAAAAAGATGATACAAGACATGTACTTGTAAACTAGTATGTAATTAAATTACTTCAGTTCTTTGTGAAAGAGTTTTCCTATGTGTGGAACTCTCTATAAAATGGTTTTAATTTTTAGTGATTTTTGGTAATCTGCTGCTAACGAACACTTTTGCTTAGTTAATGATGTTTTTGTGATCAGTGTGTCACAATTTAGTGGTATCAGAGCTCTAGGTTCATTGAGTCTATAGAGACATAGGACTAAGGTTGTTGAGTCTGTCCTAGTGTTTTCCAATTTATCTGATAGTGTCTTCTACTCATAAAGGAGAGGAAGAACTTAAAGATGTCTGGATCACACAAAGGACATGCTGCTGAGAGAAGCAATGTTGCACCAATAGAAGGTGTAAGGGACCAGACGAGAGAAGAATGACTGCTTGAGAATCCCTAAGATGATCAAACCATGATAAGGAATCCTTCTTTTAATATTACTATTGGGCAGGTTAGGACTGAAATAATGCGTATGGTGGACCATATATTAACAATACAACCTAGACTACCAACCCCCAATGATGAAGTTTTGGATTCCAATAGGATTCTTGCTCAACACCAGCATGTTGGAACAATGAATAACGATGAGAGGAAGGGGTTACAATCTGAAATCAAAAATTTCCACAAGTGTCGGCAGCCTGGACATATCAGAAAAGACTGTGCAGGAAAATATAAGGAGGAAAGAATTAAGAAAATGCCTATCCAAACTTGGGACCAGAGGCCTAGTAGCTCTAAAAGGGGAAGTTTTTGGTACCCCGAATACAACCAAGGTCTAGTACACTAGGGAAAGGGCTACCCAAAAAGGGTAAGGGACCTTTTATACCATGTCAAGAGCGTAGAACCTATTACTAGTGTAGACAGGTAGGACATCTAGTAAGAGATTGTCCAATTGGAAACACAATGGTAACCCAAACACCGAGGCAGAGATATCAAGGTTATCAGGGAAAATAGTTTTCTAGTGGCACTCAAGGACGTGGACAAACATCCCAGGCAAGATTCTATGAAAAGAATCAGCTTGAGGCAGTAAACAAATTGCGAGATGAGACATGTCAGATGAAATAGTATCATTCTGATATGTCATTTAATAATTCTATGTGTTAACTATAAGAAAGTAGTTGTTTTTGAACTTCCCCTGACTAGTCCTATAAGGACACAAGGAAGATGAGAATTTACATTTTACTCAGTATTCCTTCAAATGCTTTATAATCTCTCTTATCTGTGTGATAAAAGATGAAGATATAGAAGTGATGCCTGAAGAAAATCCAGGAATGAAAAATCCCGTGTGTATAATGATATGAAAAGTGAGGAATATGATAGTAAATAAAGTGCATACTACCTAATCTCAATACTTGTATACCCTGACCAGGTATATGATTATTGGAGATAGGGCAAGTATGGAACTCCTAGATTGTTATCTTTCTGATTACTTTGATCAAGTAGTCATTCTGAAACAATCTAGTGAGTATAATGAAACCAATTAGGGATTGCTAAAGTGAACTTTCCCAATTACATAGGAATTGCTGAGTGAACTTTCCCAAATAATATAGGAATTGCTAAAGTGAACTTTCCCAATTACATAGGAATTGCTAAGTGCACTTTCCCAAATAATATAGGGATTGCTAAAGTGAACTTTCCCAATTTACATAGGAATTGCTGAGTGAACTTTCCCAAATAATATAGGGATTGCTAATGTGAATTTTCCCAATTACATAGGAATTGCCGAGTTAACTTTCCCAAATAATATAGGGATTGCTAAAGTGAACTTTCCCAATTACATAGGAATTGCTGAGTGAACTTTCCCAAATAAAATAGGGATTGCTAAAGTGAACTTTCCCAATTACATAGGAATTGCTGAGTGAACTTTCCCAAATAATATAGGGATTGCTAAAGTGAACTTTCCCAATTACATAGGAATTGTTGAGTGAACTTTCCCAAATAATATAGGGATTGCTAAAGTGAACTTTCCCAATTACATAGGAATTGTTGAGTGAACTTTCCCAAATAATATAGGGATTGCTAAAGTGAACTTTCCCAAATAATATAAGGATTGCTAAAGTAAACTTTCCCAATTACATAAGGATTGCTGAGTGAACTTTCCCAATAATATAGAAATTGCTAAGTGAACTTTCCCAACTAATGAGGAACTGCTAAGTGAACTTTCCCAACCAATTAAGGATTTCTAAGTGAACTTTCCCAGCCACATAGGGTTTGCTAAGTGAACTTTCCCAAACAAATAAAGGATTGTTGAGTGGATTACCACTGTTAAATATATATGTTTCCCCTTTGATAAACAACCTTGGGGAATGATAGGAGTTTGTTCCTTTATGTTTCTTCCTTTCATTAACATGACCATAAAATAAGTATTATGGCATTTGATGTACAAGGATTAGAAATAATTTGTTGATGGATACTTAGAAAAGTATCAGTTTGCTTTGGACTTTGGTTCCAAGATAATGATATATGGAATAAGCAATGTCCTAAAATAAAAGAAATACCTTGTGCATGTGTACCCTTGGTGGTAACAACAGAGAAATGAATATGATAAGGATGAGATGTGTTCTCAACACATATGATAAATACCAAAGTAAGGATTCTGGTATCTGAGAAATAATAGATGATTTATGTCGGTTATCTATATTGGCCAACTGTGAAATCAATCTAGTTACACAAAATAATATAGACATCATATGTTAGGGGTTTATGCTCTTCATAAACATAAACATTGATAAGGTTGAACTAATGGAAGGAACAATTGTAATTGGTGGAAAAGTTTATCAAGCTAAAAATATTTCCTTAGAATAACCCTGTGTGGAAGAACTTTGTGTGGATTAGATATCTATGGTATCTCCATGACATTAATATGTTATGTGGAGACTTGATGGTATAATAAATGAATAAAATCTGTTTCTCCTTTTCCTGGGATTTTGGGGACAAAATGCTTATTAGGGGTTTATAATTTGTAACATCCCTGACCTGGGTCATGTTTAAACATAGATGTTTTACTTAATAAAGTTGATTATATGCTTTCTATTATCTCTTTAAAAGTAATTAAGGCTCAATAGGAACTTATATTTCAATTTAAGTCCTTTTTGAATAATGTTGAAATAATGTTTTACTTGTTTTGGACTAAAATCCAAATTACCCAAGTTGAGGGGCTAAATTGCAAATGTTACATGGTGAAATGTTCCACTAGTATTGAAGCATCATAGGAATGAGAATGATGCAGTTTTATGGCTTCTACACGCCTGAATAACAAGAAAGAGCATGTTGAGCAATGTTTGTGCATTAAAACCTAGTTTTGGTGTAATGTGCAACTTACCCAAAACCTAGGGTTCAATATGCAAAATTCCACTTCAAGAGGGTCCCTCATGATTCTTGGAATCATGTAGAGAAAAGAATTTGAGAGGGGCGCCTCATTTGAATCATTTTGGAAGAGAGAATCTTGATATTAAAATAATCAAGATTTAAGCATAATTGGAACTTTACTTCAAATTAATGCAAAAATAAATATGTTAATCGAAGTGCCCTTCAACAAAATGGTAATGGTTGAAATTAGATAAGGTTGGACGATCTTGTTCCTTGCAAAATCACGAAGATATCCAAGTGAGTGGAGAACCCACTCACATTAGTTAAATCAAAAGTAATATCCACTAAAAATGGGATATTATTATTATATGATTTAAGGTGCTTAAATTGCTTTTCCTTAATTCATGGATAATGAAGAGGAATTAGAAGGAGGGGAATATGTCTTTGCATGCAAGGAATTTATGGGGGAGAGGTGGCACCAATTTTGGAATTAAAAGGATTTTATAAAATATTTTCTCTCTCATTGAATTTCTTATAGAAACACCTTTTACAACTCAATTGAGAGGCTTTTTTAAAACCACTTCCACTCTTTGCTTGAAAAACGACCAAGGGAGATTTGGAGGATCAGGAGGAAGACCCCCAACCTGTTGGTAAGCTCCATGACCTCTTTTCACCTTGATTCCATGGTAGAAATTGAAAATCAATGCATGATTTCTTCTTATCTCCATTCCATCTTCAATTCTAGTCATTCCTTTTCACTCAAAGCTTAAGGACGAGCTTGGGATAGTGAAAGGTATTCCTTTCAACATTAAATACGTGGATGTTGAAGCTTTGAATCTCAATTGAAGATGGATTATATAACTTGAACCCTTGAACTTTGTTATTGATTCCATATCTTTATTAATTGTTGATTCCTTCTTTATTCCCGAAATTTTATTTGGTTGATTGATGCAATCACAATGAAAATCACAGCAAGCTTCATGGGTTTATAGCTTGATGATGATGACATCATCATAAGCACACACCTCCACAAATATCTATTGCAAACGGTTTCATAATTTTGGTCCAATCGGTTTCACCAAACCGTTTGGAGACCAAACAGTTTGCAAACCTTTTGGAGGTTTGGGTTGCAAACCGTTTGGAGTGGTTGACTGAATGGAGGGGGTTGACCGTTTGAGGGGGGTTGCTTATGTGTTGAATAATGATATAATAGATTTAATTGATTGGTTTCTAAAGCGTCTATGATTGAATAATCTACCAATTGTAAACCCTAATCGGGTTGAGTGCTGAAATTCTCAATTGATTGATTTAATTTTCAGGTTGACTAACCAAAATGGTCTCAAGACTGTTTGGGGGTCAACCAAATGGTCTCAAGACCGTTTGTAGGTCAACCAAGACTGTTTGGAAGTCTATGATGAAGTATGATTGGTTGGTTGAAGATCTAGTGATATAAAATTGAAATACAATCAATAGCTAAATTGATGATCGATTCAATGATACAAACCCTAATTGATTTTCACAAATTTCAATAAAGTTTTGAGTCAAATGGTCTCAAGACCGTTTGGAGGTCATCCAAATGACCTCAAGACCGTTTGAGGTCATGTCATGTCATGATTTGATGATGATCCAATGATTTCAATTGGACTAGTTCCACAACGTCAACCATTGATGGTTCCTCGATTTCAAAACCCTAATTGATGGTTTCTTGATTATAAACCCTAGTTCAAATGGGTTCAAAACCCTAATTGAAGGTCCAATTGTAGAGTGATTCAATGGTTCAATTGAAGAATAAATTAGTGGTTCAATTGATAGATGGTTTAATGATTGAAATCCTTAATTGATAAAGTGATGGAAGACCTTTTTGGTCCATTCGGTTTTGAGAGAGTTTGGACCCAATGGTCTTAAGACTGTTTGGGTCCAAACGGTCTCAAGACCGTTTGGGATCAAATGGACCATTTGGGATCAAATGGTCTCAACACCATTTGAGACCAAATGGTCTCAAACTGTTTGGAGACCCAAGTGGTTTCATGTGTGAATTGTACATATGGTTTCATTATTGTTTTGTTCAGACAATTTCAAACCATTCAAGGTCTGAGTGACCAAGACCGTTTGGGGTCTAAGTGACCAAGACCATTTGAGATTTAATTGGTCAAACCATTTGGACATCTAATACGATTAAAGGTCAATTAGCTACTTGATTAGTAATGTTGTAAAACAAAGGTGATTATAATGATTAACCCTAACTGTGTGTACTTAAATGAAGAGCTGACCTAGATCAATCTTGGAGTACTTAACATCCTTGAGAGGATGAGAGGGAGAGAAAGAGAGAGAGGAATGCTTATATAATTAAGCCCTAATCCTATCATTATGAATAAAATATGTAATTAGGGTTTGATCCATAATAATAAGATCATGAAACCCTAATTGAAAAGATTATTGAGCCCTGACCCTAATTTAGGGCAAAGCTGAGTGAAACCCTAATCTAGGTAATGATGTAACCCTAATTTGATGGGAATTGTGCATCCTAACCCTAATTTGGGCAATTGGATGTGAGAAACCTTACTTGGATGAGAATGGTAAACCCTAATCCCTAAAATAGGGTAAAGGTATATGAAACCCTAGTATAGGGCAATGCTATGTGAAGCCCTAACACTGGGTGATGTGATGTGAAACCCTAATTTCAGGTAATGCTATGTGAAACCCTGATATAGAAGGATGTTATGTGAAACCCAAATGTGGAAAGATGTTATGTGAACCCTATTCCTAATAATGGAATAGTAACTAATATATTGATAAGGGAAATACCTAAAGAGGTTGATAATGGAAATCTTTATATTAATAGTTCCTAAATCAAAGATGAGTCCATATCACTGGCAATAGTTGTATATTATAAATACATGACTTATGACCAATACATTACATGATAAATGTGATGAGTTGATGCATAAAGCATTAGGATGGGAAATACCCTAATACAAGCTAAGTGGATGAATTCAAGTAAGATAAAGGTGATGAGGGAAGTGATACATCAAGACATGATAGATATCACATCCAACACCTTAAGATTTATAGACATTGATGTATTTTAAATCCAATATATTTGTATGAGTGACACATGAAGTGTGTCATGACAATTGCTATATTATGAAGTAATGCACTTTGATAAGTGTAGGCAAACATACCTTAAGAAAAGGTTAAGCCAAGTAAATAAAGTATGATGCAATCATATTATGGTAAAGTTGAGAGAGGAACTCATATCCTGTGTGATAATTCATTTAATGATAAATGATGAGAATAAATAAGATTGATTAAATGCTTATGTTATCAATGTTGGCTCCTAGCTGTGTGGAGCAATGAATTAAGGTTTGATCATTAATAACATGATCTTAAGAACCTAAATGGTTATTTGTGGAAAACCCTAATGGAGGGTGATGATATGTAAGAGGAATCCTAACCTTAAAATGGGAATAGTGGTATTACTTTGTGTTGCATGGTGCTGATATGTAAGCTTTATAACTATTATCATGAAGTACTAAACATGCATGTATCCTGAGAAGATAAACATAGCCAGGTATGAGCTATGATGCTCCTTTTATTAAAGTTGTTAATGAGCCAAAATATGCCTTGTTGCCTTAAAAGAGGTAATAAGAGGTGAAATGATCTTTGTGAGTTATGTAGAATGCTTGTGTAGCAAGAATGATGATTACCTCTTTCAGATGACCTGAAGGTATTAAGTTACCTTTTAAGTGGTAACAAGTATTCTATGATGAACTAAAGGTTTGAATACCCATATTCTATAATCATGATGATGAACTTGTTAAGAAATGGAAATGTACCTGATGAGATGAGGGATTAAAATCCCAATACTTTTTTAAAAGAGTATGACTATAGGCCATGACTCCACAAAACAATGCCAGACATAAGCTATGTGATCTAAGCCTGAAGAGAGTAAATGTTGTGGCTATAACTATATAGTGAAGACGTCAATATAGCCTGGCAAGCTAATTGCAGTTTGACACATGATGTGTAAAATATAATCAGTCGTGTAGTGTATTTGCATAAAGTTGAAATATGAGAAACATTGGTTGATTTTATCCTGCTTAGTATAGTGGGTAAATGTTATACATGATCCTCATATTCCTTATTGGATAAGTGACATGCTGCTCTATCATGTTATAGGTTCAATGCCTTAGATAAGAATAATGTTCTAATCTGTTAGACAATAAATTTACTGCTGTAAAACAATTATGATTCCTCTGTTCAGATTTATCTTATTAAACTACAATAATAATGTTTCTAGCGGAGAGTTATATCTCTCGCTGGGGAAATTTACAAGTGTCTCACCCCCGTGGGAACCACATTTTTATGTGGACGCAGATGAGGAGGTAGGAATCCTTCAGTAGGTGAAGGACAACAACTGTAGCAGCAGGAACAACAGTGAATTCTCAGGTGGAGACACTGGCTGATATGCCTTGTATAGATGTACATAGAGTCCTATGTGTCGTCTCTGTACTCTTAGGTCCTCGGAGTAGTAGTTAGTGCTTTCGAGATTTTGGCTTAGTGCCTCGAGATTTTATACTGCCTATGTTTAATTTAATAGTGCAGTTGATGCTTGTAATTCTCAGAAAAAGATGATACAAGACATGTACTTGTAAACTAGTATGTAATTAAATTACTTTAGTTCTTTGTGAAAGAGTTTTCCTATGTGTGGACCTCTCTAAAAAATGGTTTTAATTTTTAGTGAATTTCGATAATCTGCTGCTAACGAATGCTTCCGCTTAGTTAATGATGTTTTTATGATCGATGTGTCACAAATAATCGAGGTGTATCTGTCAAGGGTATAAGAACTCACAACTCCTTGTGATTCTTAATGTCCTTTATTAGTGTGGGGTATTCATTATTTAAGAAAAATTTGTTATTTTATAATCATCCTCTAACTCTTTAGAATGTGATTCCTTGTTGATTTAGACATCATCATGCCTTAATCATGAGCTCACTATGATACACTATCATAATCACTCATAAGGATCTCAAACATTTGGTTTAAGTATTTTATTCATTGATTTCATCAAGAATTAACACTTTACCAAATTCGTACTTCATCTCTGATATTCTTGAACTCTTAAAGATATTCATATTGGTATTTCTCTAAACACTATTTGAAGTATTAGCATTAACTCTAATAGGTATGTAAATACATCACATGTATTATACCTAATAGGATAATCATTCTCCCACTACCTTAGTGAAGATTGATTTTCCATGAGATTCATGTCTCTTACTGGTTTTCTAACCAAAAAGAGTCTAGACTTATCCATCATATGGAAACTAGAAATGAATTTCTCATGATTTATGCTAATTTGATCATTTGAGTTATCAATTACCTTTAGGTATCATTTTATCTTATGCATACCAAGTATCACAAGATAAACAAGGCATTGACACAAATATTGAAACATCAACTTTATAAATTTCCATCATTGACATACAATATGCTAGAAAATTAAGGTGTTTCTATCCATTGACAAAAATGAAATAGCAGTTCATAACTCTATTACATGCCTTCAAGGATGAAAATAAACTAAAGTACTCCTATCTATGGCGGCAACACTTGCCCCATTTATTGGGTGCTTTACACTTTTTATATTTGTATCATATACCTCAAAAGTGTTACAAGTTTATTTCATGAAACCTTTCATGTGGAGACATCTGTCATCTCCTTCTTCTTTAGTTCTTCCAGATAGAGTGGACAATCAATTTTAATGGAATTAGAATTCCTTTTATCAGCCTTTTTTTTTAGCAAGTGCTTTCTGGACCATTGGATATTTTGATCCAACGCTTCATATTTATCTTCTAGCCTGGACCGAGAAAAGAAACAAGAGCACAACTTTAAGGATGTTCCTACTCGATTCACTCACGAACCAATCTGTGTGTAAAGAAGGAAATCCCTTAGGTTGATTTGCAAGGCAGAAACAAACCGAAATATCATAAATTTTGGTGCCTTTGGAAGATAGTTGATAGAAAACCCAAACCAAAACTCCATGGCAGTGGAAGCCTATGAACCAGACCTAGAAAAGGGGTCCAAAGACCCCTCTTCTAGAGCATAAAGCTATTCGCTAGAAGCTACGTGATCTCGAACTCCCTCTTCTAGCTTCAATTTCCTTCTTGGTCTTGACCCCCACAACTAACCATGACTAGCAGCCTCACCGGAGATCAGCCCTTTCGCCACGACGACTCGGATTACCACTGAAGAATCAGAAGGCGTCACAAAGTTCACTAGAGTGGCGCGAAGGTAGAGGGCATTTTTCCCGGTGAAGGGAGGGACTGGATCACAGGGTCAACTGCTGGGTTGACCACCTGTTCCCGTGAGGAGACGCGCCCGAGGAAGAAGAAGACTCGAGTCAAATGACTTGTTTGCCCCCGGGCATGTGCTCGAGAGGGAGGGGCATGAAGGTCTTTTGCCTTTTAAAAGCTAGCCCAACTATGGAATTAAGATAAATGATTTTCGCTGATGTGTCAAGCCGCCATTGGCCAAAAGGTAATTATCTCGTGAAAATCATATCTAATAATTGGTAGCTCTGATGGAAACATGCAAAATATGATAATTGATCAGGAGAATGTGTAGAATCCAATAAAAATACTTTTAAGCCGGATATTGTTCCTATTTGAAAAAGTGTGCTAAGTTAATGAAAAGTTCTTTGAAATTATGTTAGAAACCCTAATTGAAATTAATGGTTAAGTTCATGATGCTTAATTGGTGAAATTAAGTAATAGTAACCTATTGAAACATTAATGATGAACTTGAACCTGATCTAGATTATTTATTGCCTGGTTTAGGGTTTTACACCAATTATGAATGATAAAGCTTTTAGAAACCTTAATTTAGAGTAAAAGAGGAAAAGATCATATTTAATTCAAAATATGTGAAAATATGTTATTAAATGATGATCCTGGCCTGTTAGATGAGATAGGTTATGATCCTAAGGATTTGTGAGTTATTTTGCTTAATTAGGGTTTGTAGTAATAAAAGTGAAAGAGAAACCCTAATTGCAATTGAAACCCTAAAAGTGGATTAGAAACCCTAGGAAGCGAGCTAGGTTTAATAGACCTTGATGGCATGATCAATGATAGGAAAGATTGGATGCATATTTTAGGGTCATCTTGTGTGCTTGCTTGTTTACTGGATTACTTGCTTTGTTGGATTATTTCTGCACTCAAGTCAGCCTAACAGGTATGTGGTTAATTATGGTTAATCGCATTAGTTTCTCGAAGGTTTTGCGGATGATTAATCACGTTGAATGCAACCTATCAGTTTGGATGTTCATATTTGCAAATCATAAAGTTACTATGATTATCACAATTATAATATAAGTGTGTATTCTCACACCTACATGCCACCATGATGGATGATGAAAAAAGGTCAAGCCCAAGAGGGAAGACCATGGGTACCATGAGTGGTGACCCCAGACACCAAGCTGGGGATTGAGAAGGTGGCCTTTGTTGCATGACTAAAGGGCACCATGAGAGGTGACCCCAATCACCAAGCTCAGGATTGAGAAGATGGCCTTAAGTCAATGGCAAAAGAGAAACCCTAAAGAGGGTATTCCAGGGATTGGGCAAAAGCGGTGGAGAATGTCACATTGAAAGCATAAATTGGCTTGTTAATTTAATTTGATTGTGATATTTAGATTGTTAGCCAAATTTGTGAAATTTTGGTTGTCCCCACATACCGACATATTCATTTATGCTGACCGACGTTTTGTTTGTCAACGTTTTAGGTACAACCCTGAAAAGAACAAATAGTAAAGTGACACATTGTGAAAATAAGAAATAAGGTGTGAGGAGGATTAGATAGAATAGATTCAAGTTGTGTATAGAAGTAGATACCCAAAGTTTTTAAAAGGTATGCGAAGTTTTATTTTATTCTATCTTTCAGTATAGTCTTGTTAGAATTTTATAATTATTATTGATTATTTGTTGAATAATTGATCTTGAAATTTGGTATAATGAATCTGACCTTTTGGTCTCCCTTAATTGGGGGTTACCGGGAGGCGGGGTTGTTACATTTGGCATCAAATAATTAGTTCCTCATTTAATCTTTAATAATTATTAAATTTTACAAACTCTATAGAACCCAAGGGAGTTATTAGAGGATTTTTCCTAAGACAAAGGTGTCTAGAAAAGGATCATGTTTGGGGGTTGGCAATATTTTCCTCCACACTGCTAGTCAGAATATGAGGACTCCTGGATCTGTGTGACTGCCTGGCCAATGTCTTAGGATCTGACTCGAAATAAGATACCTTTAGGACTCTCTCATCTATTTTCATCCCTTCTCAACCCTAATTCTATTAGGATTATAAGCTTTAGGGTTTTCTCTCTCTTCCTCACCCTCTTGAGGATAGGGTATGCATGATAAGGTTAAGGAGTCCTCCACTAAAATTAATAAAAAGCATGTAAATATTATGTCATGGACATAATCTTAATAGTTTAAGCGTAAACTAAAGATTAGTTGCATGCTTAGGTCATATGACATGTGTTGTCATGCCCTCAGGAGAGACTTGAGGATAGACCCTATTTTTAGGAGGATGAGTAGAGAGTGGGTCTTGGAGGTTGAGATCTCCATTAAAGGTAGAGACCTAGCACATCCTCTGAGGATGATGCTAACCCTAACCCTAAGTAAAGGTTAGAGAGAGAGATGGATTGTTGAGATGGATGTCATGGTCGACCATGTGTGTGGGTTGACATGCTTTTGGTTTTGGATGCCCATGACAATATGAGCCATGTGAGGTTGGTTGACCTAGTACCTTTGGCGACCCAACCATGGGAAGGGTCGTGCATGGTAGAGTGAAGGATATATCCTTCATTGATGAGGTTAGTGATGACCATATAGAAACCCTATGAGCTTTTATTAGCATGTCAAAGTTGCACCCAAAGTACGTCAGTAGGGCTGACAGTAGGCTAAAACCCTAGCCAGGAGAGTAGGTTGGATAGTTTATGAGATAAGCATGAAGAGTTTTAGTTAATCTAGAGAAAACATAGGTTTCTCTCATGTAGGTGTATGCTTGTGAGCTTGATCCACCTTAGATAGAGGACCTCCAGTAGCAAGGTTGTTGTAGGGTTAAGCTCTAGAGAGAGAGAGAAGGGCCCGAGTTATAAGGTTGGAAGTTTAGACTTCGGGCTAGGAGAAACCCTGAGAAGTTGAGGATGATGCGACCTAAGAGGATGGTTGTGGTTTCCTCATGCACGATCCCTAGAGGCTGATGGTATGTTAGTTGCCTTTAAAGGAACCAAACCCTAGAGAGCGGATGAGACTGATGGTACCTATGTGCCTATGGTATAGGTGTTTACCTTTTAGGGATAGGAGGAAGAGTTCCTTAGACCATGAAGAGGTTTAGTAACAAGTTGTGAGGCCTTATACCTAGTTGGTTGTCCTTGAGGAGGACTCCACTTTGAGGTGTTATTCAAATGGAATGATAATGGGAAGTGCATGTCGTACCTTGTACATGCTTGGTACGTGGTTACAGGGTTGAGCATGTAGTTGGACATCAAAAAGGTGAACCTAGGGTTCCTAGACCTAAGCGGGGAAGTAGTAGTGCTTGGTGTACCTAATTATCATGATGAGATTTGAGTTTCCATAGGTCTGAGCATGGCACTCCTCATGTTTGGAGGATTGGGAAACCCCTTGGATTAAGGTGTATGTTTTATGAACCCCCTCGCATAAAGGTTGGTGACATATGATGGTCCTATATAAAGGAATAGAAACAAGTAAGACCTACCATGGAGACCTAGCATGGTTTAGTAGGTGGTCTGCTTGCTAGCTACTTGCCTGAGTAGCTTGCTAGGGTTAAACATGCTCATGTTATGTAAAAGCTAGGCGTAGGGATGTTTGTGACCTTTGTTTCTATCAAGAGATAGTTTCCTCCCATCCTGGGAGATGACCCTTTTGTAGGGTGTATACCATCTTTTCTTGGGTTTGAGAAAACCCTAAGAGGTTTCATAGAATCTTGAGAAGCTAAGTGGAGAGCACATAGTATAATAGTGAACCTATAGACCCATAGATGATCATCTTTGAGTGCATGTGTATGTGTTACCATGAAGGTAACCAGTATGGGGCCTAACCGAGGTAGATAGGTCACCATGAACCCTATGAAAAGATGTAAGCCAGACCATGAATGCAGAGAGAGATGATGGAGACTTGGGTAAGGTTTCAAGTTGGATATGTACTATGTTAGAATCCTAAGTCTATTCTAGGGTCAGGTAGGGATAAGACCGATGGAAGTATGAGTTACCTAATTCCCTAGTTGCACATGACCATTGGGTCGGGAGGTAACAACTATCATTGTCTAAGGGCCATGGGTTAGGAGATTGATCACCTTCATGAACTCATGGGACCTAAAAGGTAGATGAGGAGGGCACTCTCTGGATGCATAAGGGAAGAGGGATGACCCCAAAAGTGCTGGCACCCTACAGACCTAGAGGAGATGATCAAGGATCGTGTGTGGACCCAAGTAGGTTTGAGGCCAGTTTTTCATGAAAGTAACCTTGATATCAAAATGTTCATGATGTGGAGACATGTGATGCATGTTTCAAATTAGATTGTAGGTGTATTGGCAATGTGGGATGTACCATCTCTACTCTTGGAATAGGAAGAACTTTGTATTTGGACTACAACCAAATGCTTATTTCCTCTTGTTATGAGAGTGAGAGATAGGACAATATGCGTGCCATACACCAAGCATAAAGATAATGTGAGTTGAAATGTTTCTATGAGGTATGAGGATGGAGATAATAGCGTACCCTTATGGAGTGTACGATAAGTGGATGATTTACAAACACTAAGAGAACTAAGGTAGTAATCTTATGAAGATGTTTTATCATGAGCTATGTGGAGTTATGAGTTATACAAGGTTAAGTTCAAAAACCAAGAGGATGAGCTCAGAGTTTTCTTGATGAAGATAGACTTAGAGTTTGAGATGAGATAATAAGTGGAATACATGGAGGTGTATGTCTTCACTGTTACCTAGCACCTAAAGATGAAAGGTAGAAATGGATGCTCTGGTTGAGATGCAACTAGTTTGCCTGGAGGCTAGAAGAGGTTGTTAGGTTATCCCTCAGTTAGAAAAGGAGATATGTTTGGCTAACACTCAGATGTAAAGAGATTTGTTGATCGAGTTAGTGGTTGCTTGGTTAGCCAGCCTAGGGCTTGTTGTGATAGAAGGATGGTTGTAGAACCTCATATGCACTTCTCTGGAAAAGAAGGTGATGAAACCCATGACTAGAGTGTTTTAGGGTTTTCGAGGAATCAACCTTGAGAAATCATGACATACAGGAGATCATGATTTAGAGTTCATCACACACCGTGGTACTACTAAGATAGTAAGTTGCAGTAGTACTTTGGATACCTAAGATGAAGTTGCATGTGGCTTGTCGACATGCATTCCAGGTTGTGAAGGATGAACACTAGTAACCTAGTAAGTTGATATAGAAGATAAAGAGTCCCCGAGAGGGAATGGGAGTTCATCATTATGGATGTTGTGGTAAGTCTCCCATGGACCGAAGAAGGTCAAGATGCAATATGGGTTATGGTAGATCGCTTTACCTAGATGACATGATCTAAGAGAAAGAAAGAAAACTATCAAGAGATAGATCCGGTTGAGCTACATGTAAAAGAGATGGTTTAAATACCCAA
This sequence comes from Alisma plantago-aquatica, assembly GCA_963693085.1. NCBI lineage: Eukaryota > Viridiplantae > Streptophyta > Magnoliopsida > Alismatales > Alismataceae > Alisma > Alisma plantago-aquatica. The sequence goes on from OY856412.1 coordinate 1,007,212,758, forward strand.
TAATGCAAGTTTAAAAGTTCTTGAGTATGACCTAAAGATTCACTTCCATGAAGTGGAGGTAGATACATGAAGAACTCAATGGTAGTACAACTTCTCACCCCTAACTAATGGTTAGTATGATCTAGACAAGAGGGTCTGATGAGAGCATGTGTGCTCATTCAGGGTGATACATGGGGGGCAGTCCTTGCCCTATGAGAGATGTGATGATAACCACCATAGCCAGTATTGAGATTTAAAGAAGATCTGTAAGGTAGGTTGTGTCGGTCACCACTTCATTAAGATAATGTTGGTGAAGGGACCACACGAGGGTCAGAAAAGGACCATAGTGTGTGCAGATGAAGTTGCTTTGATCATGTGATGGCTGAGGAAGCCCAGGGGTGACATGAGTTGTGAGCTGGTGCAAAGCAGACTGACATGCAGTTCACTGTGGGAGAATATGCGATGTGAAAATATGACCCCTCTAAGCTACAGCTGAGAAAGCTGAGTCCCGATATATGGGTCCTTTTGAGATGGATTGGTGCAGATGGTTATGTTTAGTCTTACCCCTACCGATAATGTGATGTGTTCCACGAATCCGATCTAGAGCACTGTTACGACCCCACCTCCCGATAACCCCCAATTAAGGGAGACCGAGAGGTCAAAGCCGCACCCATAACTTCCGAATCACAGGTTCAACACTTAACCAAGAACAATTATTAAATTTTAATAGACTAAACTGGAAAGCTGTAAGAAAATAAATTTTGCATAACTTTTTGAAAACTTGGATCTCTAAACTTCTATCCACTTATGGATTCTATTCTAATTAATCCTCCTTTTATTTTACTTCATGTATTTCACAGTATGACGATTTACTGTTTGTCCTTTTGGCTTGTACCTAAAATGCCGAAAAACAAAATGTCAGTCAGCCGAAGCTGGTATGTGGGGGAAGCAATAAACGTGCAACTATGATAATAATGTAATCATTCAATTAATCATTTAACAACCAAGATTACATTTTAAATATAACTCTGCAATCAATGAGTACCCTATCCTCTGTGCTATCCCTGCAGTGGACCTGGATACTACCTTCCTTATGGTAGATCCCCATTAAACCCCTCATGGTTCCACCTATAGGAGAACCAGTTTCTAGGGTTGAGTCACATGACACTACTCGTAAGTAGCCCACTCCTTAACTCATGGCAGGCTAATGGGTCTCATGGCACTACACTTAGTAGCCCAATTTCTAACCCACGATAACCTAGACCTTACTCTAGGTTACCCCTTTTTAGCCTTTACAAGCCACAGAGGTGGACCCAGATCTAGCCAATTATACATGTATATTCATAGTGATAGTCATAGTCACTCTATAGTTGCATGAAATAAAAGCATCCAACAGTTATTTCAAGCCATGAGGGAAACGTCGATAAAATCCTTAGAAAACTAGTCGGGATAATCATAAGCGTAACCACATACCTGATTTGATGATTTCACAAGCATTAAGCAAATCCAAGCAAGCAATTCAACAATCACATAATTCCTGAAAAGAATATGTACTCTATTTATTACACACTTTATGAAGAATCTACTGTATTGACTTGGATTCACTTTCTAGGGTTTCTAATCCGCATTAAGGTTTGATTAATGTTCATTAGGGTTTTGATGCGATGATTTTGAGTCGCATTTATAGACCTATTTTATATGTGTTTTATGCTTTAATTAGTCATTTCTATGGTAAATATCACATAATTCATCCAATTTGTTCTTTGTTGCTATTTTATGTCAAATCCCCTTCAATTTATTGTTTTGAACATTAATTGTCAAATTATTATTATTTGTGTGAATTGATTTGGTTTCATGTTTAAATTTCAGGAAAAATGAGTATCTGCTTCCGTCGATACCATCGACGGAAGTCGATACCATCGACATGGTTACAGGTTGCCAGCCGAAAGAAGCAGGAAAAAGTCGATACTATCGACTTTGATGTCGATGGTATCGAGATACCATCAGCTTGTTGATGCAGAAGAAGTCGATAGTATCGACACCAAGTCGATACCATCGACACATGGAGGCTACAGCGTCGCAAAACGACAAAACTGACGCCTAAAGGAAGTTGATACCATCGACCCGAGTCGATGGTATCGAGATGATGTCGGGCGCGACAAAGGAAGGGTTTGCAGCCAGCCACTACTGTAGTGAGTCGATACTATCGACTCGCGTCGATGGTATCGATGCCGTAGGATATGAGTTGGCTTTCTGATGATCTCAATCAGACGGCTACGGTTAATTAGTGACCTAATGACCGAGATATACCTAATGACGGCCGCCCGGAAGAAAGGAGGATCTGATTAGCCATTGCACAAGTACCGAGGAGTAGTGGAGAGGAGAACGGAGGCCAGAAGCTCATACCAGTCGATCCGGACACCGCAGAAGACGGATTTCACCACCGAAAGGTGGGAGAGCACGTGTTCCACGCAAAGGATCAACCGGTTCTTCTCCGTTCAGGGGTTTTCTCTTTCATTTCACGTTTTTCACATGATTTCCCCTATCTCTACCTTGTACTTGTTTGAGATGAACATGCAGGGCTAATCCCCTTCATCTTTAGGACCGGGAGTAGCCCAGGGATTCATTGTATGACAGTTTTATAATAGTAATTCATATTTTCTCTCTTAAATCTGTGGTATAGTTTCATTTTCTCCATATATTGTTATGCTTGATCACCATAATAATAACCTAATGCCCTTAATCACTTTGAAAGAAGGATTAACGGTTGAAAAGAGACGAAATCTACGTTAATCGATAAATCCCTTGACCAAGGTGGTGTAAAATTAATGGTGGATACTGAGAGATCGTTCGTAATGCACTCAGTTTAGGGGATAGGTTACTACGATGGTGGAACCGACCTAAACCTAAGTAGTGAATTGTACCACGATAGTGGGCAATTCTGTTTTCAGGCCATTACCCGGATAGAGAGAGAACATTGAGGCATTATATAAAACCTAATACAATGAAAACCCGCGGTGAAACTGCAATCCTAAAGATATCCTTTTGAATTGATTAAATTAACCTTTAATCGATTGTTTGCTTTTTTTATTTTTATTTTCTTTTAATTTTGTTCAACAACCATAATTTGTTATTCGGCTTAGCTGATCGCAAATAGTTAGTAGGAGTCTCCAACATTTCCGAGTATCCCTATGTTCGACTCGGGCCTCACAAGGCCTATACTACTCGATGCGTACACTTGCATTTTTAGCGCGTAGTAAAATACACGTCAGGTTTCTTAGATCAATTTCTCAAACTTTAACCCTTTTAGGTCAACAAACCCTAAAATACTCTTTTCTACTTATATGAACCTTAATTGCTCAACTATCCATTTTAATAGTCTTTTATATCCAAATTGACTTAGGATCATCTTATCCCTATTTATTCATGGACTTGAACAATTAAAACACATATTCACCTAAATTAGGGTTTTCAAGCTCATTAAGGCATATTCATGCACGAAACCCTAAATTAAGCCAATTATATAAAAAGATCATCTTTTTAGATTCTATCTTCACATTTATCAACAACAGGTTAATATTGTCTTGAATTATCCATTGAACAACATTAAATCCATCTATCATCAAATCTAAGGGTTTTTCATTAATTAAATCATTAAAGATGATAACTTTATGTACTTTTCAAATTTCAAGAATATTTATGCACATAATCTCTAAATTAAACTAATTACGTGCAAAGATCATCCGTTTTTATCTTAAAGTACCTTTTTACATTTAACATGTTATTATCAACTTTAATGATCCATTAAACCCTATTAAACACTTTATTCATTTCAAAATAGAGTTTCTTAATCTTTTATTCATTAAAGTTGATAACTTAAACTACTTTTTGAATTGTAAGATGAATTAGATTCTAAAGATATTTTTATTGAATTCCTCTCATTTATCTGAGCAAAATGCATATATTATTTGCTACCATCGGAGTTACGGATAAAAAGATATGATTTTTGTATTAATCCACTTACTTGACCAATCTGGGAGCACCACGTCATCCCGCTCCATGCAACGTGCCTTGTGTGTTTGGAAACATAACTGAAAGTCGAAATTGCCACCACGTAAGTGAACATCGCTTCAGCCCATGGAGGGGTAAAAGCGTCGAAAGCCAAGTCTTCTTCAACCTTGCGCCGCCCTTGCCCTAGTCGCCGTCCAGGTTGGTTTGCGGGGAGGTTTTAACCCCCTCCCATGGCCGCACACTTCTCCTCTGAGGTCTCTCGACCTCCGCCATGCTCCACCACCCTCAGATCAGCATCCATCCATGACGAGCTATAGACGACCAGGGCAAATATTTCCTTGAGCTAGCGACTTCACAACTATCTGAACTTGAAGGGGATGTCATGGATCCCTTCAAACTCCTTCAGACGCTCCCGGGCCGCTCAAATCCTTGTAGTTAGGGTTTTCACGAAGAGAAGAATAAGGAGGAGGGGAATAAGAGAGGAGTACGTGGAAATCCCTTTGAAATCATCCCTGGGCTCTACCCCTTTTATAGGGGAGGGTAACGAAGCCCTAAGATGGCTTGCCCACAAAGAAACGAAGTCCCTTTTATAAAGGAATCATATTCCTTCAAGGAGAAGAAACCTTCTCTCTCTTCCCTAACTTTGGATATTCCTTATTGCTTGGATATTTAGAAATTTGAAAATTCTTTCCCTTATTCTCTTTAGTCTTGGCTTTTAATCCAATAGACACGAAATTCTATTTCCTTCAATAGAAATTACTTTTTTTTTATCAATACCTCATAATTCATTAATAATGTATCACATTATCCTTTTATTTTGCAATTTTGGTATTTTCTCTTTCTTTCCTCTTTATTGGGACTCCTTGGATTCCATTATTTTGAAATCCCTTTTCAAGGATAATTATTATCCTTCTAGATGCATCTATATGCATTATTTCCCATTATCATGTTTATTTCTTATTAAAATATTTCCTTTTGAGGATTTCTCTTTATTTCTCTTTTATTTTCCTCATTGGCATTACTTTTAATATTAGCAACCTCACACCAAGAAATCTCATTTATGCATCTTTCCACTCATTTTCCACATTTTATCATTATTTTCAAATTCTTTCTTAATAAAGGAATACTTAATTAATCTTTTCCTTCTTATTGCCTTTTCTTTGCAACGTTGGACTCCTAGAAACCCAAGGAACCCAAGAGGCACGAAATCCCTCTTTAGATTTGCCTTCTAGAGGTTTCCACATCATTCTTTTCTCAAAAATCCAATTATTCATTTATTAATTTATTAATTGAATTCCCTTTCTTTATTTCCTTGTTATTGGGCCCAATAGCCAATAAAGCCCACAACACAATCATCAAGGCTATTGTAAATGAAATCTATTTATTCAAAACAAATTATTTCATTATTTGTTCAATCATCTTTAATGTGAGAAATTACATTTCTCACCAATTGAACCCAAAAATTGGGGTTGTAACATCCTTCCCCTCTTATAGGAATTTTTTCCTCAAAATTCTATCAAGCAAACAAACAATTCAGGATAAGACATTTCCATGTCCATCATTGGCCCCTATGTGGCTTTACCGTACTCATGGCGCTTCCAAGGAACCTTTATCATCACTTATTCTTTTCTCTGGGTTCTTTCATCCTGGCGTCTATAAACTACACAGGTGACTCAGGCCATTTCAGCCTCCCTTGGGGCTTACTAGTTTCATTTCTCAGCACGTGGTCTGGGTACCTCACATAGTGCTCTAAATTGGACACCTGGAACTCAACACACATGTCTTTATCCTGAGGGGTAAGGTTAACCTTCCCCACCAATCCATCTCTATGGACCCATGTATCGGGGACTCATCTTTCTTAGCTATAACTTAGATGGGTCATATTTTCATTTCTCATATTCTCCCACAGTGAACTGCATGTCAGTCTACTTTGCATTTGCTCATGACTCTCGTCGTCTCTAGGCTCCTTTCAGCCATTGCACGATCAAAGCGACTTCATATAAACGCACTGTGGCCCTTTTCTAACCATCACGTGGTCCTTTCACCAACATCACCTTACTGAAGTGGTGACCGACACAACCTCCCTTACAGAGCTTCTTTAAATCCTGATACTGGCTATGGTGGTCTTTCATAGGACAAGAACTGTCTCTAGATATCACCCTGAATGAGTACACATGCTCTCATCAGACCCTTTAGTCTGGATCATACTAACCATTAGGTAGGGGTGATAAACTGTACTAACATAGAGTTCTTCATGTACTTACTTCCACCTTTTGGAAGGGAAACTTTAGGTCAAACTCAAGAACCTTTGAACTCGCACCATGGTGTAGCTGAACCATCTCTCTCATGGGTAGTTCAACCAAATCTGTCCCTTGATAGAACTGTTTCTTTCTTATGTCATCTAGGTACATCCCACATTGCCAGTACACCTTCAAATCTAAGTTGAAACACACAACTTATGTCTCTACATCACCATCATCTCGATATCAAAGTTACCTCCATGGAAAACTAGTCTTGAACCTACCGAGGTTTACACACAATCCTTGGTCATCTCCTCTAGGTCTATAGGGTGCCGACTCTTTTGGGGTCATCCCTCTTCCCTCATGCATCAAGAGAGTGCCCTATTCATCCGCCCTTTGGGTCCCATGAGTTCATGAAGGTGATTAATCTCCTAACCCATGGCCCTCAGACAATGATAGATGTTACCTCCCGACCCTATGGTCATGTGCAACTGGGGAATTTGGCAACTCCTACTTCCATCGGTCTTATCCCTACCTGACCCTAGGATAGACTTAGGATTCTCCATTTATAGTACATGTACAACTTAGAACCTTGCCCAAGCCTTCATCATCTCTCTTTGTATACATGGGCTGACATCCATCCTTTCATAGGGGTCATGGCGACCTGCCTACCTTGGTCAGGCCCCTTACCGTTTACCTCCATGGTAACACATACACATGCACTTAGAGATGTATATCTATGGGTCTATAGGTTCATTCTCATACAATGTACTTTTCACTTAGCTTCTCAAGATCCTATGAGACCTCTTTAGGTTACCTTAAATCATCAAAACTGATATACACCCTACCAAAGGGGTCCCTCTCCCAGGATGGGAGGAAAACTATCTCTTGACAACAAGGTCACAAAATCTCTTAGGTCTAGGGTTTACATCCACATGAGCCTACTTAACTCTAGCAAGCTATTAAGGCACAAGCAGATCACCTACTGAACCATGCTTGGTCATACTTGTCCTCTTTCCTCAATGTTGGATCAAGATCATACCTTCCTTTATCATCAACCTAGCTGTGAGGGGTTCATCAAACATACCTTAAACTTAAGGGACTTCCCTTTTCCTCTATACATGAGGAGTACCATGCTCGAAACTATAGCAACTTAATTCTCATCATGAGAATTAGGTACACCACTTCCCCTCTTAGGCCTAGGAACCCTAGGTTCACTTTTAGGTGTCCAACTGCATGCTCTATCTCTTAACCATGAATCAAGCTTGAAAAAGGCATGACATGCACTTCCTGTCATCCTTCAACTTGAGCAACACTTAGATTTGGATCCTCCTCAAGGACAAACAACAAGGTACAAGGCCTCACAACCTATTACTAAACCTTTTTAGGTCCATGAAACTCTTCTTCTCATCTATACCATATGTACAGAGGTACCAGCAAACTCATCCTGTCTCTAGGGTTTGGTTCCTCTCACGGCCACCAAGACATCATCAACATCTAAGGGTCAAGCATTTGGCGACCACTGTCATCCACTTAGGTCGCATCATCCTCAACTCCCTACTTTTCCTCATATCTCAGAGTTTAGGATTCCAACCTTCTTGCTTGGTTTCCTGCTCTCTCTCTAGAGCTAACCCTACAACCAACCTCACCATTAGAGGTCCTCTCTTCATGAAGGATCAACCTCAAAAGCATCCTCTACATAGGTGAAGCCTAGGCTCAAACTTATGTTTGCTCAAGATCATTCATAACCCTTTATGCTTATTTCATAAGCCGTCCATCATGATTCCTTAACCAGGGTTTCATCCTACTACTGACGTGCCCTGGGTGCAAGCCATACCCTACTTGCACAAGCCCATAGGGTTCTATAGGTTTTTCTATATCTTTATCCATGGAGGAGCTATCCTTCACTCTAACCTGCTCGACCCTTCCCAGGGTTGGGTTGCTAGAGGTACTAGGTCATCTAATGGCTCATATGGCATCCAAGGCATGTCTATCCAAACATATGGTCTATCATGACATCTAAGTCATCATGTTGTCTCTCCCTTTCACTTAGGGTTAGGGTTAACATCATCCTTAGAGGATGTGCCAGGTCTCTATTTGCAATGGAGATCTCTATCTCCAAGACTAACTCTCTTTATCTATCCTCTTGACAAGCAGGTCTAGCCTCAGGTCTCTTTTGAGGGCATGACAACTTATGTCATACGACCTAAGCATGTATCTATTCTTTAGTTTATGCTTACTCTATTAAGCTTATGCCTATGACATCTTATTTAAATTCTTTTCATTAATTTGATGGAGGATTCCTTAGACCTTATTAATCTTACCCATACCTCAAGAGGGTGAGGAGAAAAGGGAAAAACCCTAATCCTTAAGGTCCTTAACAGAATTTGTGATGAGAAGGGATGAATAAGATGAGAAAGTCCTAAAGGTATCTTATTTTGATTCATACCCTAAGACTTTGGATAGGCAGTCACATGGATCCGAGAGTCCTCGTATTCTGACTAGCGGTGCGGAGGAAAAATTTTCCAGCCCCGGTCGTGATCCTTTTCTAGACACCTCCATCTTTCGGATAATCCTCTAATAACTCCCTTGGGTTCTATGGGTTTTGTAAAATTTAATAATTATTAATGGTTACGCGAGGAACCTATGCTTTGATACCAAATGTTACGACCCCACCTCCCGATAACTCCCAATTAAGGGAGACCGAGAGGTCGAAGCCACACCCATAACTTCTGGATCAAAGGTTCGACACTTAACCAAGAATGATTATTAAATTTTAACAGACCAAACTGGAAAGATGTAAGAAAATAAAATTTTGCATACCTTTTTGAAAACTTGGATCTCTAAACTTCTATCCACTTTTGAATTCTAGTCTAATTAATCCTCCTTGTACTTTAATTCATGTATTTCACAATATGACGATTTAATGTTTGTCCTTTTGGCTTGTACCTAAAATGCCGACAAACAAAACGTCGGTCAGCCGAAGCTGGTATGTGGGGGACACAATAAACGTGCAACTATGATAACAATGTAATCATTCAATTAATCATTTAACAACCAAGATTACATTTTAAATATAACTCCGCGATCCATGAGTACCCTATCCTCTGTGCTATCCCTGCAGTGGACCTGGATACTACCTTCCTTATGGTAGATCCCCATTAAACCCCTCATGGTCCCACCTATAGGAGAACCAATTTCTAGGGTTAAGTCACATGGCACTACTCGTATGTAGCCCACTCCTTAACTCATGGCAGGCTAATGGGTCTCATGGCACTACACTTAGTAGCCCAATTTCTAACCCACGATAACCTAGACCTTACTCTAGGTTACCCCTTTTTAGCCTTTACAAGCCACATAGGTGGACCCAGATCTAGCCAGTTATACATGTATATTCATAGTGATAGTCATAGTCACTCTATAGTTGCATGAAATAAAAGCATCCAACAGTTATTTCAAGCCATGAGGGAAACGTCGATAAAATCCTCGAAAAACTAGTCGGGATAATCATAAGCGTAACCACATACCTGATTTGATGATTTCACAAGCATTAAGCAAATCCAACCAAGAATGCAATCCAAGCAAGCAATTCAACAATCACATAATTCCTGAAAAGAATATGTACTCTATTTATTACACACTTTATCAAGAATCTACTTTATTGACTTGGATTCACTTTCTAGGGTTTCTAATCCTCATTAAGGTTTCATTAATGTTCATTAGGGTTTCTTAGATCAATTTCTCAAAGTTTAACCCTCTTAGGTCAACAAACCCTAAAATACTCTTTTCTACTTATATGAACCTTAATTGCTCAACTATCCATTTTAATAGTCTTTTATACCCAAATTGACTTAGGATCATCATATCCCTATTTATTCATGGATTTGAACAATTAAAACAATTAAAAGACATATTCACCTAAATTAGGGTTTTCAAGCTCATTAAGGCATATTCATGCATGAAACCCTAAATTAAGACAATTATATAAAAAGATCATCTTTTTAGATTCTATCTTCACATTTATCAACAACAGGTTAATATTGGCTTGAATTATCCATTGAACAACATTAAATCCATCTATCATCAAATCTAAGGGTTTTTCATTAATTAAATCATTAAAGATGATAGCTTTATGTACTTTTCAAATTTCAAGCATATTTATGCACATAATCTCTAAATTAAACTAATTACATGCAAAGATCATCCTTTTTTATCTTAAAGTACATTTTTACATTTAATAGGTTAATATCAACTTTAATGATCCATTAAACCCTATTAAACACTTTATTCATTTCAAAATAGGGTTTCTTAATCTTTTATTCATTAAAGTTGATAACTTACACTACTTTTTGAATTGTAAGATGAATTAGCTTCTAAACATATTTTTATTGAATTACTCTCGTTTTTATGAGCAAAACACATATGTTATTTGCTACCATCGGAGTTACGGATAAAAATATATGATTTTTGTATTAATCCACTTACTTAACCAATCCGGGAGCACCACGTCACCCAGCTCCATGCAACCTGCCTTGTGTGTTTGGAAGCATAACTGAAAGTTGAAATTTCCCCCGCATAAGTGAACATCACTTCAGCCCATGGAGGAGTAAAAGCGTCCAAAGCCAAGTCTTCTTCAACCTTGTGCTTCCCTTCCCCCGCATAAGTGAACATCACTTCAGCCCATGGAGGGGTAAAAGCGTCCAGGTTGGTTTGTGGGGAGGTTTTAACCCCCTCCCATGGCTACACGCTTATCCTCTGAGGTCCCTCGACCTCCGCCATGATCCTCCACCCTCAGATCAGCCTCCATCCATGACCAAGGTGGCCAGAAACTGGAGCTTTGTGTCTGCCAACTCAACCCCTTCCGACGAACTGCAGACGACCAGGGTGAAAATTTCCTTGAGCTAGCGACTTCACAGCTATCTGAACTTGAAGGGGATTTCAGGGATCCCTTCGAATTCCTTCATACGCTCTCGGGCCGCTCAACTCCTTGTAGTTAGGGTTTTCATGAAGAGAAGAAGAAGAAGGAGGAGAAGAAGCGACGAGTACGTGGAACTCCCTTTGAAATCATCCCTGGGCTCTACCCCTTTTATAGGGGAGGGTAACGAAGCCCTAAGATGGCTTGCCCACAAAGAAACAAAGTTCCTTTTATAAAGGAATCATATTCCTTCAAGGAGAAGAAACCTTATCTATCTTCCCTAACTTTGGCTATTCCTTATTGCTTGGATATTTAGAAATTCGAAAATTCTTTCCCTTATTCTCTTTAGTCTTGGCTTTTAATCCAATAGAGAAGAAATTCTATTTCCTTTAATAGAAATTACTTTCTTTTTGTCAATACCTCATAATTCATTAATAATGTATCACATTATCCTTTTATTTTGCAAATTTGGTATTTTTTCTTTCTTTCCTCTTTATTGGGACTCCTTGGATTCCATTATTTCGAAATCCCTTTTCAAGGATAATTATTATCCTTCTAGATGCATCTATATGCATTATTTACCATTATCATGTTTATTTCTTATTAAAATATTTCCTTTTGAGGATTTCTTTTTATTTATGGCTTATTTTCCTCATTGGTATTCCTTTTAATATTAGCAACCTCATGGATACGAAATTTCACCAAGAAATCTCATTTATGCCTCTTTCCACTCATTTTCCACATTTTATCATTATTTTCAAGTTCTTTCTTAATAAAGGAATACTTAATTAATCTTTTCTTTTTCTTATTGCCTTTTCTTTGCAACTTTGGACTCCTTGGAACCCAAGGAACCCAATAAGCACGAAATCCCTCTTTGGATTTGCCTTCTAGAGGTTTCCACATCATTCTTTTCTCAAAAATCCAATAATTCATTTATTAATTTATTAATTGAATTTCCTTTCTTTATTTCCTTGTTATTGGGCCCAATAGCCAATAAAGCCCACAACACAATCATCAAGGCTATTGTAAATGAAATCTATTTATTCAAAACAAATTATTTCATTATTTGTTCAATCATATTTAATGTGAGAAATTACATTTCTCACCAATTGAACCCAAAAATTGGGGTTGTAATAAGCACTATGTGAGGTACCCAAGCCATGTGCTGAGCCATGAACCCATTTGGCTTTGAGAGAAGCTGAAATGTCCTGAGTCACCTATGAGGGTACAAGGTACCAAGGTGAGAAAGAACTCAGATGCAAGAATATGAGATGATGAAGGTTCTTGGGAGGAACCATGGAGAGGTTAAAACCACATGGGAGCCATGATGGACATGAGGACGTCTTATCCTGCTTGTTTGTATGTTTGATGGAATTTTGAGGGAAAATTTCCTATAATAGGGGAAGGATTTTGCAACCTCAATTTTGTATATGTTTTCATAATTGAATTGAAAAGATTTGTGAATATGGACTTAATTGAAAAGGTTGTGTGCTTTTCTTCAAAAGATGTATTTCTTTACAAAACTCCCTTTTGATAGGAATCATGTAATTTCTATCCAATGATGGATATAAAAGAGAAGAAAAGAAGAAAAGTCCAAATAAAAGAAAAAGATACAAGATAATGGATATTAAGAAAAGTAATTATGAGAAATACATAGAACTCTCTAGAAAGTGGAATTAGTGGCAACAATTAAGTAAATTTTGTTTCTATGTGATTTCTAATAAAAGAAATATGAAAAGAGGAAAAAGGAAATGAAAGATAAAGAGAAATCCTTGGAAAGAAATATCTTAATAAAGAAATATGTAAGATAATGAGAAATAAAGTATGTGGATGCATCTATAAGGATAATAAGAATCCTTCAAAAAGTATTTTTAAATCTTAAGGTTCCTTGGGTTCCAAGGAGTCCAAATTGCAAAGATAATGCAACAAGAAAGAGAAAGGATTAATTAAATATTGCTTTATTTAGAAGAAATGTGAGATAATAATAATATTACAAGAAATATGTGGAAATATGGATAATGAATCCATCTTGGATGAGATTTCGCATCTACATAGTTTCTAATGGAAAAAGGAATCAAAATCAAAGAAAATAAAAGATTCAGAGAGAGAAAATATGTATAAAATATGTTTTATTAAGAGATAACTTGCATATAAAGAAAAGTATCTCATACTTTCAGTTTTGAGTCCCAAAGTTGGTAAACACATGGATTAAGTCTTTTTAGACCTTACCTTAAAATATGGGATCAATTGGATACATGGTTTATGAGATATGATTTTGGAAGATTTCCCAAAGTGGAAAGGAATACATTGAATGTCACCATTTTAATGGAATTAGAATTCTTTTTATCAGCCTTTTTTTTAGAGCGTGCTTACTTGACCATTGGATATTTGATCCAAAGCTTCACATTTGTCTTCTAGCCTGGATCGAGAAAGGAAATAAGAGCACAGCTTTAAGGATGTTCCTACTTGATTCTCTCGTGAACCAATCCGTGTGCAAAGAAGGAAATCCCTTATGTGGATTTGCAAGGCAGAAACGAACCAAAATATCCTAAATTTTGGTGCGTTTAGAAGATAGTTGACAGAAAACCCAAACCAGATCTCCACGGCAACGAAAGCCTATGAACCAGACCTATAAAAGGGGGGCAAAGACCCCTCTTCTAGAGCATAAAGCTATTCTCTAGACGCTACGTGATCTCAAACTCCCTCGTCCGGCTTCAATTTCCTTCTTGGTCTTGACCCCCACAACTAACCGTGACCAACATCCTCGCCGGAGATCAGCCCTACCGCCACGATGACTTGGATCACCACCAAAGAATTAGAAGGCATCACAGAGTTTGCTAGAGTGGGGTGAAGCTAGAGGGCCTTTTTCCCGCTGAAGGGAGGGACTGGATCATAGGGTGAACTGCTAGGTTAACCACCTGTTCGTGTGAGAAGGAGACGCGCGTGAGGAAGAAGAAGACTCAGGTCAAATGACTTGTTTGACCCCTGGCGTGTGTTCAAGATGAAGGGTCATGAAGGTCTTTTTCCTTTTAAAAGTTGGCCCAACGATGGAATTAAGAAAAATGATTTTCACTGATGTGTCAAGCCGCCATTGGCCAAAAGGTAATTATCTTGTGAAGGTCATATCTAATAATTGGTAGCTCCAATGGAAACATACAAAATAAGAAAATTGATTAGGAGAACGCGTAGAATCCAATAAAAATACTTTTACACCAGATTTTGTTTCTATTTGCAAAAGTGTGCTAAGTTAATGAAAAGTGCTTTGAAATTATGTTAGAAACCCTAATTGAAATTAATGGTTAAGTTCATGATGCTTAATCGGTGAAATTAAGTAATAGTAACATGTTGAAATGTTAATGATGAACTTGAACCCGATCTAGATGATTTATTGCATGGCTTAGGGTTTTACACCAATTATGATCGATAAAGCATTTAGAAACCTCAATTTAGGGTAAAAGAGGAAAAGATCATATTTAATTCAAAATATGTGAAAATATGTTGTTAAATGATGATCCTGGCCTGTTAGATGAGATAGGTTATGATCCTAAGGATTTGTGAGTTATTTTGGTTAATTAGGGTTTGTAGTAATAGAAGTGAAAGAAAAACCCTAATTGCAATTGAAACCCTAAAAGTGCATTAGAAACCCTAGGAAGCAAGCTAGGTTTAATAGACCTTGATGGCATGATCAATGATAGGAAAGATTGGATGCATATTTCAGGGTCATCTTGTGTTCTTGCTTGTTTACTGGATTACTTGCTTTTTTGGATTATTTCTGCACTCAAGTCAGCCTGACAGGTATGTGGTTAATTATGATTAATCACATTAGTTTCGCGAAGGTTTTGTGGATGATTAATCATGTTGAATGCAACCTATCAGTTTGTATTTTCATACTTGCAAATCATAAAGTCACTATGATTATCACAATTATAATATAAGTGTGTATTCTCGCACCTACATGCCACCCTGATGGATGATGCAAAAAGGTCAAGCCCAAGAAGATGGTCATGGGTACCATGAGTGGTGACCCCAGACACCAAGCTCGAGATTGAGAAGGTGGTCTTTGTTGCATGACTAATGGGCACCATGAGAGGTGGCCCCAGGAACCAAGCTTGGGATTGAGAAGGTGGCCTTAAGTTAATGGCAAAAGAGAAACCCTAAAGAGGGTATTCCAGGGTTAGGGCAAAAGTAGTGGAGAATGTCACATTGAAAGCGTAAATGGGCTTGTTAATTAACTGGATTGTAATATTTAGATTGTTAGCCATATTTGTGAAATTTTGGTTGTCCCCAAATACAAAGCTTTGTGAAGGGTTGAGTTTTGAGTTGTCAACCCCAGTGGCTACTTTGGAGAACTGTGAGTGGTTTTCCATGTTTGTGGAGTCGGCTCGGAGGCTAGATCAGATTAGTGGTCAAGAAGCATGAGAAGGATGCCAAGAAGAGGTCGACATAGTACCAAGGACAGTCATCTGAAAAATTTAAGGAGTCTATGTTCTCAACATTGACGTCACATTAGAGAGAAGCATGACAAATACAGTGGTCACCAAATAAGAGTAGAGGTCGCAACGTTTTGCCTACTGGAGCTCACATCACAAAATCAATGTCAGTGAAAGGGTTGTCTAGGCCACAATACGATACTAAGACTTGCCATAAGTGTGGACATGTAGGACATCTACGACGGGAGTGTCCAATGAAATGTGATAAGGTGACCCAAAAATCGAGGCAAAGCCAACAAGGCTTATAGAAACAACAATATAGTAGTGGTGGAAGAGACATGGATGGGCATAACAGACTGGTGCCTCTAGATAGGATGGGCATAACAGACTGGTGCCTCTAGATAGGAGGATGACCAATGGAAACAGCTTGATTTTATGCCTTGAGTCATCCAGATGGACTGGTCAACCTGCGAGTAGAGACATGTCAGATGGAGTATTTCATTCTGATATGTCTATTTGTTTTGGTTGACCTGAGTGCTACACACATTTTAATCACCCAAGAGGTGATTTGTATTTTTTCTTTGACTATTAGTCATAGATGTGCGATCTTGAGGAAGAGATGTGTAGGGTGTACCCGTCTATATTTGCTTTGGATATTGAGGGTGAAATTCTTATTAGGGGTTTATGGCTTGTAAGGCCCATGACCTATGTTTTGGGATAACCCTATTTGTTTTGCTTGATTAAGTTCTTAGAACCTTGATCTAGTCCTTTTAGATGTTTTTAGAGATTGTGGAGAGCTTAAGTCTCCAGTTTGAGCTTGTTTGGATGATGTTTGTGCTTTATGTACTTATTTTGAGGAGGGTGCCTTGTGAGTGTCTTGACCAAGAAACCTTCTCTAGGTGGTTTTGTCTCGACCATGATGTTTTTGGTGAGTCTTGGGTCGAGATAGTTGTCTTCTTGTGAAGTGTCTCAACCTAGTTTGTTGGTGACCTTTTTGTCTCAACAAAGTGGTGCTTTGGTGCTTTTGTTTCAATCTCCTTGAGGTGTTGTGACCAAAACCATGTGTTGGGGACCTAAGTGGTTGAGAGACAACATTGGTTGTATCACCATCTCATGCATGCAAGGTTTAAGAGGTTGCATGTTGGTTTCTTGGGTGGACAAGTGCCCCTTTGGTGCCTTTAGGTGTTGATACCTCATCCCCCATCTTCCTTCTCTCCTCCTTTGGTATATAAACCATTTTCTCTCCATGCAAGTGAACCTTTTGGCCCTATTTCTTCATCTTCCTCTTTTGCTCATCCTTGGGGCTTGGTGGAACAAAGAGAGCTGATCCTTGGACCTTTGATGACTGATATCCATTGCATGTGGTGATTCTTGCTCATCTTCAACCTTGGTAAGTGTTTGCCTTTCTTTGGTGATATTTTCTTCGATATACCTGCATATTCATTTATGCTGACTGACATTTTGTTTGTCGGCATTTTAGGTACAACCGTGAAAATAAAAAATAGTAAAGTGACACATTGTGAAAATAAGAAATAAGGTGCGAGGAGGATTAGATAGAATAGATTCAAGATGTGGATAGAAGTAGATACCCAAAGATTTTAAAAGATATGCAATGTTTTATTTTATTCCAACTTTCAGTATAGTCTTGGTAGAATTTTATAATTATTATTGATTACTTGTCGAACCATTGATCCTGAAAATTGGGATAATGACTCTGACCTTTTGTTCTCCCTTATTTGGGGGTTACTTGGAGGCGGGGTCGTTACAATGTCACTGCAAAAGGGTGGCATTTTGTTGTAAAGATTGCCCCACGAGATATGTTCAACATGGAAGAACAATCTTGGGTTGAGAATTTCAAAGCTTATGTGCAAGGTGAAACTAGAGATGGGCCATCAATGACATTAGAGGATGAAGATACTGATTGTGCCATAGTTAGATTGGATATGGAAAGAATTACTATTGATAGTTCAACAATTAAAAAAAACCAATCCCAAATTCAGTAGGATGATGAAAGTGTATCTCAAAGTGATGATGGTGATAGTTATGAATGAGAAGATTACAAAATAGCATCCAATTTTTCTGTTAGTTTGTCATTATTATTTGACTTAAATAAGCCGTTTTTGGCGCGATGTATCTCTTTAATTTCCTGTCTCACATTGTGCTCTAGCTAGGTGTATGCATTTTGCATGTCTAAAATTCTTCTTAATCAAATGTATCCTTATCTCTATTGTTGTTTATAATTATATTTTCTCAAATATATGTGTTTCATTTTTAAATATTAATTATAAAATTTTTATGATGTTGTTTAATATTTTTTTAAATGACTTCATTTTTATGTGACTTGATATACTAAGGATGAGAGAACAGTACAGTGACAACTGCCATAACAAGATAGCCACAAGGAATGATAAGAACAACAACAATTACTCTTGTACGGTGACTCATTTACCTAGCATTACTCGACATGGTTGTTGGCAATCTTTGAACCTATCATCCTCAAATCTCTCCAAAAAAATTTTAGCTTCCCTTCCAGCTAAAATTCATAATGATAGAGCAAACAAATTCAATAAAACTACTGCTAGCTCTGCAAAAAAATACCCAATCAGCCACGCCTCCCCAAGACTCTAATATGGTTGGTGGTTTGAAGTCCTCTCAAACATGTACAACTGAAAAGGAGATGGGAATAAGGTTCCAAAATCAACAAAACAAAGAAAGTGGTGATAAAGTTTCAAGATCAAGAAATTCACAGCTATCACGTGTGCCTAATGTCAATGCTTCCATGTCTATTCATTCGAGAATTGTAGAGAACCAATGTCACTTATCAAGTTAGTCTTGGTGATAACCAATGTCACTTATCAAGTTTTATGACAACCATTGCAAGAGATCCCAATCTTTTTCCACTAAACTACGAGGACTGGAGACAATTTCCAGCAAATAAAAAAGATTCTATATGGAATTTTGTGAAGGTATATTATTAAATTTTATTTTTAACTGGTTAAATGAAGCTTCTAATTGATATCCTTTATGTTGGCAGAGTAAATTCACAATGGATTCAGATCTAAAGGAGTGGGTAATGAAGAGACTAGGAAAGAAATGGAAGGACCACAAGTGGGAGTTAAGGAGACTATACTTCCTAGAAGATAGTCCATATGAACAACAGCTTGAACAAGTTGTTCCCCACGTGGACAAGTCTCATTGGAAATTTCTTGTGGATTATTGGAGGAGTAATAAAGGAATGGTAATATTTTTTTTTCTATTCATTGATACTTAAAGTACCTCACAGATAATTACTATGCACAATACTGCAATGTTTTGCACAGAGGAAGTCTATAACTAACAAGACAAGCAGAAAATTTGAAAAGGTTAGCCACACAACAGGAACTAAGTCATTTGCATGTCTGAAATATGATGCAAGTTAGTAATTTTTGTGATCCATTTAGACAATTTGATGGCAGCCGTTTATTTGATTTTTACAATAACCTTGTTTGAATGATAAAGATGGAGAAGGAAACAGGTAGAGAAGTGGATCCCATAATATTTTTTGAGAAAAGTCATTGTAAAAAAGATGGGAGCATAGTTGATGTTGAATCTGCTAAAATTTTGGTACAACACATCCTATCCTATAGTATTATGTTACATATACTAATTTCAAAGAGGTATTTATTTTGTATAAAATGCATCTCCTATGATTTGTTGTATGTAGGAAAACTTTTCTGAGGTAGGAGAAGAGCTGCAAAGAAAACAACCTGATGTTGCTTCAGATGAAATTTATAGGCATATTATGGGAGAAGAGAAACCAGGATATGTTTGTGGTTATGGACTTGGAACATCACCTTCTGATATCTGGGGAAAAAACCATAAATCCCGAGAAGCTGAAGAAGCGCAAAGGAAGCATTTCCAGGATAAGCTTGAAGAACAACGGTTGAAATTTGATGCAAAACTTCAAGAACAAAAGGATGAATTCAACCAAAAATTTGAGGAGTTATTTGCCTTAACTAGAGCAGGAAACAGTCAAGCACAACATGTTGGCACTGGCCAAGTATGAATACATTTTATACAATATGTGTGGTATCAATTATTTTCCATGTTGACTTTTATGGACTTATGACAAAAATAAAATAATTGTGTAGACAAACTTACCAATGCAAACTCCACTCCATATAAGACATTCATCATTTAAGAAGGGACAAGTATGTTTGTATTTGTGTAAATTGCACTTCATTTTACATTTATATAAATTTGTTATGTAAACTATATTTTGTTTCTAGGATGTGTATCTACTGAGTTTTACAGATCCAGATGCTAGAATTGCATTCGGTCGAGTATCTGAGGTTGACCCCATGAAAAGGGTGGGAGGTGCAATTTTAGGCTCATCATTTGTTGCTATTTTTGTAGAGGTTGCTTTGTTGGGAAACGATCCTCTAGTGAGACCTTATGATCAATATCAATCTATTGATGATGTTGTTGGCAACGTCATAGCATGGCCGAAAACACATATGTTGCCAATTTGAGCATAAAGTATTGCTTATATTGTTACATAATTGAAAACAAAAGTAGTATCTAAAGTCATTTCCATTAGTTACAGGACATGAAGTTTAAAGATAATTGCATTCTTGGATACTATCTAAAGAGAGGAGAGATATATTTGTTTTTATTTAATCCAATTTTTTATTTGTACATGATGATCCAAAAAATGGTGTTTCATGTCCATTGTCGTAGACAATGTTGCCAAATAACAATCCTATTTTGTTTTGACCTGCTTTTAATTTTGTTATGGAGAATCTTAGTATTATGGATGATACACGCACTATGATTGGTTTGTGGTTTCTACCGATGAGCAGTGTTTTAGCTTCTTGTTTGTGATATTTACATATTAGCAATGATTGCATTTGTGATGGATCATCTATGCATTTGTTCTTACTATGGATTAATGACTTCGTGATATATATGAATGTTTCATCTTAGTATATTCAAGATATGATTTAGAGCTTAGAAATTGGTCCTTGAGATCCATTCTTCTATTTATCTAGCTTGGTTATGCTGGCATAAGGCCCTTCAATATCTAGCTATTTTATCTATATCACTTGGGATGAAAGCTTCCAGATCTAGCTATTTTATCTATATCACTTGAGATGTAGAAAGCCTCCAGATCTAGCTATTTGGGAGGAATATTGAAACAGGAAGTACAACAAAACAATTTTGTCAGTTGATATTCCCACATCTTGAGGTCTCACATCACTAGAGGTCTCACATCTTACCTTCTGGGTAATTCATTTGAGTTGTGCTTGTATGTGGATGCTTAACTTATTTGTTAGTTGAAGCATCTGAATCTAGAACTCATAAGTAAGGTAATAGTGTTTCCCTTTCTCGCCATAATGGTTTTTCACACAGAGAGCTTAATAATTCAAATACGAGTAGTGAAGATTGCTTGAAGGTTACAACTGTAAAGATAGGTCCCAAATTAAATACCACCTCCTTAATCATCACTGTTATACATCTATACATGTGAAGGTTGAATGGTAATACTACAATTTATGTCTTCCATCTCTGTGCAGATAGGTCCAATTTATGGATGGCAACTGGGCTCTTTAGATGAAAACTCAGAAGAGAAATCTGACGATTGTCCTTTAGGTTGGTCAACCAAAAAGAATTGAAATTACATATTTTCTTTATTTGCACCATGTAGCATTTTGATTCTTTCTTCAATTCTTACTTTTTAAAGATGATTTTAGACATTATGTAACTAGGTTATCCTCAAAGTTTTTGATGAATAATTCAAGATTGCAGAAGTCTCCTGCTGTACGAAAACCTCTAGAGCATGTTATCATCAAATATAATAAATAAGATAAATGTAAGTGCTACTTTAGAAATATGCAGTTGCATTTGTATTTATATCTTGAAGAATAAACTAAACATGAACTGGATATATAGTTTTTATTATATTTCCATAAGTGAACAAGGATATAAACCATGTGGAATGGCTATATATACAAAGATGGAACATCCCTGCTCTTAGAAGTATTACCTTTAAGAATTGTAAATAAATTTACAAGTCTGAATATTATCTGAAATGCAGATTTTCAGCTACATTGTAACTTAGAAGTATTACCTTTAAGAACTCTAAATAAATTTCCCATGTCTACAGTAGAAATTGCGGTGGCAAGCTACTATATGCCACTTTGCAGTTGAGTAGTAACAAAATAAGTAGTAGCTAACATTGTATGAGTTTTTCACAAATTCAAAGGTGCATTTTGATTTTGCACTTTT
Source organism: Alisma plantago-aquatica (assembly GCA_963693085.1). Classification (NCBI taxonomy): domain Eukaryota; kingdom Viridiplantae; phylum Streptophyta; class Magnoliopsida; order Alismatales; family Alismataceae; genus Alisma; species Alisma plantago-aquatica. Next base: position 1,007,234,600 of record OY856412.1, read on the forward strand.
GTTAATATACCCCTGTTAGATGTGCTTATCTACACTAACACACAATGATGGTTTGGAATAGGCTTCATTAAGTAAATAGTAAACCCAAGGATAATAAAAGGAAAACCTTATATTGTATTAATGTATAAGTAAGGGGTCTATAGGTGCACAATTTAATATAATTTAAGTCTCTTAAACAAGTTGTAGATCAAACACCATGCCCTAAGAAGAGTGACCATAGTCTGGATAGGACATATATTATTACTGTTATGGATTTAAATCTATAGCTCTACTTGCCATGTTTCTATTGTATAGCCTGACATGATTTTTGTATGTTTTCTATATCGAATATGAATTTTAATGACAGTTTCATAAAGTGTTAGGGAGAGAAGGCAAAGGATAGTGGTGGATTGGCTTCCATGCCCACACCACATTCTACCTAGAATGGATATATTTGAAATCCTTAGGATGCATTGGGGTGAGAGTGAGTATTTTGTAGGCTAGGGAAATCTGTAGCTTCTATATATTCTTTAGATTACACTTAATGTGTTTACACTTCACATGAACATATGTTTTAGTGACATCCACCTTTTTTATATGCCCCATACCCATTTACTTAGCCTTTTTAGTTTCCCTTGTTCAAGGTCTCACTGACCAAAAATCTATTGCTTCATAGACCAGACCTAGATGACCACAAGTGCACTTGATAAAGAAGACCAGGGTTAGGAAGTGGTCTGGATACAACTTGATCCAAGGAAGGAAATGTATTGCAACCTTAATTTTCTTCATTGAGGATAAGTCTCATGCACAATCCCATAAATTATATGTAGCAGTAAACCTGCATATGGTGATAGTTCTGGCTCAAGGATTAGGAATTCTAGCCTTACAAATGGGCTATAAGTTGCAGGAATGAAGCTACAATGTCAAACGATTGTATTGTTGCTAGTAGGCTTTTAGTAAGTATTTATATATGCCTCATATTATTAGGTCATATATTTATCATAGTGTTAGTGATCTGTCACTAGGTGCTTCCTATTTGTTGCAGCCTTGCTCACCCTTGTATAGAAAACCCTACAAGATGATTATCAATTTCCTGAATTTGCTTGTTGTAAGTAATGACCGTACAACTCATGTACATGTGAAGTAGAAACATTGATTCCTTTGATAATATAAACTTTAGAGTAGATTTCTTAATGGTGATCCAAAAGAATTGTTCTAAAGTGTGTATTCCTATCTGCAAAGTCATATGACATTGTTGGTTTTGTTATGCAAGCCTCTGTGTCTTTTTTACCTTTTTTCATTACATTCACACCAGTCAACTTAAATCTGTCTCCCGTTTTTTTTTATGAGGTGGTTAATTTGACCCTATATTGTCGGATTTAGGTACTTTCTTACTTATTTGGTTGTAAGAATTTAAATATGTTGCATGTGCTTGCCTTGTATTGATATTGCCTATGAAGTGAAAACATTGAACTGCTAAGGCTTGTAGGTGATGTATTGAAGAAGATTTTGGAAGTTTTTGAAGTAGATGCTATCTATGTCAGAGTGGTTATCTCACAAATATTGTGCATGGCATCATGACCATATCCAATGGGCATTTGCGGGTATGAACAAACATGTGGTATGATATTTTTTATATGTACATGGTTTTTATTACAAGTTAATTTACTTAAAACTCTAGACTTGCAAACAAATTCGATTTAAATGGAATTATTCAGTAAATGAAACTACTTGGAGATTATTAGCCAAAATACCGTTCATATTCAAAGGGGCTGCATGTTCACCTCTAAATCAAACCAGAAATGAATTGTAAATATTTAACAATGCGCATTGGAGACATTTTATCATGTGTGATTATGTTCAGCTAGTGCTATTTGAACTATTGGTGGTTCAATACTAACCATTATTATGATTATCTACAGAGTTTCTAGTCTGCTGCCTTACTACTTTCAACAACCTCAACTTCCATCCTATTGCATATTCACCCTATTTAGTTCTCAGCCTTTTTAGTTGTTTTGCAGTTGTGTGGCTATATTAATTTCTAATTGTCTTATGGTTTATTGTAGGGAACCAAGATTGCTTCTGAGGAACTAAAATGTCGAGTCTTTGAGGTTTCTCTATCTGATCTGTAGTAGGATGAAGACCAGTCATACATGAAGATCCATCTAAGGGCCTAGGATGTCCAAGGGAAAAATGTTCTCAACAATTTTTGGGGCATGGATTTTACCACTGACAAGCTCGGATCTCTAGTCCGCAAGTGGCAGACTCTTATTGAGGCCCATGTAGATGTCAAGACTACTGATAATTACACCCTCAGGTTGTTCTACATAGGTTTCACCAGGAGAAGGCCTAATCAAGTAAGGAGAACCTCTTATGCTCAGTCTAGTCAAATTAGACAGATCCGTAAAAAGATGACTAAGATCATGGTCAACCAAGCATGTTCTTATGATCTTAAGGAGCTTGTCTTGAAGTTCATCCCATAGGTTATTGGCAAAGAAATTGAGAAGGCAACGTATGGCATCTACCCTCTTCAAAATGTCTACATCCCCAAAGTAAAGATCTTAAAGGCCCCAAAGTTTGACCTTGGGAAACTAATGGAGGTGCATGGTGATTATTCTGAAGACGATGGCATCAACGTGGATCTCCCCACAAAAGAGGTATCTGAACCAGAGCCTGATGTCGTAGGGGCTTAAATGTGTCATTCTTGTAGTGTTCTCTCCCATCTTAATAGTTGAATGAGAGAATTACCAACTAGTAAAGTTTTGTAAGGATGTTTTTTAATTTATTTAGAAGCAATTTGTTTATAAAAAAAATAGAAAAATGTTTTATGAAAGTATATCAATGGTGTTGTATTCAATATAAGGGGCAAGGTAAAATGTCCTCCCCATGTAATTGTCATTTTATTATATAAAAAAATATTCATACTTTTGGAAAACCGAGTTCTGTTGCAATTGGCATTCAATTAGAAAACTTGATAATGAACTAAAAATTGAAAGACTCAGATACATAAACATGTAGTAATACAGAACTAGTATGTCATTAGTGGCTTTTTCATACACCATTGCACTAATAAAGAATCATTTCATACACCAACATAATACAAAATAGTGGCATTTGTATAAAATCCAATTGATGGATAGTGGCTTTTTTATAAATGCCAAATGATGTTTTAGTGGCCTTTATTTGGCATTTATTGGAAGCCACTAAAGACAAATGTTTAGTGGCATTTACAACTTAAGCCACTATCTTTCTAGTGGCATTAGTACTAGAGGCATTTTTTTAAGTGTCAACAAATGCCACTAAACATGTTTAGTGGTGTTTATTTTTTTTCAGTGGCATTTCTAAAAGGCCACTAATGTGAATGTTTGTTGTAGTGATTAAACTTGTCCATTATACAAACCTAGTGTAGCTACCTATATTCTAGGGGTAAGGGCACAAGGTTGGACGTCTTACTTGAGATGTCAAGATAAGGTGGAGCATGTAATAAAAGGGTAGCTATTCTTGAGCACCCTTACGGACCCATCCAATGGGAAGCTGGTCAATGGCCATAATATGTCGTTGAGTATAATGGAAATACACCTAAAATATTCTTTGGATAAAAGAATGTTGTTAGTTGTTCTTTCCTTGTTTCATATTCTTGCTTATATGATGTTTCTAGCGAAGCAAACTTTTACAACATTCTTAAACTATTTGCTTGCCTTTTATAGAGTACTTAATGCTTCATCATTAATATGTTTTGTTTATCGAAATTTTAGTTGCAAATGAAGATCCTCTACACTCTAGACTCTAAGCTCTGAAATACAATACAAATGAGTATGCTAGAATCTAGAAATGGGTACATATCTCTTATATCCATGTTTAATATCTTATTGTCTTATTGTTGTTGACTTTTTCATATATATTGCTTGTGTGAAACTATGTGCTATTCTATGGACGGGCACCCTAAACCTATTGCCACTGACTCTGTAGTCAGTGGGGGTAGGATGAGGGTAACATACAGTTTTGTGACAACATCCCTGAGGAAGACAAGGTAAAACATGTTGTATATCTTTTGATGGGGAGTTCTAAACGTTAGTGGGCCATTGAAGAGGAAAAAGGCCTGGTGTTGTTATCAATTCGGAGGAGTTATGAAATGAGTTTGTCAATCGGTACTTTCCTCACACCTATCTAGATGAGAAGATATCCTAGTTTGAGAGGATCTGATAGGGATCCATGTCGATCAACAATTATGACGCAAAGTTTATGGAGTTGTTGAGGTTCTGTCCTCACATAGGAATGATACACCCCATTTTCTTCTCTTTCCTCAGCCCTAGACCATGGATCATCCATGGTGGTCATTTTGATAGGAAACTCCTCATCATAAGGGTCATAGGCCATTATAGAGATGGTTGTATAATGGTGATCTAAAACATGATCTCCACCCTATTTCTTGATCTAAAACATGATCTCTTACATTAGGTTTCAGATCCCCATTTTAGAGATGGTTGTATAATGGTGATCTCCACCCTATCTCTTGATCTTAGTTTGGATCACATGCATGAGGTTTGCGTACCTTGGTGTCACATGGAGTGGGTTCTATTTTGTATGTTTTGAAAGTGAGCTTATCGCTCCTACATAAGATTTTCTCATGGTGCATGTTTTAGGGTTTTGGTAACTATTTTATGTGGAGTTTTCCTCCTAGTTGATGGTGGTTTTCTTTGATGATCATCTCCTATTTTGGTTATGATTTACTTCTTTTTTGATTGATGTCATCTCTATTTGATGATGGCTAAGTGTTGCTAAGGTGGCTTGACCTTGGTGGTCGTAACCCCTTTCCTTGGTTTTGAGTCGCTACCCTTGGTTTTGCCTTTGGGTCGAGATAGATTGGTTTGTCACGTTCCACACCCTTGTTCTACTTTGATGGTCGAGACGTTGCTTCGTGGTGATGTGATGAATGCCTATTCATCATGATATTCAATTTCCATCTTGAGCTCAATTCGACTCAATACATCCGATTTCATCTCCTAAATCTCACAAAATGCAAAATTTCTTAATTGGTTCAATTATTAAGGTTATTAACTGAGTTCATGTTGATATTATGTAGGTCATGATGAGGACCAGCCATTAGATGGCTCCCACCTCCTTTTAACTCTAATCCACCTTCAACATTATCATCACCATCGCTTTCTTCACTCCACCTTTATCTCCATCAACCATCATCCAAATCAAACCCTAATAAGTGGGCCCCACTTTTCTTTGACCTGGATCTACCTTCACCCAAGATCCTCTTACCAAATGGTCTTGACTAAACGATCTTGACATAATGGTTTCATCCATTTGATTTTGACCTTTTGGTCTTAGTCATTCATCTACACGGTCTCAAGGCCACAAGCTTTTCTACACAATAAGATCTTAGATTTACGGTCCTCATTCATTTGGGCTAATGGTTTTGATCTCAACCTACCCTATAGATTTCCTCCTAATGATCCCTCAAGACCGTATGGGTAACCTTTTCATCAAGACTGATTGGCCAACATGCACCCCCGAGACCATTTGGGCATCTATCCAGCATAAACCGCAAGGTCCTTCACTTGCTCAAATGCAGCAGTGATCACCTCCACGAAAGCACATGCTTCCCTTCTTCATCTTCCTTCCACCTGATATGTTACCCTAGCTCCACTGCCACCCAAGCACTGGCATCGATCAAGTCCACCATCATCGATAGCACCACCTCCATATTCGGCGCTCACCCTGCACACAACCTCTACACGACCTTCATCCATAGCACCCAGTGCTCCCGCACCTGCTGCAACAACCATTGCCTCCACAAATACCTATGTCCGCCCAAGACCATTTGATGGCGGCGCTCGGTCTCAAGACTGATTGAACGATAAAACCGCGAGCAGCCGACAACTGTTTGCTCTGCACAAAAACCATTTGGATGCAGAATGTTAGGGCACCAAGATCGATCAGAGCAGGAAGACCGCACGGTCTCAAGACCATTTAGCAACGGTGCTCGATCACAAGGCCGCGATCAGTCTTACAGACCGGTTGGATTCGGGACCACATGAGGAAGTGATCTCCAAGACCGTTTGATGGAAACTGATCAGAGACCAAAACCGGTTGGATAGAAATTGTAAATAGCAAGTGAACACTCAAGAACATTTGGATGGAAACCATATGGTCACTGACTCAAGACCATATGGAATTAGCAAACCGATAGACCAGCCAGACCGTTTGGACACAATAACTAGGACCGTTTGGGGGAAAATAATACAAGACCATTTGGTAATCTAAACGGTTTCCGAACCATTTTAAACTCAAGACTGTGAGGAAATAATAGAAGTCCAAACTGTGAAAATTGCAATTGGGCCCAAAGCGTGGAGACCCAACCAGTGCCTATAAATAGGACCAGTAGGGTCCTCATTTGAGGTATAAGATCCAGGACACTGCCAGGCTGCCCCAAATGTAGGATTCGATCCAGATCTAGATCCAGCCACTGACATCCACTCTACTGTCACTTTGCCCACTGCACCTCTTACTGCGAGCAAGGAGGTCAAGACAAGAAAGATGGTGGAGAAGAAGATATTCCATGGTGATTCTTCCTCCTCATCCAGATCTACTCTGACACGATGTAGAAGACTGCATCATCTTCACTGAGCTGTGACTACTTTCTGCATCATGCCCATGGCAAAACATTCCCTTTCTCTTGTTCTTCTTATTTCTCACATCATGAGTGAGTAGTTCCTTTTCACTGGGGTGCGGGGACAAACCATGCTGCCCATGCAAGCATGTTCTCTTGTTAAACATTCCATGGCAATTTATATAACTCTTCATTTCGTTATTAATCATTAAAGTTTGTAGATTGATTACCTGCTTGTTTTCATCTTGTTCTTCCTTATGTTGTGAGAACTTCTATATGTAGGGTAGAATTTCGATTAATGAGGTTGACTCCCAAACTAGAAATAGAATGGGATTCCTTGAGGTCATAAGTGTATGATTTGTGAGGGGACGAGCCATCTAGCCCATGGTGACACTTTTGTGTGCCTAAACATCCCTCAGGGAGGGATACAACTTTAGTTGGATATATGTGTTGTCGTTGTTAATCATTGATGTCTGCTTGTAGATTAATCGCCTGCTTTCTTGTCGATTAGCAAGGTTGACTCCCTGACTAGAATTAGAAAGGGATTCCTTAAGGTAAAAAGTGTATGATCCATGAGGGGACGAGCCATCTAGACTACGGTGATGCTTCTGTGGCCTAAACATCCCTCAGGGAGGGCCATAACCTTAGTTGGATTTATGTATCTTTGGAACCATAAGTGGATGATTTGTATGCCTAAGGTGATGCTTACGCGAACCTAAACATCCCTTAGGGAGGGTTCACATCAGTTCTATTTGGATAGTTAGATCTTGCCTGGATGTTTTGTGTTTGGATGTGTTTGCATGTGTAGTGGTGGTGAAACCCGGGACCATCCCAGTGATTCCATATCATTAATCTAGATCAACTTTAATTTTTCTCTTTACTTTCCTGCACTTAGTTTAATCAACCTCAAATCAAGCAATCGTTCTAAATACTAGCCTTAGTTGAACTAGATTGACTAGCAATGATTCTTAAAAATGTTGTCCCTTGGGATTCGATCCTCAACTATACTACGATAAGACCCATCCACTTGCAGGTTGTATTATTGCACAAGGTTTTGGGAAAAGCTCAGGGATTTCATCCCTGAGTGAATTTGTTAGTGCGATAATAGACGACGTCAAATTCTGGCATCGTTGTCGGGGACAACAGAATTATTTAGTCAAATCTAGTTTTTTTAAGGCTAATCTAGGTTTTTTTTGATACAATAATCATTGACTTGAATTTGACTCTACTCCATGGATCTCACTTTCAAAACTTTTCCTTTTCAAAAAGGGGTGGCGGTGCAGCTTGTTCCCGCCTCCCTTCTATTTCCTTGTAATCTTGTAGTGTTCTACCTTGCTCTTAATCACCAGTTATATCTTGGTGCTCAAGCTTGTGGAATCCATACCACCACATCACATTCATTCTTACGATGTCTCAACATTAGAGGAACATCTTAACATGTGCAATTTGTGTGTATGCACCGTTTGAACAGTTTTAGACTCTCTGCTAGCTTTGATCTAGAAATAGACAGGACCTTTCATTGTCAAAACAAAGAGAATCTAGCAAGAATGGCTCAAGAGGAGGAAATGGCCCCAAGGGTAACTCAAGCCATTAATTCACAAAGAGAGAGGCTCATGTAATAAGCTAGAGCTACAGTTCAAGAAGAAATCCTAGCAGCACAAGCAGCAGTGCAAGCAGCAAAACTACAAAAGGATCTTAGGGAGTTCTCAATTCGTAAAGTTGTTGATGTTCATCACCCAATTCAACCTCCTCCCATCAATGCTGCCAACTTCGAGATACGAGAACATTGGATTACCTTGATTCAAAATAGCCCATTCTATGGTAAACAAGGAGAAGATAGTCAAGAACATCTTCTGAGGTTTATTGATCTATGTGCCATGACAAAGCAAAATGGAGTGTCCAACAATGCCATTAGACTCTGTCTTTTCAAGTATTTGCTTGCTGATAGAGCTATGAGTTGGTACAATTGCTTGCAATGCGAGCCAATCACTACATGGGAACAACTGCAAAATGTTTTTCTAGAAAAAACATTACTGTTACGACCCCACCTCCCGATAACCCCAATTAAGGGAGACCAAGAGGTTGAAGCCGCACCCATAACTTCCGGATCAAAGGTTCGGCACTTTACCAAGAACAATTATTAAATTTCAACAATCTATACTGAAAAGCTGTAATAAAATTTTTCATACCTTTTGAAAATTTTGGATTTCTAAACTTCTATCCATGTACGCATTCTACTCTAACTAATCCTCCTTGCATTTTACTTCATGTATTTCGCAATATGACGATTTACTGTTTGTCCTTTTGGCTTGTACCTAAAATGCCGACAAACAAAGAGTCGGCCAGTCGGAGCTGGTATGTGGGGGAAACAATAGACGTGCAACTATGATAACAACGTAATAATTCAATTAATCATTTAACAACTAAGATTATGTTTTAAATATAACATAATTCCTGAAAAGAATATGGACTCTATTTATTACACACTTTATCAAGAATTTGCTTTATTGACTTGGATTCACATTCTATGGTTTCTGTATCCATTTTAGGGTTTCATTTTGCAATTAGGGTTTCACTTCCTCTTTAAATATTCTAAACCCTAATTTTATACTATTACTCATAAACCCTAATTATCTTATCTATTCTTCAACATTAAGGTTATCTTAACATATAACCCTATTTTTTGGATTAAAGGCACCATTAACTATTAATTAAGTTCATTAAACCTCTTTTTCAATAAATCTACTATTTTTATCCTTTTAATCCATAACCAGACCATTATTTGCATTTATCATCAATTCCAAGTTCGTTATAGCCTAATCACATATGAACTCGATATATCATTAAATCCACCTTTTGTTCATTGGAAAACCCTTATTACTATGTTAAGGGTATTTACCCAAAATTAAGGACTTTTGTATTCAAATAACTTTCAATCATCATTTAACAATGTATTTTCACATTTTTCCAATTATATATGATCTTATCCTCTTTTACCCTAAATTAGGGTTTCTAAATACATAATCATTCTCATATGGGGTAAAAACCCTAAATCATGCAAATTTACATCTAGATCAGGTCCGAATATAACATTATCATTCAACATGTTATTAATACTTCAATTAACCCATTACACATACTAGATTCAACCTTAATCACTTATAGGGTTTTTAACTTAACTTTAATGCACTTTTCATCAACTTATAGTACTTTTGCAATTAGGAATGGAAACAATATTAAGTATCATTTTTATTGGATTGCTCTCGTTTTCCTGATCAAAATTCATATATTACACGTACTAATCTGAGCTACCAATTTTTAGTTATTAAATTCACAAGGATTTACTTACTTGGGCAATTGGATTGCGCCACGTCACGCAATACATGCAATGCTCGCTGGTTTGGGAAACATAACCAATTGACTATTTTATCCCCATGTAAGTCACTTGTTCAGTAATACCCAGAGGGGTATTCTTGTCCAACGCACCTCCTATGCTTCTTCCTCCTTGTGACGACCTAGCACTTCCGCCAGCTGTAGTTCGGGGGAAGCTTCCTCCTCTCCCTCTTGGTCCCTAGAGCACCGGTGCCCACTCCAATACCTATGCCACCGTCTGCCCTGCCCGCGGTGGTCTTTAGCTATGGCCGAGGTGGCCGGAGTTGGCCTGGCAACAGCGCCCACCGCAGCAACACCTACAGGCCCGTTGGCCATCTTGAACGGAGATGGAAGTATGTGGAAGATAGTTGGTTACCCGAAACCTCTGGAGTTGCATCATGCCTTCATCACGATCCACTATAGCCGCCAAGTGCCCCCAAAACAGCCCTATGTTTTCTTGGTTAGGGTTTTGACGAAAATAAGAAGAAGAACAACAAGAAGGAAGGAGAGTACATGGGATCTCTCTCTTGGACTCGGCCCAGGGCTCTTTCTCCTTTTATAGATGAGAGTACAACGCCCTACGATGCTTGCTCATGAAGGAATAACATTCTTTCCTACTAGGAATCTGATTCCTTCATTAAAAAGCTAGCTTCTATCTCTCTTAATCCTCTTCTTAAAACCACATATTCATAGGATTTCTAGGAATACAGAAATATTCTCCCTGATTCTCTTTTGACTTGCTTTTTAATCCATTAATCATGAAATTATGTTTTCGTTAAGTAGAAAATACCTCTTCTTTAACAAAGCTACAAAAACCATTAATAAAATATCATATTATCTTCTTATTTTGCAATTTTGGTATTTTCGTTTTCCTATTTCTTCATTGGGACACGTTGGATCCCAAGAAAATCAAATAATTCGAAATTCCTTTTTAAGGAATACTCATTATCCTTCTAAGTGCATCAATATGCATTATTTCACATTATCTAGTTTATTTCTTATTAAAATATGTCTTTTTGAGAATTTCTCTTTATTTCTCTTTTATTTTCCTCATTGATATTCCTTTTAATGTTAGGAATCCTTGGGATACAAATTTCTACCACGGATAACTCAATTATACCTCTTTTCACTTATTTTCTACATTTTACCATTATTTTCAATTTCTTTCTTAATAAAGAAATACTTAATTGATCTTTTCTTTTCTTATTGCACTCTTTATGCAGCTTTGGACTCCTTGGAACCCAAGGAACCCAAGTGGCACGAAATCCCTCTTTGGGTTTGCCTTCTAGAGGTTTCCACATTTTTCTTTTCTCAAATATTCAATTATTCATTCACTTATTGGATTTCCTTATTATTTGGGCCCAATAGCCAATAAATCCAATAAAACAATCATCAAGGCTATTGTAAACGAAATCCATGTCTTCAAAACAAATTATACCATTATTTGTTCAATTATCTTTAATATGAGAAATTACATTTCTCACCAATTGAACCCAAAAATTGGGGTTGTAACATTTACCCTCCTTCTCTCACCTATGAAATTAGGGGTTGAATAACAATGTTCACTCAAGCCCCTTGAGAAACCCTTGTAGAAGCATGGGAAAGATATAAAGAGCTTCTACGCAAGTGTCCACACCATGGCATTCCCAAGAATCAACTCATCGAGATCTTCTATAGAGGTGTGGATGACGATCTCAAGAGATTCTTAGATTCCTCATCTGGAGGGAACTTCATGCGTCAAAGTTATGACAGCTGATGGAGCTTCCACTTACGTGGAATTGCATGCACCACTAAAAATCCTAAAGATGGTAAGTCCTTAAGTTTAGCCTTGCTTATACTAGATAGAAAACTCCACCCACGTATGCTAAGATACGTGGAAGTCTTATCGCAGTATAGTTAAGGGTCGAATCCATGGGACAACGGTCTTGTTGCAAGCAACAAGATGGAAAACGTATGGAATTTCAGTTGGTCACTTACTAGCAGGCACTTATATCGAAAGTTGGATTTTTATGTTTTTAAACTAAGAACATGAAAAGTAAAGAAAGCAGGTAAATCTAATGAGTTAAACTATGATAAAAGATCAATAGGGTGTGATCGGTTTTTCACCGCCAGTACACATCGATCAACACATGCAAAGCAAAACTTAACCTGCAAAAAGAGTCCAGTCAGTTAGTATCGTTGTAGACTTAGCCTCCTTTTAGAGAATCTAACTACGAGAAGTGTGGGGATGTTGCAACGCTAGCCATTCCCGAACAAATGGTCACATTACTTTACATCATTCCCCTCGCAAAGTGTGTTCCTCGACTTATCAAGGTTGCACTTCCATACGTCAACTGATTCCATTTCATAGTATGAAAGTGCAACGGATGATAGTGAGTCTGCTCCACTTCTTGAGATACACTTCTAGATACCGAAACAGATGCATGGTGAATACATGCACCAAGAACCAACATACAAACGAGTTTCGAATCTAATAGTACAAACGTAGACAATTCATACTAAAAGATAAAAGATAACACAAGTTGGAGATCAAGCAACATGCATTCATTAATCGTTTGATGTCGAACTGACAAAGATAAGAACTCTATATTGCAACCTAAGGATTACATTTACATGATATGAAAGCATGGGTAGCGGGGCTACTCCCCGCACCCTAGTGAGAGAGTCTACTCGCTCATAACTAGGACAAAGAAGGAGGCAAGAAGAGAGAGGGAGAGCATCATCCCCACAAAGGAGAGAGGAAAGTCAACCCCTTGGAGAGAGAGAACGATCCACCAGCCTCACGGGTTGCTTGATGACGAGATCTCCCTCTTCCCACCTTCTTTGGCAGAGAGAAAGAAAGCAGCTTCGAGATGGAGTATGGGTCTCAGACCGGCAACCCCTGGGCGGAGGATGGAAGTAGCAAGAGATCTGGAATGATTGAGGCAGCCTTTGGGCGTATGAAAACTTGATGTCCCGTGATGGACCCTTGGGGTCTTATTTATAGTCCTTGAGTGAAGTCGAAACGGTTTGGAGACCGTTTGGGCCTCAAGACCGTTTGGATCTTGAGACCGTTTGGCTTCATGCGGTCTTGAGACCGTTTGAACTCCATGCGGTCTCAGGACCGGTTGGCTTCATGCGGTCTTGGGACCGTTTGAACTCCATGCGGTCTGGGGACCGGTTGGCTTCATGCGGTCTTGGGACCGTTTGAACTCCATGCGGTCTCAGGACCGGTTGTCTTCATGCGGTCTTGGGACCGTTTGAACTCCATGCGGTTTCAGGACCGGTTGGCTTCATGCGGTCTTGGGACCGTTTGAACTCCATGCGGTCTCGGGACCGGTTGGCTTCATGAGGTCTTGAGACCGTTTGACTCCATGCGGTCTCGGGACCGGTTGGCTTCATGCGGTCTTGAGACCGTGTGAATCCATGCGGTCTCGGGACCGGTTGGCTTCATGCGGTCTTTGAGACCGTTTGAACTCCATGCGGTCTTGAGACCGTGTGACTCCATGCGGTCTTGGGGTTGAGTTATTCTTTTATTATTTTTTTTGTGCTTTTTCTGCATGTATAGAAAGGAAAAGTTAGTCTGATGGTATATTTACAAAAAAGAGTAAAATTAGGATTATGTATAGTTCAAACTTAGAAAGAGTATGAAAAACTAAGAAAAAGGACTAAGATAAATGTTCAAAATAGGAGGTTATCACCCCCCCTAACTTAGAGTCTAGCTTGTCCTCAAGTTAGATAGAGCTAAGACATGCAATGGCGAGGCGAACTTATTAAATTAGGATTTCCATACTCTTTCTTCAATTCTTAACCTGAGTTCCCCTAAGGTCATATCAAGTCTTATTGCTTGCCTTGACTCTTTCAGATTTCGAGAGTTGCTTGGGTCTCAGGTTCTTTCCGTATCTCATAGTTCACATTGGGACCACCTTTATTTTGTGCATGTTGTTGACTCTAATCAGCTTTATACTTCTCTGAAAGACCTACTGGAAGCTCGAGAGGGTATGATGGTTGGATGAAGGCTTTGAGGTGTAGCTCCCCCTTCAAGTGGGGGAGGGGCTGTCTATGCTTTTAGGATCTCACTACCGGGCACGACACATCTGCCTTTGTGAGGGCAGCTGAATGTACCGGCCGGGTGGGTCCTTTATGAGCCTTTCATATATTTAGATACCTTAGGGTTTCACTACCGGGTACGACACATCTACCTTTGTGAGGGCAGCAGAATGTGCCGGCTGGGTGGAACCTTCATCGGTTCTTTATATAGGTCCTTATTCATGGCATAACTCTCATAATTTTATTCATCTCTCTGGCTTTTATTCGATAACTCGCAGGCTTGGGTTTTGGGGTTTTGTTTGGGAATTTATTTTGGGCGGCCAAGCCTCTTTTATTTTGAAGAGAGGAAAGCTGTTCTTAGAGTTTTTCAACATGCACTTATTTGGTTTGTGGTCCACTTACAGAACTTCTTGATTTGGAAGTTGTCTGATTCCCCTCTCATCCTTGAGAGCTTGGCTTATTTCTGCCTTGATTTTGACCTGTGGAGAGTCAGATAAGGAATTGAAGCAAAACCATGCAAATCAATAGTGGAGTGACATTTATTAAATCACCATTAAATGTCTAAGTGCTATTTACTTTTGGGGACTAACATGATTCTAGAGTTAAATGAGAGTGATTCTACTCAAAAAGGGTTAATTAAAAAGAAAGTTAAAAAGGGAAAATATATAAACAGAGAAAGGAAAAGAAGGAAGAGGGATGTAAAAATGATACCTCGCCCTTGTCTAATGTACCCCCCCCCCTAACTTATCACTCACTCTGTCCTCAGAGTGTCAAAGTGATAGGTTGAGGAGTAATTAGGATAAGGGTTGCAGGCTAAGGTAAATCTGCATTTGCCCCCGGGGAATGAAGTAGGTTGGATGCGAACTGTCCTTGTAGAGCGTGGTAATCCACGTCAGTCATCTCCTCTACTAGTCTTTGGAGAACGATGATGGTGTACATCCAGTAGAGGATGTGGAAGCCGCAGTCGTTCGATTGTCGGATTTGCTGGGGGCATTTGTGGCAGAAGGAAGGGCGGTGGAAATGCTCTTTGTCGTACGCCCTTGTATGCTGACTCAGAAAATCTGTTAACTTGTCGGCGCACTCCTTTGCCACTACTTCTGTTGGCGTTTTCGGTGTCACGACATAGTTTCTCTGTCGTGCGTTGTACTGGCTATCGGAACCGTTATATATTGTGCTTGTTCCTTCTGGGAGATTTGTTGCCAGGAGCATCCAGTGCTCATGATAGAGGAAAGGTAACATAATGAACGTCGGCGTTGTGTGCTGTAGATAGGATATTAGTGTGTCAATTGTGCCGAAGTTCTGGAGCTTTAGAAGATCATCTTTCATATAGGGGGATGCCATGTATGTTGTTGGGTTGTTTTGGCCAAGTAGGAACTGATAGGCGGCCATTAAACTTACAGAGAGTGATTCTTTGATTTGTAAAGTCTCTCATAGTGTGTCTGTCATTACAAGAATGTCTCGAGACATGAATACGAGCCCATCTTTGTCGGCTGAGAGCCGCGCCATAATGATATGCAACTCGAGGTCGGAGAGACCTTTGCAAGCATCGCAATCAAAATCAGGAAAGGTTGGTTCAATGGCAGACAGAGGATCGATAGTGCTTGTAGCTTGCTCGGTATCGGTGACTGTCATATTGGTCTTTTATGACTCCTTCAGAGTTTGTCGGAAGGGTCGCCACTGCGGTCGCTAGATAGCTGAGAAGAGGTAGTGAGGAACGTCATCTGCTGCCATAGTTGGGTCCTTGAAGAACCGCCTATCACAGATGAGCTCCATGGCATAACGTCCGCGTAAGGAATGAAAATCTTCAGCAACCAGATCGTGAAATGGGATTTCTTGGTTCAGTGCTTAGATGTGACGTATGATGCAGAAAGCGCAATCCCCAGATCCCTCGGTGGCTTGGACTTGAGGTTTTATGATATTCAACCAAGGTTGGCTCCAATCTTGGCGAAGAGATGGGCGGGCAGCCCAAATTAATTTAAGCAGCCGGAAAGGTATACACCTTGCTTCTCCTGCTGCTTCACTGACGAAGTTTATTGTGCCGGCTGGTAGCTCGGCACCACAGAAATTATACACCTTGGCATCCCGAGCATCAGTATCCACGATCATAAAAAGCCAGTGGTCCGAAACTTGGAAAGGCACAGTCAGATAACGTGCCTGGCGTTCTAGACCAGCACGCAGCCGTTCGATCGACTTTGCTCTTATGTCTTACGCAGCCGTTCGATCGACTTTGCTCTTAAAAGGCCAATAGACAGAGCGGGCGAGGCGTTAAATACCGGTTTTTTCCGCTTAGAACTTCTATACATTTCTATACTATTGGCGAGGAGGACACGGAAGATTGTCGTAGGCATCGGGGACCGAGGTCGGAGGATGCTGCGGAAGTCTTCACGTGTCAACTTACGCCTAGTTTTTGTATTATGATAAATTATGTCTTCTCCCTCCTTTGCATCGTCCACTATAGTGTTCTGTATAAAAATGTCCTGAGCATCTAAGGTGGAGATGGCCGCCATATCCAGGTCATTGATGGAGCTCCCACTTACGTGGAATTGCGTGCACCACTAAAAATCTTAAAGATGGTAAGTCTTTAAGTTTAGCCTTGCTTATACTAGATAGAAAACTCCACCCACGTATGCTAGGATGTGTAGAAGTCTTATCACAATATAGTTAAGGGTCAAATCCTCGAGACAACGGTCTTGTTGTTGCCAACAAGATGGAAAACGTAGGAATTCCACCTAATCACTCAATAGTTGGTATTTATATCGAAAGGTTGATTTGGTTGTTTTAAACTAAGTACAAGTAAAGTAAAGAAAGCAAGTAAGACTAAAGAGTTAAACTATGATAAAAGATCACTAGGGTGTGATCGGTTTTTCACCGCCACTACACATCGATCAACACATGCAAAGCAAAACTTAACCTGCAAAAAGAGTCCAGTCAGTTAGTATCCTTGTAGACTTAGCCTCCTTTCGGAGAATCTAACTACGAGAAGTGCAGGAATGTTGCAACGCCAGCCATTCCCAAAAAAATGGTCACATTACTTTACATCATTCCCCTCACAAAGTGTGTTCCTCGACTTATCAAGGTTGCACTTCCATACGTCAACTGATTCCATTTCATAGTATGAAAGTGCAACAGATGATAGTGAGTCTGCTCCACTTCTTGATATACACTTCTAGATACCGAAACAGATGCATGGTGAATACATGCACCAAGAACCAATATACAAACGAGTTTCGAATCTAATACTACAAACGTAGACAATTCATACTAAAAGATAAAGGATAACACAAGTTGGAGATCAAGCAACATGCATTCATTAATCATTTGATGTCGAACTAATAAGATAAGAACTCTACATTACAAGTTACGGATTACAATTACATGATATGAAAACATGGGTAGCGGGGCTACTCCCCACACCCTAGTGAAAGAAACTACTTGCTCATAGCTAGGCCAAAGAAGGAGGCAAGAAGAGAGAGAGAGAGCATCATCACCATGAAGGAGATTGGAAGGTCAACCCCTTGGAGAGAGAGCAACGATCCACCAGTATTCAAAGGTTGCACGATGATGAGATCTTCCCTTCCCACCTTCTTTGGCAAAGAAGGAGAAGGCAGCTTCAAGATGGAGTATGGGTCTCAGACTGGAAGCCCCAGGGCAGAGGATGGAAGTAGAAAGAGCTCTGGAACGATTGAGGCAGCCTTTGGGCCTCTGAAAAGCACCCCCTCATGAGGACCCTTTTGGGTCATATTTATAGGTTTAAGTGGAGCCCAAACGGTCTTGAACCCGTTTGGGTGCTGGACTCATTTGAGCACTGAACTTGTTTGGGCGCTGAACTTATTTGGTTGCTGAACCCGTTTGGGTGCTGAACTCGTTTGGGCGCAGAACTCGTTTGGTTGCTGAACCCGTTTGGGTGCTGAACTCATTTGGGTGCTGAACTCGTTTGGTTGCTGAACCCGTTTGGGTGCTGAACCCGTTTGGTTGCTGAACCCGTTTGGGCGCTGAACCCGTTTGGGCGCTGAACTCGTTTGGGCGCTGAACTCGTTTGGTTGCTGAACCCGTTTGGGCACTGGACCCGTTTGGGTGTTGAACCCGTTTGGTTGCTGAACCCGTTTGGGCGCTGAACCCGTTTGGGCACTGAACCCGTTTGGGCGCTGGACCCATTTGGGTGCTGAACCCGTTTGGTTGCTGAACCCGTTTGGGTGCTGAACCCATTTGGGCACTGAACTCGTTTGGGCGCTGAACCCGTTTGGGTGCTGAACACGTTTGGGTGCTGAACGGTCTTGTAATTTCATTTTTTTATTTTTCTACAAGGATAAAGAAGAGAAAAGTTAATCTGTTGATGTGTCAGAAATAAGGTAAAGAGTTAATGATTCTATCTAATTTATCTAAGAAAGAGTATGAAAAACAAGGGAAAACCAATAAAATAACATCACAAAGTGAGAGGTTATCACCCCCCTAACTTAGAGTCTAGCTTGTCCTCAAGTTAGATAGAGCTAAGGCATGCAGTGGCGAGGCAATTTTATTTAGTTAGGGTTTCCATACTCTTGTTTCAATTCTCAACCTGAGTTCTCAAATCATATCGGATCTTATTGCTTGCCTTGACTCTTTCAGGTTTTTGAGAGATGCATGGGTCTCAAGTTCCTTCTATATCTCGTAGCTTGCATTGGGACCACTTTTTATTTTGTGCATGTTGTTGACTCTAATCAGCTGTATACCTCTCTGAAGAACCTATCGGTAACTAGAGTGGGTATGAGGGTTGGCTAAAGGCTTAATGTGTAACTCTCCCTTTTTGTGGGAGAGGGCTTATCTATGCTTGTAGAGACTCACTACCGGGCACGACACATCTGCCTTCATGAGGGCAGCTGAATGTACCGGCCGGGTGAGCTCTTTATCAGCCTTTTCTTATATTTGGAGACTTTAGGATCCCACTACCGGGCACGACACATCTGCCTTAATGAGGGCAGCTGGATGTACCGGCCGGGTGAGACCTTTATTGGCTCTTCTTATAAGTCCTTATGCATGGCACAACTCTCATGTTTTTATTCAACACTCTGGCTTTTATTCGAAAAACTCACAGGCTTGGGATTTGGGGATTATTTTGGAATTTATTTTGGGCGGCCAAGCCTCTTTTATTTGAAGA
The DNA here is from genome assembly GCA_963693085.1 of Alisma plantago-aquatica. Classification (NCBI taxonomy): domain Eukaryota; kingdom Viridiplantae; phylum Streptophyta; class Magnoliopsida; order Alismatales; family Alismataceae; genus Alisma; species Alisma plantago-aquatica. The sequence continues at coordinate 1,007,253,736 of OY856412.1, forward strand.
GAGAAAAGTTGTTCTTAGAGCTTTTCAACATGCACTTATTGTGTGGTCCTCTTGCCAGACTTCTTAATTCAGAAGTTGCCTGATACCCCTCTCGTCCTTGAGAGCTCGGCTTATTTCTGCCTTGATGTTGACCTGTGGAGAGTCAGATATAGAAGTGAAACAAAAACATAAAAACCAAAAGTGAAGGTGATTTATTAATTCGCCATTACATGCCTATATGCTAATCTTATTATTGCTTTTTGAAGACAAATTGGATTCTAAGTTAGCTGAGGATGTCCTTTCAAAAAGGAGTGTTATTTATTATGCACAAGATTTATTTTAATAGGGATAATACTAAAAAGAAAGGCTAGATTGTAAAGATAAAAGGAAAAGAAAAGCGAGTTTTGTTCAGGAAAAAAGTATGAAAGAAAGGGAGAGTAGAGGAAAAATTGTACCTCGCCCTTGTCAAATGCACTCCCCCCCTAACTTATCATTCACTCTGTCCTCAGAGTGTCAGAGGGATAGGTTGAGAAGTATATTGACAAGGGCATTTAGGCTTCTGTGAGTCCTTTATTTGCCCCATGAGTTCTGAGTAGATTGGCTGCGAACTTTCCACGAAGAGCATGGTAATCCACGGCTGTCATATCCTCTACTGGTTTGTGAAGGGCCACGATGGTGTACATCCAGAAGAGGGCGTGGAAGCCGCAGTCATTGGATTCGCAAATTTGCTGGGGGCACTTGTGGCTGAAGGCTGGGGGTTTGAAGTGTTATTTACCATAATCCCGTGTGTGCTGGTATAAGAGATCGTGTAGTTTGTCAGCACACTCCTTTGCTACTTCCTCCGTTGGCGTCCTTGGTACCGTAGTATACTCTTTCTGGTCTGGATCATACTGACTGTCGGAACTGTTATAAATTGTTATTGTTCTGTCGTGCAGGTTGGTTGCCAGTAACATCCAGTGCTCTTGATGAAGGAAAGGAAGCATGATGAATTTCGGAGTTGTGTGTTGGAGGTACGATATGAGTGCCGCCGGCGTTCTGAAATTCTTCAGACCTAAGAGATCGTCCTTCATGTAAGCAGACGTCATGTAGACCATGTGATGATTCCAGCTGAGTAAGTATTGATAAGCGGTCATCACACTTATAGACATAGAACCTTTGATTTGTACGGTCTCTCAGAGGTTATCTGCCATAACCAAAATGTCTCCATCTAGAAATACAAGATCCTCATTTTCGGCATGTAGTCTTGACATGATAAGCTGAAGCTCATTGTCGGAGAGAGTCTTGCAAGCCTCAAGATCAAAATTTGGAAAAGTTGGTTCAATGGCAGATAGGGGCACCATTTGTGATGGGGATCTCTTGATGGGTGCCCTAGTTAATAACTCTATGACACCCTTGTCAGGAGCCAGGTCAAAGGTGTATGGGTCCCATTGACTGGTCTCGGGGACCGTGGCTGGTTGTTTTTCTTTCTCCAACGCCGCTAAAGTTTGTCTGTACGGTTTTATCTACGGATGTTGGATTGCCGAAAAAAGGTAGCGAGGGATGTCATCTGGTGCCATTGTAGGATCGTTAAAGAACCGTCTATCGCAGATGAGTTCCATGGCATAACGCCCTCGCAGAGAGTGAAAATCTTCATTGAGGAGGTTTGTGAAAGGGACTTTTTGATTTAGCGCTAGTATGCGTCGAATGACGTAAAAAGCACTGTCTTCGGAGCCTTCAGCAGCTTGGACATGTGGGTTGATTATCCGGAACCAGAGTTGGCTCCAACCCTGGCAGAGAGACGGGCATGCGGCCCAGATGAGTTTAAGAAGACGGAAAGGGATGCATCTTGTCTCCCCGGCTTCAATTCCAATAAAGTTAATTATACCGGCTCTTAGATCACTGGCGCAGAAATTGTACACATTGGCGTCGCGGGCGACAGTGTCCATAATCATAAGCAACCAGTGATTAGAGACTTGGAAAGGGATGGTTATATATCTAGCTTTTCTTGCGATCCCCCTATGCAACCTCTTAATGGATTTGTGCTGTAGTTTTTTGTACAGTAAGCACAAACTCAGAGCGGGTGAGGCGTTGAGAACTGGTTGCTGTCTCTTGGAGCTCCTGTAGATCTCGATAGAGTTGGCAAGGAGAGTACGGAAGATCGTCATCTTCACTGTTGACTGGAACCGAAGGATGGAACATAAATCTTCACGTGTCAAGTTGTGCTTAGCCTTTGTGTTATGGTATATAACATCCCCCCTTCTTTGGCATCATCTACTATAGTGTTTAGGATAAAGATATCCTATGTGTCTAGGGTAGAGATGGCTGCCATGTCTAAATCATGCATTTTGTGAGGTAGAGGTGGCGGCAGAGGTAACACTTGCATGTTGGGGGCAGAAATTTGTTCAGGATCGTTTGTGTAATGTTGCAGATCTTCTTTGTTGTCAGAATCGGAAGGGGTATCTAGCTCTTTGTCAGTGTCTAGACATACTCGTTCTGGTTCTTCCTGATCAAGGGGAAAGGGCACCGAGGGTTCAAGGGTAGAGAGATGTTGAGATGTGGAGACAGGTGGGCTGGTGCTGGCTCCCAGAATGCAATGTTCGTACTCGGCAAAAGTTGCTTCTTTTGCAGCCTCCCCCAAAGATCCCAAGGCAGAATAGTTTAGGAACTGGTCCCCATAAGATATTGTAATGTGCTCATTGTGAGCAGGGGATCTGGGATCTTTATCACCGTCATGGTGATCAAATTGTTGTTTTGGTTCTGTTCGTTGGCTGGGACCCTCCCCCGCATCATCTGGTTTATCAGAGTCATCACTTGAGGAGGTACTGTTATTGGAGTCAGCTGAAGAATCAGAATCTTTATCGTTATCGTCTTCATCTGCCGCTGATTTATCAGTTGTTTTCTTATGTGCTTTCTTCTTGCACAGACGATGGATGGATTGAAGCTCGTCGTATGCCACTTGCACGTGCTCGTGTGTTTCGAGTAGTGCGTCATGGATTTCTTTTAAATCAGAATAACGTGCTTCAGCCGAAAGGAGCCGTGCGGTGAGGTCAGTTACGTGAGCTCTTAGTTGATTAAGCTCATTGTTTGAGGACTCCTCTTGGCGATTGTGTAGCTGTGTGAGGGTGATGTTGATGTCGTCCAAGCACGTGTTGAAAGCTTGTTGTTGCTGCTTGAGCTCGCGGAGGGTCTCGGGCAGAGGTAAAGTCTGTGTTGAGATCCTCTCGACTTGCTTTGCCATCACCGTATGCTGGCTTTGGACTCCAAGGACTAGCTCGGGCAAGGTTTTGTAGTGGCTATCGACGTGATCAACTTGCTTAGCCACTATATCTTGTCGTTGTTGGATTTCTTGGAAGATGCTTGGCATGGCGGGGTTTTGCTCATCAATCTTGGCGACCTGTTTTGTTAAACCATGCACACAAGAAAAAATAGAATTTAATATGTTAGAAGGGTCGGTGAGGAGGTTTCGGATGGTGTCAAATTGTCGTCTAAATTCCTCACCGACGTTAGTGAAAGAGACCCCAGTAAAAGAAGGGTGGGGTGGCTGGGGTTGGGGTGGAATGGTGGTGGTAGTGTCGTGCGGAAAGGACACTATTGATGGTCCCGCGAACTGTGTGGTGACTGTGGAAGGGGTCACTAGCGGTGTCGGGGCGGCGGTGGATGAGAAGGGTGGTGATATACCTGGAGAGAAAATTGAGTCCGGTAATGTTGGTGGAAAGTCGGTTGAGGTGAAAGAAGTGAATTCTGGTGTTGTATCGGAAAATGGGATGCCCGAAGGGAAGAAAGATGATGTGGAAAAAGGTGGGAGAGTGGTTGATTGTGGAAAAATGGAGGATGGTGGGGTGGTGGTTGGTGTGGTGGAAGATGGTGGGGTGGTGGTTGTTGGGATGGTGGATGGTGGAGTGGTGGTTTCGAGATCAACATTTAGACTCATGATGAAAGACTCTAGTGATGATGTTGTTATTTGTTCCTCTGGGAGGGTGGTTTCTGTTTCGGGGCAGGGTTTGGATGTTGGTGTCCCCGACAGCTCTTGTTCCTTCAAAAGCCTTCTAGAAGGTTGTTTTGCAGGAATTTTTGTTGGTTTAGCTGCTGGGGCGGTTATACTAAGCTCTGTATGTCCCACTGTTGCTTTCTTTTCGGCCATTGTGACCGAAGATATGAGTTTTGCGATCTCATCATTGGAGAATAAGAGCTTGTCTTTGTCATAATCAGCAAGATCTGGTAGTGGGAGCAGCATTTTGAAGGATTTTGCTGTAGGGCAGAAGACGTAGTGTAGCTTGCCATCCTTTTCTTTTATGATGAAGGAGTTCTTTAACGTTTGCTCATTTGTAAGGATGTCGCCCACTATTTGTTTGCATCTGGGTAGAAGTCTATCCATCTAAAGGTATTTTATAATTGATGTGATAAGACCACCCATGCATATTTCTTTCCCCAGGGCGTAAGCTGATAGTTTTTGAATTATAAGACGTCCAATGTTGACTGGTAACCCATTTAGGATGGACCAAATCAGAAAGAGGTCTGATAGGATTACATTTCCTCCTTCTGACCTGGGGAAGAGTGCGCCAGTAAGGATTTTGTGAAGTGTGCGCACTAGACCCGATTGAATGTTTGATGCTTTACATGTTTTTGCATTATAAACTGGTAGCCCCGTTAAAGATTTCTAGAAGTTGTGTTTGTTGAACTTGGGGTTGTCTGTGCCAACAACCTTGGCTTTCTGCAGTTGCTCTTGGTTATCTATAAAGATTTCATTCAGCATATTTTCAGTTATGACCACTTTGTTGTTGAAGATTCTGGTGGATATTCTACGGTCACCACCATCCTGTGCTTTATCCAAGGTATCCACTGCTTCTTTAGTAAAATAGGTGAAGAATTCCATTGTAGGCTCGACGTATGAAGATTCGGTGACAAAGCAAAGTCGAGAGAGATTAGAATTGTCAAGCAAAGTGAGGATTCTATTGTAGATCCCCATCTTCATAAGTATGCTTGGGGAAACGTACTTCGTCGGTTTTAGAGTTTGTTTAATGGATGGGAGGGTATGGATGTAAAGATTTCCTGGTGGTCGTGCGGTGGTGGTGATGGGGGGGGGGAAATAAGAACGGTAATGGTGGTAGGGGTGGTGGTGATGGTGGTGGTTGGTTGGATGGAGGATGGTGGGATGAAATTTGCCAGGATCTGTTCCCTTGCAGTGGCAGGGCAAACCTGCTTCCATGCCCTCTTCTTTGGTTGTGGTGCTGAAGTGGTTGCTTGGGCCTTCCTTTTCCCCATGGACTGTTTGGTAGGGGATTCTGCCTCCGGTGAAGGCTCATATTCTGAGGATTCGTCGGATGAGATTTCTTCGACTTCCTCTTCAGAAGGTTCTTCATCTAAGCAGCGGTTGATGTGTTTTATATCATGCATGACATCGATCAGGTCCACCTCTGCTGGGACCTGTCCAGTCTTTTTATAGTGGTCAACTATTTGTTGAAGCTTTGTTCGTTCAGCTATTAATTCCTCTTTTGTCCAGAAAGGATCGTCGACTGTTCCTGTTGGTTGCTTTGCAGGTGAGGCCATTCTGAAATTTTTGTTAAGAAAAATAAGAGTTAGAGTTCTGAAATTTGTAATGAAATAAGTTTATTAGAATAGAGCAGTATTATTGAGGTTTGGTTGAATCCAAATGGTTTGGAGACCATTTGAGGCCAAACGGTCCTGCGTCCAAATGGGTTGAACACCCGTTTGGCACCAAACGGTTTGGAGACCGTTTGGGGCCAAACGGTCCTGTGTCCAAACGGGTTGAACACTCGTTTGACACCAAACGGTTTGGAGACTGTTTGGGGCCAAACGGTCCTGTGTCTAAACGGGTGCAAACCCGTTTGGTACCAAACGGTTTGGAGACCGTTTGGGGCCAAACGGTCCTGCGTCCAAACGGGTTGAACACCCGTTTGGCACCAAACGGTTTGGAGACCGTTTGGGGCCAAACGGTCCTACGTCCAAACAGGTTGAACACCCGTTTAGCACCAAACGGTTTGGAGACCGTTTGGGGCCAAACGGTCCTGCGTCCAAATGAGTTGAACACCCGTTTGAAGCAGACCGTCGGGAAGGCAAAGAGTCGGGCCGTTTGGTGGCGAGGGACGGCGGGAGGGAGGCTGAAGTACGCTCGTCGGCGGTGGCGACGGCGACGGCGGTAGCGAGAACCGCGAAAGCCAAAGGTGGAGACGGTGGAAGAAGAAGATCTGGAAGAAAGTGGTGATGTGTGAGCAAAGAACAGAGCCGCGTGTAGACGGCGACAAAGCTTCAGTCGGAGGCGTACACGGGAAAGATGAGAACAGGAGCGAAACAGGGGTGGAACAGTGAAAGCGAGAAAACAGGATTCTAGAAGAGAGAAAGGAGGGTGCGGGGTGTTATTTATAGGATTTGGGGGGGTGTCCTTACAAATTCCCAAAGTCAAACGGTTTTGAGACCCTTTGAACTCCAAACGAGTGCGAGACCGTTTGAACACCAAACGGGTGCGAGACCGTTTGAACTCCAAACGGGTGCGAGACCGTTTGAACTCCAAACGGGTGCGAGACCGTTTGAACTCCAAACGGGTGCGAGACCGTTTGAAGAGGTTTAGGGTTTTGATGTTTTTGATTTTTATGTTTATTTTGGTTTTGTGGATTTTTTTTTCAAGGATAAACAAAGAACGATGATACTCAGATCTTGGGCTGCCTCCCAAGTAGCGCCTGGGTTTAATGTCGCTGGCTCGACGAGATTCTGCTCTGGCTATGCTGATATTATAGGATCTTGGATCTCTATAGTTTTTCTTGGCAATTTGTCTGCTGGAGTGTAGTATTTCTTTAATCTATGACCATTGACGGTTCTTGCTCCCCCGTTTTCATCAAGGATAATGACAGCTCCTGTCGGGTAAATATGTTTGATGGTGAAAGGCCCTGGCCATTTTGTACGCAATTTTCCAGGAAACAATTTTAGTCTGGAATTGAATAGGAGAACCTTATCTCCGATGATTATATCCTTTCTTTTTATGTGGCCATCATGCCACATCTTGGTTTGTTCTTTGTAAATTCTGGCATTTTGGTATGCTGTCATTCGCAACTCTTCCAATTCTTGTAATTGAAGTTGTCTAGATTCACCGGCACTTTTGAGATCAAAGTTCAATTGCTTGATAGCCCACCACGCTTTATGCTCTAATTCGACTGGTAGATGACACGACTTCCCATACACCAATCGAAACGGTGTTGTTCCAATTGGTGTTTTGAAAGATGTGCGATAGGCCCATAGAGCGTCAGGAAGTTTGGTAGACCAGTATGTGCGGTGCCTATTAACAGTTTTTTCCAAAATGGCTTTGAGTTTCTTGTTAGAGACTTCAACCTGTCCACAAGTCTGTGGGTGATAAGGTGTGGAAACTTTATGGTTGACTCCATATTTTCTTAATAGTGCTTCAAAACTCCGCTCCAGAAAATGAGATCCGCCATCGGATATTATTGTTCTTGGAACGCCAAATCTGGGGAATATTATTTCTTTAAACATTTTGATGACTGGTTTGGAATCACAAGAAGAGGTCGGTAGAGCTTCTACCCATTTCGAAACGTAGTCCACAACAACTATAATGTACATGAATCCGTAAGATGAGGGGAAAGGACCCATGTAATCTACTCCCAAACATCAAAGAGTTCGACTTCTTGCCACATATTCAATGGAATTTCATTTCGTTTGGTTATTCCTCCTGAGAGTTGGCATTTGTCACATGATCGCACATATTCATGTGCATCCTTTGTGATGGTTGGCCAGTAAAAACCTGATTGAAGAATTTTAAGAGCAGTTTTATTAGAGCTCATGTGCCCCCCAGTAGGGCCTGAGTGACAGTGCTCTAAAACTGGGGTGTTTTCTGTTTCTGGGATGCATCGATGAAAAAGTCCATCAGCGCATAAACGGAATAGGTAGGGCTCATCTCAGAAATACTGCTTAGCGTCATGAAGGAATTTCTTTTTGTCATGGGATGATGCAGATGGATGGATGATTCCTGTTGCCAAATAATTCACAATATCATCATACCAAGGAAATCCAGTAGTAATCTTCATTAGTTGATCATCCGGTAAAGAGTCTTGAATGGGTATGTTATTGGTGTCTTTAGCTTCAATACGACTGAGGTGATCTGCGATGACATTTTCAACCCCACTTTTGTCTTTAATCTCTAAATCAAACTCCTGAAGCATTAATCTGATAAGTCGGGGTTTAGCATCTTGTTTTTGGATCAAGTATCGTATAGCAGAATGGTCAGTATATACTATGACTTTTGACCCGATTAGGTAAGACCGAAATTTTTCAAAGGCATAGATAACTTCCAGGAACTCTTTTTCGGTGGTAGTATAGTTCTTCTGTGCCTCATCAAGCGTCTTGGAGGCGTAATATATGACATAAGGCTTTTTGTCAATTCTTTGTCCAAGGACTGCCCCTATAGCATAATCGCTAGCGTCACACATAATTCCAAACGGTTGTGACCAGTCAGGAGCTCTTAGAATAGGGGCATAGATAAGGGCATTTTTCAGAGTTGTGAAGCTATTAATGCATTCTTGGTCAAATATAAAATCTACTTCTTTGGTCAGCAGGTGTGTCATCGGATTTGCTATCTTTGAAAAATCTTTTATAAATCTTCTGTAGAATCCTACATGACCAAAGAATGCCCTAACTCCTCTGATGTCTGTAGGTGGAGTCATCTTTGAGATGACATCAACCTTTGCTTTATCCACTTCAATCCCTTTATCACTTACTCGATGTCCTAGGACCACACCTTCAGTCACCATAAAGTGGCATTTTTCCCAATTCAAGATCAGGTTGGCGTCCTCACATCTTTGTAAGACTTTTCCTAGATTGAGTAAATAGTTATCGAAAGAATCTCCGTATACAAAGAAATCATCCATGAACACCTCCATGACGGATTTTGTTAAACCGGAGAAGATAGCAGACATACATCGTTGGAAAGTGGCAGGTGCGTTACATAGCCCGAACGACATTCTTATAAAGGCATATGTCCCAAAGGGACATGTGAAGGTGGTTTTGTCCTGGTCCTCCGGGTGTATGGGTATTTGGTAAAACCCGGAGTAACCGTCGAGGTAACAAAAATATTTTTGATGAGCTAGGTGTTCCAGGACTTCATCAAGGAAAGGTAAAGGGTAATGGTCTTTCCTTGTGGCTTTGTTCAACTTTTTGTAATCTATACACATTTGCCATCCGGTTACAGTCCTGGTAGGCACTAGTTCATTTTTGTCATTTAGCACTACAGTAGTGCCTCCTTTTTTTGGAACAACCTGAACGGGGCTGACCCACTGGGAGTCAGAAATAGGATAGATCATGCCGGCTTTGAGTAATTTGAGGACCTCCAGACGCACTACCTCCTTTAGATTGGGATTCAATTTTCTTTGATGTTCTCGAGAGGGCTTGAATTCGTCAATCATAGGGAGTCTATGCATACACAAGGCTGGATTTATGCCTGTTAGATCAGTTATCTTATATCCTATGACCTTTTTATGCTTCTTCAGCTCGTTCAGAAGCTTTTCCTCTTGATCTCTTGTAAGGGTGGAGCTGATGATGACTGGGCATAGTTTTTCTTCATCTAAAAAAACATGTTTGAGCCCTGTAGGTAAAGTCTTTAATTTAGAGGCTTTTGGTGGCTCAGCTGCCTCTATAACAGTAACGGCTTTAAGTTCTTCAAAAGTTGCCTTTGGCACTTCTTCAGACTTTTCTAGATGTTGAAGGCACTGTTGAACTAATTCATTCACTGAGAATTCAACCTCTGGATTGATTAGAACATTTTCAAGTTCGTCAGCTGGCTCGGAGATTTCTAACTGTGACATTTGTTGAATAGCATCAAGAAGGAAAACCTCTTCTTGGATGCTGGGCCCTTTCATACTATTAAGGACTCGAAATTGAATTGCTTCTTTTCCGAGCCTAAGAATGATGGTACCAGCTTCAACGTCAATCAGTGCTCTGGCAGTAGCGAGGAATGGTCTGCCAAAAATGATTGGATACCTCAGGTCTTCTTTAATATCCATGACAATGAAGTCGCATGGTACGTAAGCATCCTTGCCTATCCTTACCGGGATATCTTCAATGATCCCCAAAGGTGCGGTTATAGTGGAATCAGCTAATTGGATAGTCATTGTTGTAGGCAGCAATTCAGTGAAACCCAGACGTTTGCACATTGAGTAAGGCATAATAGATGTGCTGGCTCCAAGGTCAGCTAATCCCTTTTTAGCAGATGCGTTACCAATGCAACATTGGATTCCGAAGGAACCTGGGTCCTTCTTCTTTTTGGGCATCTTGTTTAAGATGATGTTTGAAGTGGTCTGGGCAAGTTTAACGGTTTCCTGCTCCTCGATGATGTATTTTCTTGATAGTAAGGTCTTGAGGTATTTCGCCCAGGCTGGCACCTCGGAAAGAGCATCAAGGAGCGGGATATCAATGTATAGTTTCTTCATTGCCTCTTTGAACTTTTGGAACCTGGTGTCCATCTTTGTTTCTCGTAGTCTTCCTGGGTACGAGATTCTTAGTTTATATTGCAAAACTTCAGGTTCTGTGGAGACTTTATCCTTGCCCTTTGTGCTTTCTGAGGGCTTCTCCATTCCTTGTTGCGGACTTTCACTTGTCATAAGAACCGGTGTGTCATCATTGTCAAGATTAATCTTAGTAGTCTCATGAAAAATGCGTCCAGATCTGGTGGTGACGGCATTCAACTGCTCATGTCTGTTTTGTCCGTGCTTAGGATTTGATTCAGGCTGCCCAGCAAACGTACCTGTTGGGGGCTTTAATTGTGCGGCGATCTGAGCAAGCTGAGCTTCGACTACTTTCTACTGAGCCTGCTGGTTAGCAAGCATAGTTTTCTATGATTGTAAAATCTGCCTGATCAAGGATATTTCATCTTCCGGTTGGGCAGGAGCATTTTTCGAAGGAATCGGTTGTTGTCCTTGCTGCGGTTGCTGTGAAGGCAGCGTTAGCTGAGGTTGCTGGGTGTGTAGCTATGGGTGGAGCGGAGGGTGTGTATACTGATAATAAGGATTTTGATTCCTGGGGTATTTAGCCCTGGGGAAGTTGCTCCTGGGATTCCCTTGATTTTGGTTGAAATTGTTTGGGAACCCAGGTGGTAGCCTACTAGCAGATCCTCCCTGCGTTTGATGTTGAGGATTGACAGTTCCAGCAGGATTTCCATATTGAAATCCTGGATGATTCCTTGGCTGATTAGGGTTGTAGTAGACTTTCCCAGGGATGGAGTGGATAGAGTTAACTTGTTCCGGTAGTTGCTCTTCCGAATGATCAATGGTAGGTTCATATGGTTGTGGTGGTGGATGTAGATCCATCATCACATTATATAGCATACCGCAAGAAAGGGTTGGATGGTTAGAAGCATGACAAGCCTCACAGGATCCAGTGACGGCTTTGACTTGTTCGACAAGCGGAGTTTTCTTCTTATCGATCTCTTCGAGAGAAGTCTCGAGAGCTTGCTGTTTATGAACTATGGTCTTCAGGACTTCAGCTATTTCTTTCATCTCTATTGATTCTTCAGCTTTGAAAACTTTGAGGACACCTTTATTGACTGACCGTCCCCAGTTGGACTGGTTTTTAGCTCCGAGAGTAACAATCTTCCATGCATCCTCGTAATTTTTCCTCATGAAGTTTCCTCTAGAAGAGGAATCTAAGAACTGTTTAATATCATCGCTTACTCCCTGGTAGAAGGTTTCTATCAGTTGATTCTGGGAAATTCCATGATGGGGGCATTTACGCAAAAGTTCTTTAAACCTCTCCCATGCCTCAGCAAGGGTTTCTCCAGGCAGCTGAGAAAAATGATTGATCTGCCCTCTGATCTCATAAGTCAGTGAGGGGGAAAAGAACTTCTCTAAGAACTTTTCGTCTAGGGGAGCCCAGGTGGTTATTATTGGTTCTCTGTCAAGTGAGTTATACCAACTCAAAGCTCTCCCAGACAGAGTAAAGTGAAACAAATGAAGCATTATTGCATCAAAAGTGACTCCGGCTTGCGGAACCAGGTGGCACAGTGCCTTAAACCTTTTCAGATGATCCATGCAATCGTCTCTAGAACCTCTGGAGAAAGAGATACCTTGCATGATCTGGATCCACTGGGTCCGGATCTCAAAGTTTGGGATATTAATAATTGGAGGTCGGACCGGGTGGTTATCCTCATAGTTCTTTGGGACAGCGTAGTCCCTTAGTTGCTTGTTCTGTAACTCCAACTGAGCAGCCTCAGTTTCAGCTCTGATGCGAGCTTGCTCTTCCGCACAAATCTCCGCTTGGATTTGGGCACGCGTTTCAGCGATGAGTTGTGCCCTTTGAGCGGCGATGGCGGCGTTGACCCTCTCCATTACCAAAGCAGCCTGGCGTTGATCTTCAGCCATTTGTCTGGCCCTTTGACGATTGAGTCGGATGCGGCGGTGGAAGCTTCTCTCTAGCTCAGAGTAAAACTCTGGATCAGGGGAGAATCTGAGGTTATGCATAGGTTGCATACACGATTTCTACCTGAGTAGAGAGAAACACCTTTAGAAAATGACAAAGATATAATAGTTTCAAGAAGATATAGAGTTATGATTAAAGAAAGTGTAAAATACTAACCAACTAGAAAGGTACCAAGTGAAATTACAACATTCCGTTGTCCCCGGTAACGGCGCCAATTTTTTGATGGAGCTCCCACTTACGTGGAATTGCGTGCACCACTAAACATCCTAAAGATGGTAAGTATTTAAGTTTAGCCTTGCTTATACTAGATAGAAAACTCCACCCACGTATGCTAGGATGCGTGGAAGTCTTATCGCAGTATAGTTAAGGGTCAAATCCTCGAGACAATGGTCTTGTTGTTGCCAACAAGATGGAAAACGTAGGAATTCCACCTAATCACTCAATAGTTGGTATTTAGATCGAAAGGTTGATTTGGTTGTTTTAAACTAAGTACAAGTAAAGTAAAGAAAGCAAGTAAGACTAAAGAGTTAAACTATGATAAAAGATCACTAAGATGTGATCGGTTTTTCACCGCCACTACGCATGGATCAACACATGCAAAGCAAAAACACAACTTGCAAAAGAGTCTAGTCAGTTAGTATCCTTGTAGACTTAGCTTCCTTTCGGAGAACTAACTACGAGAAGTGCGGGAATGTTGCAATGCCAGCCATTCCCGAACAAATGGTCACATTACTTTGCATCATTCCCCTCGCAAAGTGTGTTCCTCGACATACCAAGGTTGCACTTCCATACATCAACTGATTCCATTTCATAGTATGAAAGTGCAACGGATGATAGTGAGTTTACTCCACTTTTTGAGATACACTTCTAGATACCGAAATAGATGTATGGTGGATACATGCACCAAGAACCAACATACAAACGAGTTTCGAATCTAATAGTACAAATGTAGACAATTCATACTAAAAGATAAAGGATAACACAAGTTGGAGATCAAGCAAAATGCATTCATTAATCGTTTGATGTCGAACTGAAAAGATAAGAACTCTACATTCCAAGTTATGGATTACAATTACATGATATGAAAACATGGGTAGCGGGGCTACTCCCTGCACCCTAGTGAAAGAAACTACTTGCTCATAGCTAGGCCAAAGAAGGAGGCAAGAAGAGAGAGAGAGCATCATCCCCATGAAGGAGATTGGAAGGTCAACCCCTTGGAGAGAGAGCAACGATCCACCAGTCTTCAAAGGTTACACGATGATGAGATCTTCCCTTCCCACCTTTGGTGAAGAAGGAGAAGGCAGCTCTAAGATGGAGTATGGGTCTCAGACTGGCAACCCCAGGGCAGAGGATGGAAGTAGCAAGAGCTCTGGAACGATTGAGGCAGCATTTGGGCCTCTGAAAAGCACCCCCTCATGAGGACCCTTTTGGGTCATATTTATAGGTTTACGTGGAGCCCAAACGGTCTTGAACCCGTTTGGGTGTTGGACTCGTTTGAGCGCTGAACTCGTTTGGGCACTGAACTCGTTTGGTTGCTGAACCCGTTTGGGTGCTGAACTCGTTTGGGCGCTGAACTCGTTTGGTTGCTGAACCCGTTTGGGTGCTGAACTCGTTTGGGCGCTGAACTCGTTTGGTTGGTGAACCCGTTTGGGTACTGAAACTGTTTGGTTGTTGAACCCATTTGGGCGCTGAACCCGTTTGGGCGCTGAACTCGTTTTGGCACTGAACTCATATGGTTGCTGAACCCGTTTGGGCGCTGGACCCGTTTGGGTGCTGAACCCGTTTGGTTGTTGAACCCATTTGGGCGATGAACCCGTTTGGGCGCTGAACTCATTTGGGCGCTGAACCCATTTGGGTGCTGAACCCATTTGGGCACTGGACCCGTTTGGGTGCTGAACCCATTTGGTTGCTGAACCCATTTGGGTGCTGAACCCGTTTGGGCGCTGAACTCGTTTGGGCACTGAACCCGTTTGGGTGCTGAACCCGTTTGGGTGCTGAACGGTCTTGTAATTTCGTTTTTTTTTTGTATTTTTCTGCAAGGATAAAGAAGAGAAAAGTTAATCTGTTGATGTGTCAGCAATAAGGTAAAGAGTTAATGATTCTATCTAATTTATCTAAGAAAGAGTATGAAAAACAAGGGAAAACCAATAAAATAACATCACAAAGTGAGAGGTTATCAGTCATGCATTTTGTGCGGTAGAGGTGGTGGCGGGGGATGTTCTTGTGGAGGGGGAGAAGCAGGTTGTTCTAAGGCCTATTCATGGCCTGGTAGATCATCATCTGAGTCGGAGGAAGAATCGAGGTCTTCATCGGTGTCTAAACTTACTTGTTCTGCCTCGCCCTCATCATAGGGAGGAGGTGTGGAGAGAGGTGGGGCAGTTGTTTGTGGTGGGTTGGCGCTGGTTTCTAGTATACACTGGTGGAACTCAGTGTAAGCCGCGTCTTTAGTAGCTTCCCTTATGGACCCCAGCGCGGAATAATCAAAGAATTGGTCCCCGTATGACATGTTGACATTATCGTTGTGTGGGGACTTGGGGTGTCACTGTCGTGGTGACCTTTTTCGGAACCTCTGTGGGAAGGTTATGCTGCATTTCCAGGGTCCTCTCTGTCATCATGTTTATCACCAGAAGAGGTGTTATCTTTGTTTGAATCAGCAGATGAGTCGAAGTCGTCTTCTTCGTCATCATCGCCATCTGTGTCGTCTGCCGCCTTGTCTGCTTGTTTTTTACTTGCAGACGTTTTGCACCGCCGATGGGTAGCTTGTAACTCATCGAAGGCCACTTGCAGATGCTCGTGTGTTTTGAGCAGTGCATCATGGGATTCTTTGAGGTCGGTATATCTGCCTTCGGTGGAGAGGAGACGTGTTGTAAGATTTGTTACTTGAGCACGTAGCTGCTGGATTTCATCCTTATTGGACTCCTCTTGGCGTTGTTGTAGCTGTGTGAGTGTGCTGTTGATGGTGTCCAAGCGTGTGCTCAGATCTGCTTGTTGTTACTGGAGTGCGCGGAGAGTCTCTGGCAGAGGCTGAGTCTGCGTGGAGATCTCATCGACTTGCTTTGCCGTTACTTCTTGCTGACGCCGCGCTCTAAGGACCAGGTCTGGCGAGGGGTTGTAGTGACTGTTGATGTGCTCAACTTGCTTAGCCACCTCATCTTGTCGTTGCTGGAAGCCTTGGAGGATGGTAGGCAAGGCTCGGTGTTGTTCGTCGATCGTGGCCACCTGTCGTGAGAAACCCTGCACACAAGAAAAAATTGAATTTAATATATTAGAAGGATCGGTGAGGAGGTTTCGGACAGCGTCGAATTGACGGCTGAATTCCTCACCGATATTGGCAAAAGGGACCCCGGGAGCGGAAGGGTGGGATGGCTGGGGTATTCGTGGGATGGTGTTAGTGTCTTGCGGAAGAGACACTGATGATGCCCCGAGCTGCGTAGTGACTGTGGATGTAGTCACCAGTGGTGTCGGGGTGGTGGCAGATGTGAAAAGTGGTGAAAGCGGTGGTAGCGATAGTGATGGGGTGGAAACTGCGGAGGTGAAAGGGAAAGTGGTGAAGTCGGGCATAGGGATGGAGAAGGGAAAGCTCGAAGGGAAAAGGGGTGATGAAGAGGATGTGAATGGTTGCGTGGATGTGATGGGGAAGAAAGGAGTGGTAGATGTTGGAATGGTGGAAGGTGGAGTGGTGGCAGCGGTTAGCTGCTCGTGTAGACTCTGAATGAAAGAGTCGATTGAGGAGGAGGTTAAAATTTCTTCATGGAGCTTCTCAGCCTCAGGATTTGGCTTAGATGTTGGTGTCCCCGACAGCTGTTGGGCCTGCGACTGCCTTCTAGAAGGTCGCTTGACGGGTATTTTTGTTGGTCGAGCTACCGGGGTTGTGATGCTCAGCTCTGTTTGTCCCGCTGTATCTTTCTTTTCGGTTGTTTTAATTGAAGCTAGTAGTTGTGAAAGCTCCTCATCAGAGAAGAGGAGTTGTTTGGTGTCGTACTGTGCTAGCTCCGGAAGTGGGATGAGTGTTCTGGATGACTTAACCATAGGGTAGAAGACATAGTGTAGTTTCCCATCCTTTTCCTTGATGATGAAGGAGTTCTTCAGAGTTTGTTCATTGGTAAGGATGTCGCCCTTTAGTTGCGTACAGTGGGGTAGGGGTTTGTCCATCTTGAGGTATTTGATAATAGATGTGACATGCCCCCCATGCAGATTTCTTTCCCCAGGCTGGAGGTTGATAGTTTCTGGATCAGTTGTCGTCCGATATTGACTGGCCTTTTTTTAAGAATAGACCAGAGAACGAAAAGATCTGAAATTATAACGTTTCCCCCCTCTGTCCTGGGGAAGAGTGCACCAGTGAGAATTTTGTGCAGGGTGCGCACAAAGCCAGAGTGTATATTTGACGCTTTGCACGTCTTCGCGTCATAGGTGGGGATCCCAGTTAGAGATTTCCAGAATTTGTGTCTGTTGAACTCTGAGTGTTCGGTCCCCACCTCCATGGCTTTCCGTAACTGGTCCTGGTTGTCAATGAAGATTGTGTTCAACATATTTTCCGTTATGACAACCTTGATGCCGAAGATTTGGGTGATGAGCCTTCGGTCACCCCCGTCCCGTGACCTATCCATGATGTCGACGGGCTCTTTGGTCCGAAAGGTGAAGAACTCTGTAGTGGGTTCAGAGTAGGATACTTCGGGTACTAGACACAACCTGGCAAGGTTGGCTTTGTCTAGCATGTCGAAAGTGTGGTCGTATATCCCCATCCTACATAGTATGTTGGGGCACACATACTTGGTGGGTTATAGGGTTTTGTCAGCGGGGAGGTTGATTTGGATGAAGAGGTTTTCTGGTGGTGGTGTTGTGGTGGTGATGGGAATGAAAGGGGGGTGGTAACAGGGATGGTGGTGGTAGTAGCAGGAATGGTGGTGGTAGTGGTGGTAGTGGCAGGGATGGTGGTGGTAGGTTTTGCAAAGGGTTGATCCATGGCAGAGGCAGGTCGAACTTGTTTCCTTGCCCGTTTCTTGGAGGGCTGCCTAGATGCAGTCTCCAGGACCTTATGTTTCCCCTTTTGTTCTTTAGTAGGGGATTCCTCCTCAGAGTTAGGATTGTACTCCGAGCCTTCATCATCAGAAGAAGAGATCTCAACTTCCTCTTCAGGTGCCTCATCTAGGCACTTGTCACGGAACCGTTCTTACCCCAATCCCAATCCTACTGCCTAGACAGTAGAAAAAGGATTGAAGCGCCCATCCCTGAGTGGCCCGATAGGATCTAACACACTGGCATATACAATAAGAAATAAATAACTCAAAAACTGGATAATTAAAGAACAAACTAACCCAATATGGATATTTCACCAATATATCTTTGTCATCAGAGTGTATGTAGAGTGCGGAAGCGATCAGTGTTCCAATTATATTGCCTAAAATCAAGAAAATCGAGACACAATCATGCAATTGCACGGTACGCTATCAAAAACAAGCAAAGCGATTTATAACAAAATAGTATACTTGGCAGGACTTATATTCAAAAGAATAATAAGCAATTTGCAAAACCAACATTTATTTGACAAGTTTTTCAAGCAATTCAACTTTTATTACGAGTTCCCATTATGCTGTAATTCAAGAAGCATGCTTATATATTTTGTATGACTCTATTACCCCAACGTGATGGGGAAGGTCACTAGGCCCCTTTTCACCATAGGAACATAGGAAGCCAATGTACAAGTCCCACCTCCAAATGAGGGGGGTTGTTGTACTCAATATCAACATTATCAACATTATCAATATCATCATCATTATCAATATACGGGCAGTCATAATGGGCATTCAATTTATGTTTTCATGTTTTTCAAAATATAATATAGAAAAACAGAAGACTAATCATAGGGAACAATAGCTCATCCAAATAACTAGCCAAGCATATGGTCAAGAGATACATAAAAGTATCTTCAATACAATCAAGGAGTTATATAAATAGCGTACCTTTCACCGAGATTTCGAGTATAATCAATATCCGATCAATAGGTCAACCCTTCGAGTCAGATCCTAAATCATCAAGATTGGATCAAGGGTCAAGATCATGATGTTTAGAATATCAGTTTTCAATATTCGAGATTAGGGTTACACTTTTCCTATGTCAACCTTAGGGTTGGGTCATTCACTTATAATCAACCAATATTTCAATATATCCAGCATTATTTCAAGTATCTGATATCTATTCGAGTGTGAATGACTTACCTAGGTTTTCTAGGATTATATGTGCTAACCCTAATTTATGATCATTATCCAAGTCATCATCAAATCTTTAGATCATCATGTTGTTCTAACATCATTTTGTATTCAAGATCAGATTGATGGGTCAAAACTATATCAAGGGTTTTTGCAAGATTAAGATCAGTATCAAGATTTACTCATTATCCATTAAGATTGAATCAAAATAGATTAAGATCACTAATGATTCATTTTCAAGTCAACTATATCATATCTAGATTTGTATATCAGGATAATCATTAGAGTCAGATATAGGGTTTTCAATGTTTTAGTCAAGATTAACCATCAATAGAGTCATTTGGACAATCTTTGGATAATCAAAGATTATAGTTTAATGGAAACATTAAAATCAATATAGAATCAGGTTTTAGAAATTGTTCCATTAGATTGCCCTTGATTTTCTAATGAAAATTGACTACTTACTTGCCTTATTTGGATTATCCTAGCATGAGATAAGATCAAAATATAAAGGGGGTTTTATTTTCTTGATTTTAAAGAACATTCACCTGGAAGTGGGCCGCGATTCCAGGCCCAAACGCCCTGCGACTTGAGGATCTGGCCCAGCCGAGCAATCCCTCTCCTGTGCGTCACCCAGGTTGACGCCTGCCTTATGCTGCGCTCCCCTGTTTCCACGGAGGAACAGAGACCGTCGAAGCTTAGGGAGAAAGGAGCAGGAGGGGTCGAGGAAGGTAGCAAGGATGCCGTCCAGGCTCGCCACATCCTTGCGAACGTGTTAGTGGCGGCATATCAATGAGAGGGAACGAGGAGAAGAAAGGCCAAATATGGCCAGGCGGCGGCACCACGGAGGAGCAGGGTCAGCGTGAAAGGGGTGAATGGGGAGAGAGAGCACGAGAGGGCAATATAGGGGGCCGGTTGAGTTTGTGGGTGAGGTACAGAGGTGTAGGTGGGGTTTTTATAGGGTGCCAGGGCTAGGTTTTAGGGTTTTGAAGGCCATAGCATCAATGGTGGTTGATGCAAGAGAAAGCTTCTCGATTTCCCTTAAAGCTGGCTGATTCAAGGGGAAAAAAAAGGATGGCCACATTCGGATTTGTGGGGGAAACATTCCAGTTTGTTTGATTTTTGAAACGGGTCAAAAATGAGCCAAAAGCATGTGTCTGTCCCCTTAGCCTCCTCTCCGTTGATTGCGGGAGGTAGGGGACAACCTCCTGACTGCTGGATCGGGCTGCGATCCACGGATGCCCAATCCAAGGGTCCAGAATTGCCCCTCTGCTAAAGGATAGGATCGCTGACATGGAAAAAGAGTAATTAAAAAGGCAAACCAAGGGATTTTTAGCACATAACTTCAAAAATTCATACAAAATTGTAGGAATGTCCAAATGACCTCAAATTTGGACCAAAGCTTCAAAAAAATGTGGAGAACCTTAATAAAAAGTTTGAGAACAAAAAGACAAAGTTTGATTGACCAATTTGATTCTTTGGACAAAGTGATGAATGAATTCAATTTGTAATGTGTATAAAATCAACATTGGTCACCATATCTTGGATTTGACTCTTAAAATTTGTTATTAAGGTGAGGAAAAACATTGAGGGTCATGAGTGAGTATAATGAGGGCAAAATAATAATTATCTCATTATTTTGCTAAAATCGACTTTGTCACAGCACTTCTCGAGGCAATCAAGCTCGCACAGGACGTCCATTATTTTGATATTTGGAGGTGCCTTCCTGCTCCTGTTGAATTCAACTCTTATCTTCTGGAGCCGAGCTTGTTTTTCCAGCAGATCCTTTCTTTCCCATATTTCAGGGTCTTCGAAACCGATGATGTTCTTTGCTGGTGATGCCATAGCTGTAGAATGAGAAATCAAGAGTTAGAATAACATGTTTAGAAGGATTTGATTTTATTAATATTTATGTATTTTTGTATTTTATGGAAATTAGATGAATGTGCAAGCCCAAACAGTTTCAAGACCGTTTGGTCCCAGACAGTTTCAAGACCATTTGGTCCCAAACGGTTTCAAGACCGTTTGGTCCCAAACGGTTTCAAGGACCATTTGGAGAACGAAGCGTCGCGTGGCCATCGGCGAAGGCGAAGATGAAGGTAAAATGGTGTAGCGACGGCGGATGTGTTGGCGACGACGGCGAAAGCAGCGGTGATCATCGGCGATAAGGGCGATGGTGAAAATGATGATAAAAATGACAGTGAATTCGGTGGTGAAAATGGCGATGAAGACAGCGATGAAAATGGCGGTGGCTCTTGTTGATGGAGATGATGGCGACGGTGGGTAGGGCTATTAGTGAAAACGGCGAAGACTACGATCGTGAAGGTGGAGCTGCCGGTTATAAAAACAAAGATGAAAATGATAGCGGCGGAACTAGCGGTGATGGAAATGAAGGTGGCGTCAGCGTTGGAGAAGAGGGAACATCGTGGTGGCATCGATAACAAAAATGGTGGTGTGGAGGGCTGCGGAAGCGAAGGATGGTAGCATTGCTGGACTACCTTGCAGCAGCTGGTAGCGTCGATGGCGAAGAGAGCATTGGAGATGGAGGTCGCGTAGAACAGGGGACACAGAGTTCGTCGGCGAGTCGCACGGGAACTGGGAGGCGAAAGCAATGGAACAACACTGCGCGAGAATTTCAGAAGGCTCAGGAGTCAAAGGAAAGAAAGACGAGGGGGTAGGGTTTATATTTATAGGAAACGGGGGGTTGACCGGACAAAAACCCTAAGTCAAACGGTTTAGCGACTGTTTGGACTTCAAACGGTTTCAAGAGCATTTGGCTCTAAACGGTTTCACGACCATTTGGCTCCAAACGGTTTCAAGACCATTTGGAGTCCAAACGGTTTTAAGACCGTTTGGATCCAAACAGTTTCAAGACCGTTTGGCTCCAAACGTTGTCAAGACCGTTTGGAAGGGCAAAGGTAGAAAAGATATTATATTTTTGTGTTTGTTTTTTATTTATATATTTTTATGTTTTTTTTTGGTTATGTGTATTTTCATAAGATAAAACTAGGAAAATAAAAGAATGGAAAATAAAGAGAAAGGTTGAAATCTTGGGTTGCCTCCCAAGTAGCGCCTTGGTTTAACATCACTGGCTCGACGAAGCTGTAATGATGTTATGCTGCTTGCATAGCATCTTTGATTTTGATAGTTTGTCGTGGCATTTTGTCTTCCAGAGTGTAATATCTTTTTAGGCAGTGACAGTTGACCGTTCTTTCTCCTCCGTTGTTGTCGATAATAATGGCTGCTCCAGTTGGGTAGATATGCTTTATAGTGAAAGGCCTGGACCATTTTGTCCTAAGTTTTCTGAGAAACAACTTGAGCTTGGAGTTGAAAAGGAGTACTTTGTCGCCAACGGCGATATCTTTTCTCTTGAGATGACCATCATGCCACATTTTTTTCTGCTCTTTATAAATGTGGGCACTCTGATAGGCAGTCATACGGAGCTCTTCTAGCTCCTGTAGTTGAAGTTGTCTATTTGCTCCCGCACTTTTGAGATCAAAGTTTAGCTGTTTGATGGCCCACCAGGCTTTGTGTTCCAACTCTACTGGAAGATGACAAGACTTCCCGTACACCAAACGAAACGGGGTTGTCCCGATTGGTGTTTTATATGCAGTTCAGTATGCCCAAAGTGTTGGTATGTATGCCCTGAGAGCCAATCATGGGATGATTGGTGGGATACATTAAGATTGATTTGATAAACATCAAAGGCAAGCTTCCAATTCTTTCTGGTTCAGTCATATGAGATAGTGATAGAACAGATTGAATGTCTAGAGAATGACAGTACTCAATGACGTATGCTTTCAGGTTGAGGACCTGAACGATGAGATCATACGGATGCTAAGAGTTTGTACATTCTTGTTATGTCCCTAGTCGGATGTCATTGTGGAAGGTAGATAGACAGCAATGACACACAAGACTAGATTGTGGTGTTGGTTGATGACAGAATCTCATTAGTCATGATATAGAGATATCAAACCAAACACATAGGTACTTCTTAGAGAACAAGGTACCAGACAGACCCACCGTGAGTTTGACACATGGAACCATGAGATGGTAGTCACAGTCAGTACTCACAGTGATGGTGGTGAGTGTGATTCTTTGACCTAAAATCACTACACTCAACACATGTCGTTGGGCACACTTTGACATCATCAAACGCAGTCCTGAAACATGGTTTGTTATAAAGGTGATGATTGGGTGGCTTTGACACATGGGTCTTTTGAGGGGTGAGTGATAGATATGGGATTTGTCCCTCCTGAGGGAGTTTGATATCCAAGGCCACTTGATGAGTAGGATTGAGATAGGCGTGCGCACGCATGTGTGAATGAGTATGTGATATTGATGTCATACATATCTCCTTCAATCTGCTCTGAGATCAAGAAAGTGAATGAACGTTGACAGGATGACTGCTCCATGCCTCGAGTTCATTCGGGATATCAGTGACAAAGGAATTATACATTCATTGTAACACCATTCACGGATTGTAGGATGAAAGTTGTTCTCCAACTTTCTACTTTCACTTGGGTAGCACTGATGTGTGACTAGGCACCGCTCTTTGCTTGTGAAGTCATAAGTGTTATGGACTTTCACTGCCAACGTGAAATGGACCTGCAGGGTCACACACATAGGATTTAACCTGGAAGAGGAGTTTTGTCCACAAGCAACGTTTAGATTGATTACTAAAGGAGTTTAGTAGTTCAATTAAACACTCAATCAGTCGATGACTCAATATCATATGGTTCAAGGTGTTGGACGCATTGATTGGAGTATCGGATTGATTGAAATCGCATTTGACTGATTCTGCACAACCTGTACTCCCAACCGATCGGTTCAAGTGTTGAACCGGTCGGCTGAGATTGCTGAACCGGTCGGCTCAAGTGTTGAGCTGATCAGCTCAAGCCCAGGGTGAAATGAGCGGTTCAAGTGTTGAACCGATCGGTTCAACTGGTGCAACCGAGCAAGTTGGGAAAGTCAGGTCGGTGAGAATTTTCCTTGCGTTTCACTTGACCAATTTGATTGGAACAAGGATTGGTATTCGATACCAATTAGAAATGAAAGTTGGAAAGTCAATCGGGAACTAATCAGGACCACGAACCGACCGGTTCAGAAGTGAACCGATCGGCTCATGGGTCCCAACCGATCGGTTGGTGCTCCAACCGACCGGTTCAGGTCCCCAACCGACCGATTCACTTGTGAACCGATCGGTTCAGGTTGCGAGTTGGTTGCTTTTTGTGGAAAATCTCGAACCCTTCTACTCCTGCTTTAGTCCCGTATTGCCGGGCACAGAGAACCCTGTCCCATGACCCGCCTATATATATAGGGGTATTGGGGGCTTCTCAAAGTATAACTCAATGCAAGCTGGTTGCTTTGCGAAGTTGTCGTTCTCTCTGGTTTTGGTAACCGTGAGAGATCCCGAGCAAGTGCTTCCCGTAAAAGGGAGGTGCAGCAAGGGAAGGACAACTACAGTTGCAACTGGTAGCAGGAGAGTGTGTTGGCGACTAGTACGTCAACAGGAGGGTGCGACTTCTTCCACTTCCTTGTGGGACAAGGAGAGTGGAGTTCCAGGTGGTCTGTGTGGACTACTACAGAGGCGGGAGGACACTGCCTCTTAGGAGGACAACTGTCATCCGACAGTCCGGTAGGAGGAGGAGTCGTCAGTCTCGGTGCGACCAGGAGCTGCACAGACACCGTCCAAGACCGGAGTTCAAGACCGCGCATTGCGCGAGGTATTGTCGCCAACCAAGCCTCAGGACAAGGTATGATTCCACAAACCATCCTTTCCTATTATATAGACGTTGACGCGTTTCCTCAGTATGGGTTGGGGAGAAAATTTTTGTTTCCGCTGCCTTCTCTGTCTCCCCTAAAACCCAACAGTGGTATCAAAGCAACGTCAACTGCTCTATAGTTTAGGAATATCGATATGATCGATTTTTGTTTGTCGCCTTTATTTATTGCATACGATGTGAATAATATCGGCTTTATGCATGTCCAATCCTAAATCCACAAATCCCTAATTACATATATGATATGTATTATTAATGCACTCGATACGCGTCGCCCTTAAATGAGTTTTGTGGTGGATGTGTGTAGCATGATTATGGCCTATAAACCCCTATCTGTGTGTGGTTGTTTGTGGTTGCTTGCATCTCGGTCTGCGCACCGATCTTCCCTCTCTTATTCCTGATGTAACTCGAAATAATTCGAGATTCTTTCCTACCTTTGCTCCCCCCGAATGTAACTCGGGGTTTCTTCTTTTAAGCAATGTAATAATAGGATAGATTTTATTTCCTGTTATGTTGAAGACCGGAGGACATCAAGACGACTGCTCAGACGATCGTTTCAAGGCGTGAACCGATCGGCTGACCTTGCAGACGGTCGGTTCAAGGAGTGAACCGATCGGTTGATGACCGGTTCAAGGAGCGAGACGAGCGGGTGGTGGACATGACGAGATGCACGATGACCAGGCGAACTGATCGGTTGGAGGATCCAACCGATAGGCTGGTGGCACCCAGACGACTGGCTGGAGAGTACAGATCATTCATGTGATGAGTTGATCAACTCGGATGGCAAGGCACAAAGTTCATCTTGTACAGGTTGCATGTGATGTAGACCTAGATGACCGTGATTCCTCTTGGCTCGAGGAATCACATTAGGATGGCCATAATCATCGCTTTTTATCGTGTGTGCATGTTTTCTGTGGGATATAGCATGTATATGATACGTACTATGTATTGTGGTGATTGGATATGTATATGTATATAAAACCAAATCCCTCATTAAAATATTAAGTCTTATATGCCTTCCATTAGTGGCACACATGAAAAGCTCGATCGACCAAGCGTAGGTTACGCCAAAGCGTGGTGCGCCGTCTATCTTGTGGAAGTGTGAAGGGTAGACATGTAGGTTCTGCCAAAGCAGGGTGCATGTTCTACCGTGTCGGCTTTTGGGTTAGACTTAACTGGTGATTCTTAGAGCGTCTAAGCCCAGAGGCAAGGAATGTTCATAACAAGGAGTTGTGCATGTTCATTCAACAAGAGTTGCATATGATGCAATTGGCAAGAGTTGCCTACCTGATAGATCTAAGTTGTGGGCGATCAGCCAAAGCTGACTCATGACTTAGAGGATTTTAGGATCTTGCCCACTAGAAGGTTGTACGCTGCAATCTTCCGAATTGATGGTGAGGGCTATCAATTTGAAGTAAAATAGTGGGAGCGATAATTAATTAAAGGCCTAATTATATCGTCAAACTTTTCAAATCAATCAAACAAGTCAAAAGAGTTTTGGACTAAAATTGCATATATTTCCTTTTTGTTAATATAAATGGTTAATCAACAAATCACTTTATTTGCGATCGGTCTTTGAGACCAACAAATTAAAAGGGAATAATTCCACGAATGGTTAGGATGATGAGAAGTGTTCTCAGTCAAAGAGTGAAAGCTCCAAGTCCTAGTTATACCAGAACCAGATGAACTCGATCCCACCACATAAATGGCTGAGAGTATGCTTATGGAAGCATACTGAGAAAGACATTGATGAGGAGTGCTTGATGTTGTGTTCTCTAAACTATGAGTTGCAGAGACAACATGAGACATATGATGTCTCCAAAACACTGTCCTAGTATGGCATGACAGAAGGAGATCCAGTAAGGTATTCACACACTCAATGTGATTGGGTATGTGGAAAACTTGATTAAGAAGGATTCCCTCTGAGCCAAGAGTTGGCTATTGGTATGATACTGCAAATGTTGTGAGAATCATACAATTCATGATAAGCTACAACATGAACAACTTTGACAAGCGTTGACAGAGTTGTTGGACATTTTGAGGATAGTAGAGGCAAAGATGAAGAAAGACAAACCATAGTCTTTGATATGATCAAAGAAAAGGTAATCTTAAGGGCAAGGACAAGGGCAAAGCTAAGAAGTGTTCTGATGCTAGCTAGAAATCCAAGCCGTCTTCAGCCTCAAGGCACATGGGGAAAGGGTGTATGAGGGATTGCCCTCTATATCTGGAAGAACAAAAGAAGATGAAGGAGGGGATGGAGATCTCCACCTAAGGTATCATGAAATGAACCACTTCTTTATCCGAGGTATATGATACCAAGATATGGATATGTCATATATGATATGCAATATCCGTAAAGAAGTGATGGACTTTGTGAAAGGACCAAGAAAGAAGTACCCATCATTGGAGCAAGTGTTGCGGCCATAGATAGGAGTATCTTTCAGTTTATTTCAGCCTAAAGGGCACGAAATAGAGTTGAGAACTGCTATTTCATATATTGCCAATAGATAGAAACACTTTATTATTTCATATTGTATGACAATGATGGCAATTAATAAAGTTGATGTTTCAATCTTAAAGATATGATCTTTGTGGCAATGCCTTGTTTATCTTGTGATACATTGTATGCATAAGATAAAATGATACCTAAAGTTATTGATAACTCAAACAATCAAATTAGCATCAATCATGAGAAATTCATTTCTAGTTTCCATATGATGGATAAACCTAGACTCTTTTGGTTAGAGAACCATTAAGAGACATGAATATCTTGGACATGATTAATCAATCTTCACTAAAGGTAGTGGGAGAGTGATTATCCTAATAGGTATAATACATGTGATGTATTTACATACCAATTGGAACAAATGCTAATACTTCAAATGGTGTTTAGAGAAATACCAATATGAACATCTTGAAGTGTTCAAGATTGTCGTAGATGAAGTACAAATTTGGTAAAGTATTAATTCTTGATGAGATCAATGAATGAAATACTTGGACCAAATGTTTGAGATCCTTATGAGTGATTATGATAGTGTATCATAGTGAACTCATGATTAAGGCATGGTGATGTCTAAATCAAGAAGGAATCATACTCTAAGGAGTTAGAGAATGATTATCAAATAACTGAATTCTTCTTAATAAAAGAATACCCCCACACTAATAAAGGACATTAAGAATCACAAGGGTTGTGAATTCTTATATTCTTGACAGATACACCTCAATTATCTATGTGATGAGTTGTTCATATGATGAGTCAACTATCTAGATGAATATGAGGAATCAGATTTTGAGTTATGGTATAAGACCATTACATCCTAAATGATTTCCATGTGAACCATAAGGTATGACCTTGATGGTAGCACTCATTGGATGAAATCCATAAGTGCAAATGAGTCTTAAATGTTAAGACACATGGATAACATTTTGAGAAGGATGATGCTTGTTGATTGCAACTTAATGACTGAGACATTTGGCATATGGATACTAAAACCACATTCCTATGAGGAATAAAACAAGGATGTGTACGTGACACAACCTATAAGGTTTATGAATCCACTAATGCAAATGAAGTCTATAAGTTACAATGGACTAATCAATGTGATTGATTGAGTACAAGCAACTCAGAATTGGATCTTTACTTTGATGATATAGTCAAAGGGTTTGACTGACATGTCAAAGATAAAGATGGGATCTGTGATTTGGTGGGAGCGTGTTCACATCCCACATGTTGATGTGAAATGGAAATGTTCTAGAATGGAAATCCAAAAGTGGAAATTATCTTTAAGGAAGATAGAGATGTTTCCTATGTGATAGGAATAGAGATCTATAGAGATAGTTCTTGAAAACCTCTTGACCTGAAGAGAGAAAACATACATTGGCAATCTGTACTGAAGGGTTCAGTATGCACAGATTCAGTGGGAGAAAACTTGTCCATGTTATATGGATATTAGTATCCCAAGGCCAAGTGTCCAATTCTTATGAAGAATGGGAACACTAAGAATAGATATGGATCTATCATGTATGTAATCATCCCATTGTCTTGCATGTATGACATAGCAAGAATAAAATTCATTCATCATCTTGTATGTAGGACATGGCAATATGATGTGCTCATCCTGATAACTCGTATGTAGAACATGACGAGTGGATGTTTGTCTACTTCCAGTAAGGGTTACTGGAATACCATGAGAACTTGATAAGTACTTGTGAAGTACTAGTTCTATGGAGATAAGGAAGAGTTCGATGTAAAGAGTTACATTGATGCGAACTTCCGAAAGGACAGAAAATTAATCGCAAAATATACATAGGATGTATAAAAGTGAAAGTTTGTTGATAATTGGAAGTGTTCCAATAAAACCATTTAAAAGGGAAATGCCGAGTATCCGTGTGTTAGAGAACAACAGTGGATACTATATGGATCTGGAAGTTCATGAGATGAACTTATAGATATTCCACTCATTGATGACAATTCTGGAATCCTTGATCATGCAATGTGGCTAAAGGTTAGCAATGGAATACTAGATCGCATATTACGGCAACTCCATCTCATACGTGCGACGTACAGCGAAGAGATGAGAGACATGCAATTTATACTGACTTTGGCAAGGTGTTGCCATTACTCACTATGTTGGCACTAGAGCACAGTAACATGTGGGACATGTTTGAATATCACTATGAATATGATTCAAGAGTGATTGGCTCACAGTGCAAGTGGGAGTCTGTTGGTATGTATGCCCTGAGAGCCAATCATGGGATGATTGGTGGGATACATTAAGATTGATTTGATAAACATCAAAGGCAAGCTTCCAATTCTTTCTGGTTCAGTCATATGAGATAGTGATAGAACAGATTGAATGTCTAGAGAATGACAATACTCAATGACGTATGCTTTCAGGTTGAGGACCTGAACGATGAGAACATACGGATGCTAAGAGTTTGTACATTCTTGTTATGTCCCTAGTCGGATGTCATTGTGGAAGGTAGATAGACAGCAATGACACACAAGACTAGATTGTGGTGTTGGTTGATGACAGAATCTCATTAGTCATGATATAGAGATATCAAACCAAACACATAGGTACTTGTTAGAGAACAAGGTATCGGACAGACCCACCGTGAGTTTGACACATGGAACCATGAGATGGTAGTCACAGTCAGTACTCACAGTGATGGTGGTGAGTGTGATTCTTTGACCTGAAATCACTACACTCAACACATGTCGTTGGGCACACTTTGACATCATCAAACGCAGTCCTGAAACATGGGTTGTTATAAAGGTGATGATTGGGTGGCTTTGACACATGGGGCTTTTGAGGGGTGAGTGATAGATATGGGATTTGTCCCTCCTGAGGGAGTTTGATATCCAAGGCCACTTGATGTGTAGGATTGAGATAGGCGTGTGCACGCATGTGTGAATGAGTATGTGATATTGATGTCATACATATCTCCTTCAATCTGCTTTGAGATCAAGAAAGTGAATGAACGTTGACAGGATGACTGCTCCATGCCTCGAGTTCATTTGGGATATCAGTGACAAAGGAATTATACATTCATTGTAACACCATTCACGGATTGTAGGATGAAAGTTGTTCTCCAACTTTCTACTTTCACTTGGGTAGCACTGATGTGTGACTAGGCACCGCTCTTTGCTTGTGAAGTCATAAGTGTTATGGACTTTCACTGCCAACGTGAAATGGACCTGCAGGGTCACACACATAGGATTTAACCTGGAAGAGGAGTTTTGTCCACAAGCAACGTTTAGATGATTACTAAAGGAGTTTAGTAGTTCAATTAAACACTCAATCAGTCGATGACTCAATATCATATGGTTCAAGGTGTTGGACGCATTGATTGGAGTATCGGATTGATTGAAATCGCATTTGACTGATTCTGCACAACCTGTACTCCCAACCGATCGGTTCAAGTGTTGAACCGGTCGGCTGAGATTGCTGAACCGGTCGGCTCAAGTGTTGAGCCGATCGGCTCAAGCCCAGGGTGAAATGAGCGGTTCAAGTGTTGAACCGATCGGTTCAACTGGTGCAACCGAGCAAGTTGGGAAAGTCAGGTCAGTGAGAATTTTCCTTGCGTTTCACTTGCCCAATTTGATTGGAACAAGGATTGGTATTCGATACCAATTAGAAACGAAAGTTGGAAAGTCAATCGGGAACTGATCAGGACCACGAACCGGCCGGTTCAGAAGTGAACCGATCGGCTCATGGGTCCCAACCGATCGGTTGGTGCTCCAACCGACCGGTTCAGGTCCCCAACCGACCGGTTCACTTGTGAACCGATCGGTTCAGGTTGCGAGTTGGTTGCTTTTTGTGGAAAATCTCGAACCCTTCTACTCCTGCTTTAGTCCCGTATTGCCGGGCACAGAGAACCCTGTCCCATGACCCGGCTATATATATAGGGGTATTGGGGGCTTCTCAAAGTACAACTCAATGCAAGCTGGTTGCTTTGCGAAGTTGTCGTTCTCTCTGGTTTTGGTAACCGTGAGAGATCCCGAGCAAGTGCTTCCCGCAAAAGGGAGGTGCAGCAAGGGAAGGACAACTGCAGTTGCAACTGGTAGCAGGAGAGTGTGTTGGCGACTAGTACGTCAACAGGAGGGTGCGACTTCTTCCACTTCCTTGTGGGACAAGGAGAGTGGAGTTCCAGGTGGTCTGTGTGGACTACTACAGAGGCGGGAGGACACTGCCGCTTAGGAGGACAACTGTCAACCGACAGTCCGGTAGGATGAGGAGTCGTCTGTCCCGGTGCGACCAGGAGCTGCACAGACACCGTCCAAGACCGGAGTTGAAGACCGCGCATTGCGCGAGGTATTGTCGCCGAGCAAGCCTCGGGACAAGGTATGATTCCACAAACCATCCTTTCCTATTATATAGACGTTGACACGTTTCCTCGGTATGGGTTGGGGAGAAAATTTTTGTTTCCGCTGCCTTCTCTGTCTCCCCTAAAACCCAACACAAAGGGCATTGGGAAGTTTGGCAGACCAATCGGTGCGGTTTCTGTTTACTGTTTTTTCAAGAATCGCCTTTAATTGTCTATTTGATATTTCCACCTGACCACTAGTCTGTGGGTGGTAGGGCGTGGCGACTTTGTGATTGACTCCGTATCTTTTCAGTAGGGCTTCAAAACTTCGTTCCAAAAAATGGGTACCTCCATCTGATATGACAGTTCTTGGAACTCCAAATCTTGGGAAAATAATATCTTTGAACAATTTAATAATAGGTTTGGAATCGCTCGACATAGTGGGTACAACTTCGACCCATTTTGAGACGTAGTCCACTGCGACCAAAATGTACGAGAAGCCATAGGATGAAGGGAAAGGGCCCATGTAGTCTACCCCCCACACATCAAAAAGCTCAATTTCTTGCCAGATTATGAGGGGCATCTCGTCTCTTTTTTATATATTGCCCGAAAGTTGGCATTTTTTGTAGGCTTTCACAAAATCGTACGAATCCTTTGATATGGTGGGCCAGAAAAAAACCAGATTGTAAAACTTTTATAGCTGTTTTCTTAGCACTCATGTGCCCCCCTGCGGGTCCTGAATGGCAATGCTCAAGGACCGGGGTTATTTCTTCTTCTGGCAAGCAACCACGGAAGAGTCCGTCAGCATAAAGGTGAAATAGGTAGGGTTCATCCCAATAATAATGTTTTATGTCATGAAGGAACTTCCTTTTGTCCTGGTGGGAAACAGATGGGTGGATAATTCTTGTGGATAGATAATTAACGATATCAACATACTAAGGGAAGCCATGAGTGGCTTTCATAAGCTGATCATCAGGAAGAGAATCCCGGATAGGGATTTTATCTTTCTCTTCAACCTCGATTCGGCTGAGGTGATCAGCTACAACATTATCCACGCCACTTTTATCTTTGATTTCCAAGTCAAATTCCTAAAGCATTAGCACCCAGCGGATAAGCCTGGGTTTGGCATCCTGTTTCTGAATCAGGTATCGAATGGCGGAATGGTCGGTATAAACGATGACTTTAGAACCAATAAGATAAGAGCGGAATTTTTCAAACGCATAGATGATAGCCAGAAACTCTTTCTCCATGGTGGTGTAGTTTTTCTACACTTCATCTAGTGTTTTATATGTGTAGTAGAAAACATAGGGTTTCTTATCAATCTGTTGTCCTAGAACGGCCCCTATGGCATAATCACTTGCGTCGCACATGATTTAGAAGGGCTACGACCAATATGGAGCTCTTAGAATAGGTGCGGAGATTAACACATCCTTAAGGGTAGAGAAACTTTTCATACACTCCTGATTGAATATGAACTCAGCATCTTTGGTCAGGAGTTGGGTCATGGGTTTGGCAATCTTTGAGAAATCTTTGATGAATCTCCTATAGAATCCTGCATGACCCAGGAAAGCTCAAACTCCTCTTATGTCCTTTGGAGGTGACAACTTTTAGATAACATCGATCTTTGCTTTATCAACCTCTATTCCCCTATCACTTACCCTGTGTCCGAGGACGACACCTTCTGTTACCATGAAATGGCATTTCTCCCAATTCAAGATAAGGTTCGTTTCCTCACAGCGTTGCAGAACTTGTCCAAGATTTATTAAACAGTTGTCGAAAGAATCTCTGTACACTGAGAAATCGTCCATAAACACTTCCATGACAGATTCTGTTAAACCGGCGAAGATAGCAGACATACATCGTTGGAAAGTGGTGGGTGCGTTACATAACCCGAACGGCATTCTTCTAAAAGCATATGTCCCAAAAGGACATGTGAAGGTGGTTTTTTCCTGGTCCTCCAGGTGTATGGGTATTTGGTAAAACCCGGAGTAACTGTCGAGGTAACAAAAATATTTTTGGTGAGCTAGGCATTCCAGGACTTCATCAAGGAAAGGTAGAGGGTAGTGGTCTTTCCTTGTGGCTTTGTTTAACTTTCTGTAATCAATACACATTCTCCATCCAGTTACAGTCCTGGTAGGCACTAGCTCATTTTTGTCATTGAGCATTACAGTAGTGCCCCCTTTTTTTGGAACAACCTGAACGGGGCTGACCCACTGGGAGTCAGAAATAGGATAGATCATGCCGGCTTTGAGTAATTTAAGGACTTCCAGACGAACTAACTCCTTTAGATCAAGATTCAGTTTTCTTTGATGTTCTCGAGAGGGCTTGAATTCGTCAACCATAGGAAGTCTATGCATACACATGGCTGGATTTATGCTTGTTAGGTCAGTTATCTTATATCCTATGACCTTTTTATGCTTCCTCAGCTTGTTCAGAAGCTTTTCTTCTTGATCTCTTGTAAGGGTAGAGCTGATGATGACTGGGCATAGTTTTTCTTCATCTAAGAAAACATGTTTGAGCCATGTAGGTAAAGTCTTCAATTCAGGGGCTTTTGGTGGCTCAGCTGCTTCTATAACAGTAACGACCTTAAGTTCTTCAAAAGTGGCATTTGGCACTTCTTCGGCCTTTTCTAGATGTTGGAGGCACTGTTGAACTAATTCATTCGCAGAGAATTCAACCTCCGGATTGATTAGAACATTTTCAAGCTCATCAACTGGCTCGGAGATTTCCAACTGTGACATTTGTTGAATAGCATCAAGGAGGAAAACCTCCTCTTGGATGCTGGGGCCTTTCATACTATTAAGGACTCAGAATTGAATTGCTTCTTTTCCGAGCCTAAGAATGATGGTACCAGCTTCAACGTCAATCAGCGCTCTGGCAGTAGTGAGGAATGGTCTGCCAAAAATGATTGGATACCTCAGGTCTTCTTTAATATCCATGACAATGAAGTCACACGGCACGTAAGCATCCTTGCCTATCCTTACCGGGATATCTTCAATGATCCCCAAAGGTGCGGTTATAGTGGAATCAGCTAATTGGATAGTCATTGTTGTAGGCAGCAATTCAGTGAAACCCAGACATTTGCACATTGAGTAAGGAATAATAGATATGCTGGCCCCAAGGTCCGCTCATCCCTTTTTAGCAGATGCGTTGCCAATGCAACATTGGATTCCGAAGAAGCCTGGGTCCTTCTTCTTTTTGGGCATCTTGTTTAAGATAGTGTCTGAAGTGGTCTGAGCAAGCTTAACAGTTTCTTGCTCCTCGGTGATGTACTTTCTTGATAGTAAGGTCTTGAGGTATTTCGCCCAGGCTGGCACCTCGGAAAGAGCATCAAGGAGCGGGATATCAATGTATAGTTTCTTCATTGCCTCTTTGAATTTTTGAAACCTGGTGTCCATCTTTGTTTCTCGTAGTCTTCCTGGGTATGGGATTCTTGGTTTATATTGTAAAATTCCGGGTTCTGGGGACACTTTATCTTTGCCCTTTGTGCCCTCTGAGGGCTTCTCCATTCCTTGTTGCGGGCTTTCACTCGTAATAAGAACCAGTGGGTCATCATTATCAAGATTGATCTTGGTAGCCTCATGAAAAATGCGTCCAGATCTGGTGGTGACGGCATTCAACTGCTCATGTCTGTTTTGTCTGTGCTTAGGATTTGATTCAGGTTGCCCAGCAAATGTACCTGCTGGGGGCTTTAATTGTGTAGCAATCTGAGCAAGTTGAGCTTCAACTTCTTTCTGTTGAGCCTGCTGGTTAGCAAGCATAGTTTGCTGCGGCTGTAACATCTGCCTGATCAAGGATATTTCATCTTCTGGTTGGGCAGGAGCATTTTTCAGAGGAATTGGTTGTTGGGTTTGTTGAGATTGTTGGGGTGGTAACGCCAGCTGAGGTTGATGAGTATGCAGCTGTGGATGGAGCGGAGTATGAGTGTACTAGTAGTAGGCTGATTGGTTCTTGGGGTAGTTAGCCCTAGGGAAGTTGCTCCTGGAATTCCCTTGATTTTGGTTGAAATTGTTTGGGAATCCAGGTGGTAGCCTACTAGCAGATCCCCCCTGTGTTTGATGCTGAGGATTGGTAGTCCCAGCAGGGTTTCCATACTGAAAACCTGGATGATTCCTTGGCTGATTAGGGTTGTAGTAGACTTGCCCAGGGATAGAGTGGATAGAGTTAACTTGTTCCGGTAGTTGCTCTTCCGACTGATCAATGATAGGTTTATATGGTTGTCGTGGTGGATGCAGATCCATCATCACATTATATAGCATACCGCATGAAAGGGTGGGATGGTCAGAAGCATGACAAGCCTCACAGGATCTCATGACGGCTTTGACTTGTTGAACTAGCGGAGTTTTCTTCTTATCGATCTCTCCGAGAGAAGTCTCGAGAGCTTGCTGTTTATGAACTATGGTTTTCAGGACTTCAGCTATTTATTTCATCTCTATTGATTCTTCAGCTTTGAAAACTTTGAGGACACCTTTACTGGCTGATCGTCCCCAGTTGAATTGGTTTTCAACTCCGAGAGTAACAATCTTCCATGCATCCTCGTAATTCTTCCTCATGAAGTTTCCTCCAGATGAGGAATCTAAGAACTATTTAATATCATTGCTTACTCCCTGGTAGAAGGTTTCTATCAGTTGATTCTGGGAGATTCTATGATGGGGGCATTTATGCAAAAGTTCTTTAAATCTCTCCCATGCCTCAGCAAGGGTTTCTCCAGGTAGCTGAGAGAAGTGATTGATCTGCCCTCTGATTTCAGAGGTCAGTGAGGGTGGAAAGAACTTCTCTAAGAACTTTTCCTCAAGAGGAGCCCAGGTGGTTATTATTGGTTCTCTGTCAAGTGAGTTATACCAACTCAAGTCCCTCCCAGACAGGGTGAAATGGAACAGATGGAGCATTATCGCATCATAAGCGACACCAGCTTGTGGAACTAGGCGGCACAGCGCCTTAAACCTTTTTAGATGATCCATGAAATCATCTCTAGAACCTCCGGAGAAAGAGATGCCTTGCATGATCTGGATCCACTGGGTTCGAATCTCGAAGTTGGGGATATTAATAATCGGAGGTCGGACTGGGTGGTTATCCTCATAGTTCTTTGGGACAGCGTAGTCCCTCAGTTGCTTGTTGTTGGATAAATTGGATATTATGATAAATCCCTTTGTTTCGATGATGACAAACATTTCATTCTTATTAATCTAACGAGCTACTTGAGTGTGCAGGACTAAGATGGATGGCAAAGCAACAAGGGAAAATCCAAGAGCTTACTTAGTTATATTTTCATGCAATGTAATCAATGTTGTAAAATTTGTACAAATATATAATGTACAAGTACTTAGAATTGCATGTAAATCAAGCGTTAGATTTTCCCAAGCCAAACACCATAGTTAGACATGTCATCCCATTTAATTAGGATCATCTTTGCACACTCACACATATAATTAATGCTTAAATTGAAACCTTGAAACAGGATCATTCTCGGTCGACAAACTCCTCGACCGAGACACTCTCGGTCGACCAACCTCTCGACCGAGAAAGATCCAAAGTAGCCGTTAGACACAACAAACAAGTTAGTTGGTAGTTGAAGAAAGACGTTGCAAATCACTTGTTCCAGAGAGCCTGTCGGTCGACAAAAGTTCGACCGAGTAGGTGTCTCGGTCGACCATTTGTCGACCGAGATGGTCTCTGACAGCAACTGCAGAATAAATTAATTAGCCGTTGTTAAAGCAACAACTTTGTACCTAACGGCTAGTTAAGCACTTAGAAACCCCTAGAAGTTGTCTAGAACGTCCTTAAGCATACTTAGGCCATTCCTATAAATAGGACAAGCCATAGGACACTAGAATTCACTGGTTACACTTGAGAATACACTTGAGCATACTTGAGCAATCTTTTGCAAGCAATTTGAGTACTGTGATCATTGGCCTACTTTCTCCTTAGCTCAATCTCGTGTCCTATAGGCTAGATTCTCCTATCCACAGCAATTACAAGTTCACATACTTGGCTAGGAGATCTTACGCTTGATCTAGGCATATCAAGCCTCGGGCTTAAAGGACAAGTTGTAATTTCCGTTTCCTTTCTTGTTCCTGTTTATCTTTTGTACTCTCCTTGCTACTCCTAGGGTTGGAGGCTGCGGATTGGAGAGGGTTGACTTCTCAGGTGGAGAAGGGGACTTCAAGCTACTTCAAGAAGGCTATCGCAAGGGAAGCTACTTCAGAAGGCTGGTGCAATGGGAGTTGGTGCATCTACTTCAAGGGAAGGCTGCTTCAAGGTTGGCGATTACTTCTAGGTGAAGGCTGCTTGAAGGGTTTAGGAAAAGAGATTGTATTTTATGTAAATTCCTTGAGAGGTAATAAAATAAATTTCTTTTCAAATCCCGGTTGGGTAAGCAACTGGGTAGTGGACTGACGGCTATAGTATTTTCTATAGTTGGAACCACTCTAAACCTTGTGTCTCCTTGTCCAATATTTTCATTGTGGTTGTTTGAGTTCAATAATTGTTAAATTATCTATAAAACTCTATTCACCCCCCCTCTAGTAGTTTTCAATTGGTATCAGAGCAAGGCTTCAAGGAACCCTAACCAGGTCTTGAAGAATGGAGGGAAATGGTGAAAAGTGCTTGGACAAAACCACTACATGCTGCAATTGGTGTTTGGGAACAAGCCACAAAACAACCAGATGCCCATGGAGATCAAAGGAAGAGGATAAGCACAAAGAATGCCTTATTGCTACAACTAGTGAAGAAGAAGAAGAAGAGGTAAGTCTTTTTCATTTATCTAAAGAAGAACTAGTTGCTATTATTGAAGAAACACATAATAAATATGTTGAGTGCAAAAAGAAATTAAAGAAATCAAATAAGGAAAATGATGATTTAAATGTTAAACTTCTTGCTCTTGCATCTGAAAATGAGAATCTTAAAGAAGGAAATAAATTTTCTGATCTTAAGTTAAAATCTATGGAAGCCGATTGCAAGCTCCTTTCTGTTGAAAATTCAAACTTACAGACTCAAGTAAACGATCTTTAGAAACAACCATTATTGTGCACCCATATAGATTATGACACTATTGTTAAAGAAAGAAATTTATTGTCATCAAATCTTGACCAAGCAAAAATAGACATTAAGAAAAGAATGGATGAGATTGCCAAGCTACAACAACAAGTTCGTAGTTTGAATAACCATGGCATTCTTGATCAAATTCTAGATAATCCCTATCAACAAATTGGGAGAAGGGGACTAGGTTACAAGCCTAAAGGAAAATCTCATCAACAACCTAGTCAAAGAAAGTCACAAACCCAATCTATATATGTACGTAAAAGGACATCCTCACCCAAGGACAACATAGGACACAACCATAGAAAAAGATATGAAGTTGACTCAATATGTTGTCATTTCTGTTTGCGCCTTGGTCACTATTCATTTTCATGTCCTTATAAGAGAAAAGATGTAGAGTTAGTTTGGATTCCAAAACCTCCAAACTAAATGAACAAAATCAAGTTGAGATATGACCAAAGACATTAGTTGCATATTTCTATGTCTATCTCAACTCTACATAATTACAAATATAAATGAAATTAATATTAGTTTGTTCCCTAGATGATTTAAAGTCTAAGTCAAATAAAAAGAAAATTCCTATTTTTCATATGATTTTTCGTAAAAGTATTTTCTGGTCTATACATATACTAATTATAAAATGGAATTATCATTGTATGCTTTATACCATGCTTTCATCATTGGGTGAGCATAGAAAATTGTTTGCAAGCCAGCAAAATAATTTATTTGTTATATGATTGCTTGCAACAAAATCTCTAACTCAGTATTTTTGAAATAATTATGTCTCAAATTAAGTAGTATGCTTCAACTTGATATTTAAATTTTATGCAGATATTAGACTCAATATATTCAAATCTGAAAAATATCTGCAAAATTTGCCTCTTGGTCAAAATAAAACTTGACTAAGGGGCGCTATGGTCGTAGTCAAGGGCGACCTAAAATAAGCTTTGACAAAAATTGCTTATTTTGGAAATTCTCTCTTTGGATCTAATCTTAATATAAATTTTTCTTGAAAATTAAATCATTTGTTATCATTTAAGCCTTAAATTATCCCAATATTACTCCCTTAGAATATCCATATAAATGCTCTACAAAAATAATCTACCATTTGCATTTAAAAATCAGCTTTAAAAGTTGTACTCAGTAAGTCTGTCGGTCGACGAATTCGTCGACCGAGAACCTCTCGGTCAGCTCATCTCTCTCGACTGACAAATACTAAATAGACTCAATATCGGACGAACTGTCGGTCGACAAATGCTCGACCGAGACAACGTCGGTCGACAAGTGCTCGACCGAGAAATAGCCGTTGGATACGACCGTTGCGGATGGACCGTTATGACCGTTTTTTTGACCGTTGGGGAACCAAGTGGCGCGTCTGCAACTCGACCGTTGCGGATGCTCGGTCGACGAATCGTCGACCGACCCGGTCGCTGGAATGCTATAAATAGGAGTAAAAATGAGTCACTTACTCACACTTGCATTTCCTTGCCTCCATAGTCCATCTCTAGTGCATTTTCGTGCAAACCTTCAACATTCTTATCCTCCAATCTTCCTTGCTTCTTCTCCGCACTCAAGAAACACAAATGGCCTCATCCTCAGCTGCCCGTGGGAAGAAGAAAGTCGCCGAAAGAAAAAGAAGAGAAGCTCGGGAAGCCACTCCGCCACTGACGATCATCAACGACATCGCCTTCGTCGACGGAGATGCTGGAGATCGATATCTACGGCTTTCCTCTAAAGCTCCTCTTCCCCGACGCCCAGTCGAAGCTATGGACTTCATCAACATAGTCGATCTAGAGAATCTCTTTGGAGTGCAAAAGCTGAAGGACTTCATCAATCCTTCTTTTCTTTCCTATTCCACTAAGGTAGTCAACGAATTCTATGCCAATCTCTTATCCCACACCGAAAATGAAACCAAATTCTTCTACACCATGGTCAATGGGCGTAGTTTTAAATTTTCCGAAGGGGATATTCTTGATATGCTAGAAATTGATATAGATGAATACCAAGATTTCCTTGACCTTACCACCGGCAATCCACTAAATTTATTATCCCATGATGACCACTCCACTAGCCTTAGTGATATAAAAAGAGCCATATTTCAAACCAATACCACTTGTCATGAAGATAGGGGAACCTATTATGCAATAAACCTGAAACCTGCATGTAGGATAGTAAACCTCATTGTTTCCACAAACATACATCCTAGAGCCAATAAATCTGAGGTCCCTATTTTCCGCATGTGTCTAATTTATGCTATCATAAAAGAAATTCCTATAAACTTCATTCGCATAATACTTAAAAACATGCTTGAGTTTTCTGGCAATCCACCGTATGCCGATTTTGTATGCCAGATCACTCAACATTGTCTTAAGTTACAAATTGAAGATATGGGGTATACATGGGAGCGTAGACCACCAAAGATAAGTAAGAATACCGTAGAGAAGATGGGGATTGACTTTGGTCATAAAAGGGCAAGAGTAGAAGGAGAATCATCACATCAAGATATACCACCACCCCCTCCTTCTACTAATCTTTCTGTTGATCCCATTCAAAATACTCTCACTTATCTTGTCGGCTCCCAATATCATCTTAGTAACCAACTAAACTATACCCACCATGCCATGACATACTTAAATCAAAGAATGCAAAATCTTTCTCCGAGCCAAACCGATGAATATCCGCATTCCTTAAATCCTGGCATGCTCAACCCATTTAACCCTTCATACAACTACTATCAAACTCCACCTCCACCATCAATGGATCTTGCACATACTCAATTTTCCTCCATGCAATTGCAAGATATAGCTGCTCACTTCCGATTTGACCGAGTTCCCACATTTCTGGAAGCATATGCGTTAACTATGACAGGTGCTTTGGATTGGCAAACTCTGGTCAAATATTATGGAGCCGAGCCATTCCTTGGGAAAGATCCGGACATCGATGTAATTCTTAAATCTTTCCAGTGAAGTGTTGAAGTTGTACTAAGTTGTAATGACAATGATTGTAATAAATTGGTCATTTCTATATGATTGTAATATTTTCCATACTATTGAATGAAGTTTGCCATCTTTGCTTGATTCAAATGGTTATTTTTTTTTAAGCATATGAGACATCTTCAAAAATATGGATTATAAGTTCATTATTGTAGAGCATAACAAATAACGGGAGTAATAATTAAAATAGGCAACTATTAAAATTGTGGCTAAATTGACAAATGACAAAACAGTTCTCCAGAAATATCCTCGGTCGAGCAACTAGTCGACCGAGAACACTGTCGGTCGAGCAGTTGTCGACCGACCGGGTTTCTGTTTTCCAGACTGACATAAATTGCATACATCTTTGTTAAATCATGGAGATCATCTACAACATTCTATATATTTGCTTAGTACTCAATCTTTCATTTGAGATATCTATCTAAGGGGGAGCAAAGCATAAGACTAAGGGGGAGATCATAAAAACTTTGACCATTTGATTGAAGAAGCTTACAAAAACATTGTAACCACCATGTGTAGCTGACAATTGTCAAGAAATTTATGAATTTATTGAAAATGGTATCTTGAACTTGAAGGAACTCTCTACCCAAAACAGGGCTTAACATCCCTTGCATTTGGATGGAGACATTTTTATGCACTCTAAGCTTAGAGGATTCTCATTTAATCTAGGGCTTAACATCCTTTGATAAATGAGAAATCAATATACATTCATCATTCGCTTAAGGGAATATCATATCATTTCAAGGCTTAACATCCTTTGCAAATGATTGAGAAACGAATTGTGGATAAATTAGATAAAAATCCATGCTTCTAATAGGATATCTAGTTAAGCGGGAGCATTATATTAAGGGGGAGAAGAAAAATAAAATATTCAACTTGGATATCTTTTTGAAATGACAAAGGGGGAGAAAGAATATAAAAATAAAAAATATAAATGAGTTTCATCACATCTTGGCCAGCACTCACTTGCAAAACATAAATGGCTACAAAAGGTAATTTTCAGGTATGAAACTCACATGCTTTATATTTCCTTATTTCATATTTAGGAAATGTTTGTCATCTTCAAAAAGGGGGAGATTGTTGGATAAATTGGATATTATGATAAATCCCTTTGTTTCGATGATGACAAACATTTCATTCTTATTAATCTAACGAGCTACTTGAGTGTGCAGGACTAAGATGGATGGCAAAGCAACAAGGGAAAATCCAAGAGCTTACTTAGTTATATTTTCATGCAATGTAATCAATGTTGTAAAATTTGTACAAATATATAATGTACAAGTACTTAGAATTGCATGTAAATCAAGCGTTAGATTTTCCCTAGCCAAACACCATAGTTAGACATGTCATCCCATTTAATTAGGATCATCTTTGCACACTCACACATATAATTAATGCTTAAATTGAAACCTTGAAACAGGATCATTCTCGGTCGAAAAACTCCTCGACCGAGACACTCTCGGTCGACCAACCTCTCGACCGAGAAAGATCCAAAGTAGTCGTTAGACACAACAAACAAGTTAGTTGGTAGTTGAAGAAAGACGTTGCAAATCACTTGTTCCAGAGAGCCTGTCGGTCGACAAAAGTTCGACCGAGTAGGTGTCTCGGTCGACCATTTGTCGACCGAGATGGTCTCTGACAGCAACTGCAGAATAAATTAATTAGCCGTTGTTAAAGCAACAACTTTGTACCTAACGGCTAGTTAAGCACTTAGAAACCCCTAGAAGTTGTCTAGAACGTCCTTAAGCATACTTAGGCCATTCCTATAAATAGGACAAGCCATAGGACACTAGAGTTCACTTGT
Source organism: Alisma plantago-aquatica (assembly GCA_963693085.1). Classification (NCBI taxonomy): domain Eukaryota; kingdom Viridiplantae; phylum Streptophyta; class Magnoliopsida; order Alismatales; family Alismataceae; genus Alisma; species Alisma plantago-aquatica. The sequence goes on from OY856412.1 coordinate 1,007,296,760, forward strand.
TACACTTGAGAATACACTTGAGCATACTTGAGCAATCTTTTGCAAGCAATTTGAGCACTGTGATCATTGGCCTACTTTCTCCTTAGCTCAATCTCGTGTCCTATAGGCTAGATTCTCCTATCCACAGCAATTACAAGTTCACATACTTGGCTAGGAGATCTTACGCTTGATCTAGGCATATCAAGCCTCGGGCTTAAAGGATAAGTTGTAATTTCCGTTTCCTTTCTTGTTCCTGTTTATCTTTTGTACTCTCCTTGCTACTCCTAGGGTTGGAGGCTGTGGATTGGAGAGGGTTGACTTCTCAGGTGGAGAAGGGGACTTCAAGCTACTTCAAGAAGGCTATCGCAAGGGAAGCTACTTCAGAAGGCTGGTGCAACGGGAGTTGGTGCATCTACTTCAAGGGAAGGCTGCTTCAAGGTTGGCGATTACTTCTAGGTGAAGGCTGCTTGAAGGGTTTAGGAAAAGAGATTGTATTTTATGTAAATTCCTTGAGAGGTAATAAAATAAATTTCTTTTCAAATCTCGGTTGGGTAAGCAACCGGGTAGTGGACTGACGGCTATAATATTTGCTATAGTTGGAACCACTCTAAACCTTGTGTCTCCTTGTCCAATATTTTCATTGTGGTTGTTTGAGTTCAATAATTGTTAAATTATCTATAAAACTCTATTCACCCCCCCCTCTAGTAGTTTTCACTTTGGGACAGCGTAGTCCCTCAGTTGCTTGTTTCTTAACTCCAACTGAGCAGCTTGGGTTGCTGCCTTAGTTTCAGCTCTGATGTGAGCTTGTTCTTCCGCACAAATCTCTGCTTGAATCTGAGCACGAGTTTCAGCGATGAGTTTTTCCCTTTGAGCGGCGATGGCGGCATTTACTCTCTCCATCACCAAAGCAGCCTGGCGTTGATCTTCAGCCATTTTCCTGGCCCTTTGGCAATTGCGTTGAATGCGACGGTGAAAGCTTCTCTCTACCTTAGAGTCAAACTCTGGATCAAGGGAGAATCCGAGGTTATGCGCAGGTTGCATACACGATTTCTACCTGAGTAGAGAGAAGAAAACACCTTTAGATAATGACAGAGATATGGTAATTTCAAGAAGATATAGAGCTATGATTAAAAAGAAAGTGTAAAATCCTAACCAACTAGAAAGGTACTAAGTGAAATTACAATGTTCCGTTGTCCCCGGCAACAATGCCAATTTTTGATGGAGCTTCCACTTACGTGGAATTGCGTGCACCACTAAAAATCCTAAAGATGGTAAGTCTTTAAGTTTAGCCTTGCTTATACTAGATAGAAAACTCCACCCACGTATGCTAAGATATGTGGAAGTCTTATCGCAGTATAGTTAAGGGTCGAATCCATGAGAAAACGGTCTTGTTTCAAGCAACAAGATGGAAAACATATGGAATTTCACTTGGTCACTTACTAGCAGGCACTTATATCGAAAGTTGGATTTTGATGTTTTTAAACTAAGAACATGAAAAGTGAAGAAAGCAGGTAAATCTAATGAATTAAACTATGATAAAAGATCACTAGGGTGTGATCGGTTTTTCACCGCCACTACACATCGATCAACACATGCAAAGCAAAACTTAACCTGCAAAAAGAGTCCAGTCAGTTAGTATCCTTGTAGACTTAGCCTCCTTTTGGAGAATCTAACTACGAGAAGTGCGGGAATATTGCAACGCCAGCCATTCCTGAACAAATGGTTACATTACTTTACATCATTCCCCTCGCAAAGTGTGTTCCTCGACTTATCAAGGTTTCACTTCCATACGTCAACTGATTCCATTTCATAGTATGAAAGTGCAACAGATGATAGTGAGTCTGCTCCACTTCTTGAGATACACTTCTAGATACCGAAATAGATGCATGGTGAATACATGCACCAAGGACCAACATACAAACGAGTTTCGAATCTAATAGTACAAACGTAGACAATTCATACTAAAAGATAAAAGATAACACAAGTTGGAGATCAAGCAACATGCATTCATTAATCATTTGATGTCGAACTGACAAAGATAAGAACTCTATATTGCAACCTAAGGATTACATTTACATGATATTAAAGCATGGGTAGCGGGGATACTCCCCGCACCCTAGTGAGAGAGTCTACTCACTCATAACTAGGACAAAGAAGGAGGCAAGAAGAGAGAGGGAGAGCATCATCTTCACAAAGGAGAGAGGAAAGTCAACCCCTTGGAGAGAGAGAACCATCCACCAGCCTCACGGGTTGCTCGATGACGAGATCTCCCTCTTCCCACCTTCTTTGGCGAAGAGAAAGAAAGCAGCTTCGAGATGGAGTATGGGTCTCAGACCGGCAGCCCCTGGGCGGAGGATGGAAGTAGCAAGAGCTCTGGAATGATTGAGGCAGCCTTTGGGCGTCTGAAAACTTGATGTCCCGTGATGGACCCTTGGGTCTTATTTATAGGCCTTGAGTGAAGTCCAAACGGTTTGGAGACCGTTTGGGCCTCAAGACCGTTTGGACCTCAAGACCGTTTGGATCTTGAGACCGTTTGGCTTCATGCGGTCTTGAGACCATTTGAACTCCATCCGGTCTCAGGACCGGTTGGCTTCATGCGGTCTTGGGACCGTTTGAACTCCATGCGATCTCGGGACCGGTTGGCTTCATGCGGTCTTGGGACCGTTTGAACTCCATGTGGTCTCAGGACTGGTTGGCTTCATGCGGTCTTGGGACCGTTTGAACTCCATGCGGTCTCAGGACCGGTTGGCTTCATGCGGTATTGGGACCGTTTGAACTCCATGCGGTCTCGGGACCGGTTGGCTTCATGCGGTCTTGAGACCGTTTGACTCCATGCGGTCTCATGACCGGTTGGCTTCATGCGGTCTTGAGACTGTGTGAATCCATGCGGTCTCGGGACCGGTTGGCTTCATGCGGTCTTGAGACCGTTTGAACTCCATGCGGTCTTGAGACTGTGTGACTCCATGCGGTCTTGGGGTTGAGTTATTCTTTTATGATTTTTTTTGTGCTTTTTCTGCATGTATAGAAAGGAAAAGTTAGTCTGATGGTATATTTACAAAAAAGAGTAAAATTAGGATTATGTATAGTTCAAACTTAGAAAGAGTATGAAAAACTAAGAAAAAGGACTAAGATAATCGTTCAAAATAGGAGGTTATCACCAGCGCATGGAAGGTTTTCACCCTTGGAGCTGAAAATTAAGCAAATTGGGGTAGATCTGTAGGTAAGGGAGTATTAAAGGTAGCTATGGCTGAAGTTATTCTATAATATAAGTCTATCACTGAAACCCTCAAACTCTTAGTTGCTAAGCAAGACCATATTGAATCATCCCTTGCTGCATTTGGAAGAGGACGTTCACCCCCTCAACAACAAGAACAAATCAAGTCAACTTCATTGTTCTGTGAAGCATGTAAAGGTACTGATCATTCCACTTTAGCATGCAATGTTCTCTATGATGTTGTTCTTAGCAATGCATGTGGACAAGGAGATAATAGTCAATTGGAAAATCTTAATGTTGTCAACACCATTCCTGGTCAAGGATACTACAATTTGAATCAAAATAGGAACCATCCTGGTTTTCAATATGGAAATCCTTCATGAGCGGAAAACTCACGAAAACTTGGTCAAAATAATCAACAATGAGGGACACCAGGATTCCAGTATAACCAACAACAAAATTTCAGAAATAAAGAAATTTCAGAAGTAATTTTCAGAGTAGGAATTACAACAATTATTAGAACAACTCTCAATTCCAGAATCCCAACCAGGTCCAATATCAACAACAAGGATAGCAATCCAATCCTATCTCTCTAGATGACAAACTAATAGCCATTGAGAAGATGTTGCAGTCACAGCAGACCATGATAGCTAACCAGCAAGCTCATCATAAGGCTATTAAATCTCAACTAGCTCAACTTGCAGCTAGCATGAAGCCACATGCTAGAGCCTTTGATAGCCAACCAGAAAACAATACTAAGCACCCTAAGCAACTGAAGGTTGTCACCACCAGGTCTGGAAAAGACTATTCTGATCCTCGTGTCAAGACACATGTGGTTATTACATATGAGGATGAACCGATGATTGTTCAAGACTCTAAAACACTTGAGTCTCAACCAAAAGGGCCAGCAACAACTGATAAGACAGATGATGAAAGTTCTAAAAAACTGACAGGTACCGAGAAAGAAATACCATATCCAGACTTAGAAGTGTACAAACCTCATCTACCTTTCCCTGCTCGTTTAAGGAAAACCAAGCTTGATACTCATTTCAATAAGTTCAAGGAAGCCATGAAAAAGCTTCATGTTGATATACCTTTTCTAGATGCGCTGGCTGAGATACTAGCCTGGAAAAAGTACTTGAAGTCACTTCTCACTAAGAAATATATAACTGAAGAATATGAGACAGTCAAGTTAGCAACAACTACTTCAGACATCGTCCAGAGTAAGATGCCCAAGAAGCAGAAAGATCCAAGATCTTTTGGGATTTCTTGCCATATCGGTGATTCTTCATGTAAGAAAGGATTGGCAGATATTGGTGCTAGTATTTCCATCATGCCACTTAGCCTTTTCAAGAGGCTAGGATTTGTTGAACTACTCCCAACCGACATGACCATACAACTTGCAGATAACACTGTGACTCTTCCCTTAGGAATCATTGAGGATATCCCTATCAAGGTTGGAATTGATTCTTATGTCCCTTGTGACTTTATCATCATGGACATAAAGGAAGACACTAGATACCCTCTCATCTTTGGACGTCCATTCCTCTCCACTGCAAGAGCTCTAATTGATGTTGAAGCAGGAGCCTTGCTGCTCAGATTAGGAAAGGAAATCCTCGAGTTTAAAGTTTTTGAAAGTATTAGAAGATCGAGTATGCAAGAAGAAGTCTACTTGATTGAGTGCATAGAGCAGATTACATTGTTTATGCAAGAGGATTATGAACAAAATGATCTGTTAGAAGTGGCTCTAACAAACCCATCCGCTGGTAACTCCATTGATGAACAAATAAAGGATTGTGTTCTCCACCTCGATACAGCTGAAGAAGATCCTGAAGCTAGGATTGAGGAACTCAAAGCTATGGATGTCACTGAAGAACCATGCAAAAAACCACAAGCTCCGGAAATGAAACCCTACCTGAGGGATTGAAGTATGTGTTTCTAGATGACCTCAAAGTCTACCCAGTTATCATAAATTATGATCTAATGGTAGAACAAGAAGATAAACTCTTGATGGAATTAAAAGAAAGAACAAAAGCCATAGGCTACAAGATGAGTGATCTCACCGGTGTCAGTCAAGGACTTTGCATGCACAAAATCCCCATGATGGAAGATCACAAGCAAACTATTGAACACCAAAGGAAGCTTAATCCAAATATGAAAGAATTTGTCTGCCTTGAAGTTATAAAGTTGCTCAAGATAGGGATTATCTATCTAATCTCTAATTCACCATGGGTAAGTCATGTGCACGTTGTTTCGAAGAAAGGTGGGACTACAGTGATACGGAATGAAGACAATGAACTCATCCCCACTCAAACAGTCACAGGGTGGAGGATGTGTATTGATTACAGGAAGTTGAATAAGGAAACTCAAAAGGATCATTTCTCAATACCTTTTCTTGACCAAGTCTGAGAAAGGTTGGCTCACCAAAAGTATTTTTGTTATTTCAAAGGTTACTATAGATTATATCAAATACCTATACATCCAGATGACCAAGAGAAAACAACATTTGCTTTCCCATTTGGAACATATGCGTTCACAAGGATGCCATTTGGACTTTGTAATGCTCCTGCCACTTTCCAACACTGTATGGCAACCATATTTGCTGGACTCACTGAAACCATTATGGAATTTTTCATGGATGATTTCTCTGTATATGGGGATTTGTATGACTCATGCCTAAAACACCTCTCCCTGGTCCTCAAACGATGTGAAGAAGCACAACTTGTGCTAAATTGGGAGAAATGTCATTTTATGGTAAAAGAAGGCATTGTCCTTGGCCATAGGGTCAGTTTCTGAGGAATTGAAGTGGAGAAGGCCAAGATCAAAGTGATCTCCAAACTCTCTATCCCAACCAATGTAAGAGAGGTTCACACGTTCCTTGGCCATGCAAGCTTTTACAGATGGTTTATAAAGGATTTCTCTAAGATAACCAAGCTGATGACAGACTTATTGCAAAAGGATGTTGAATTCCATTTTGATGAAGAATTTGTGAAAAGTTTCAACAACCTGAAGCATGCTCTCAGAACAACACCCATCATTAGAGCTCTATATTGGGACCACCCATTTGAAATTATGTGTGATGTCAGTAATTATGTTGTGGGTGTTGTTTTTAGGGCAATATATAGAGAAGAAACACTATGTGATCTACTATGCATCGAAGACCCTCGACGAGGCTCAAAAGAATTATGCAACTACCGAGAAAGAACTTCTTGAAGTCGTGTATTCCTTTGACAAGTTCAGATCCTACCTCATAGGTTCAAAAGTCATTGTCTACATAGATCATGGAGCTATCTGTTACCTCCTAGCGAAGAAAGATGCTAAACCCATGTTAATAAGATGGATTCTCCTCCTACAAGAATTTGATCTAGAGATAAGAGATAAGAGGGGTATAAAGAATGTTGTGGCATACCACCTCAGTCTCATCCACACTCTAGAAACTGAGAAGATCCCGATTAATGATTCTCTTCTGGATGACCAACTAATGAAAGTTTCAGAAGCTACCCCATTGGTGTCATCCCCCCTGAATGCACCAGAAATGCACTAAAGAAATTCATGGATGATGTAAAGCAGTATCACTGGGATGAGCCATACCTCTTCAAGCTCTGTGCTAATGGTCTTTACAGACGTTGTATTTCTGAGGAAGAAGCCCAACTCATTTTAGAGCAATGTCACTTAGGCCCAGTTGTAGGCCATATGAGTTCTAAGAAAACTGCTATAAAAATTTTGCAATGTGGTTTCTTTTGGCCAATCATATCCAAAGATTCCTAAAACTTTGTCTTATCATGTGACAAGTGTTAGAGAATGGGTACATAACAAAGAGAGATGAGATGCCACTGAAGTTGTGGCAAGAAATTGAGATATTTGATGTTTGGGGTGTGGACTACATGGGTCCATTCCCATCTTCTCATGAATTTTCCTACATCCTAGTGGCGGTGGATTATGTCTCAAAATGGGTAGAAGCCATGCCAATCATCACTAGCAATTCCAAACCCATCATCAAAATGTTCAAATATATTATTTTCCCCCGTTTTGGAGTCCCACACACCGTGATATCCGACGGAGGATCTCATTTCCTGGAAAGAAGCTTTGAAGCATTGCTGAGAAAATATGGTGTAATGCACAAAGTAGCCTCACCCTACCATCCACAAACAAGTGAAGAGGTAGAGGTTTCTAACCATCAACTCAAGGCTATTTTGGAAAAGACAGTAGGCCGCAATTGAAAAGATTGGTCAGTGAAAATCAATGACGCATTGTGGGCCTACCGAACCGCTCTTAAGACTCCCTTTAGTACTACACCATTTCAGTTAATCTATGGGAAGGCATGCCACCTACCTATAGAACTCAAACACCAAACATGGTGGGCAATAAAACAACTAAATTTTTATATGAAGAAAGCAGGCCAAGCCAGGATTCTGCAACTTCAGGAGCTCGAAGAACTCCGGATGACAACTTATGAAAATGCACGAATCTATAAAGAACGTACAAAACTTTGGCAAGATGGTCATCTGAAAAGAAAAGACTTACGAGTGGGAGACAAAGTTCTTCTATTCAACTCAAGACTGAAGTTATTCCTAGGGAAACTCCATTCTCGATGGCCTGGGCCTTACATTGTCAAGAGCATCTCCCCACATGGTGCTTTCTCTTTATGGAGTGAAAAGTCAAGAGAATTTGTGGCAAATGGTCAACGATTGAAGAGATATTTCACCTCAGTTGACACATGCACCGTAGCACTGCTAGATATTTCCAATCTAACATATCCACCATAAAATTGAAGGGTTCAGTCCATCCATCGACATAAAACAAAGGCGCTTGTCGGGAGGCAACCCGATCAATAATTTTATTCTTTGCTTTTAATTTTGAATTAGAATGTTCCTTTAATTTTTATTTTACTTTTTTAGAAACTTTTTCACTGAATAAATAGTGCATCGCAAGATACTATCTTGAGTTTTGATTAGTCTACATTTTTGAGATTTTCATATGAAGGACGCACATTGATTGGAACGCAATCGCATATGGTGGTCCAACCAGCATGAATTTTCCGCTCCATCTTGGATTTAGAGTTTGCTCGGGAAGAGAAAATTTCTAATTTTGGGGTGGAGGGTGGGTGGTACGTACTTTACTTTCCACCTTCACCCATCTATTTTAGACTTAGTATTTCATCATTGTCATCGTTGCATTTTTGACCAAATTTTTCAAAAAAATTTAAAGTTTTTCAAAGAAATTGAACAAATATTGGATGAAGTTATGATGCTTTTTGTTTCTCTGCATTTTGCATCATTATACCTTCCTTATTCAAAGAAGATCCTAAAAAGGGCCATTTTTTTAAAACTAGCATTTTGATTGAAATCATCTTGTGAAGCTTATGAATCCTAACATCATGATCCCTCTACAAAAATGACAAGTGTATGTCAAAATGATAGGGATCAAACACTCCGTGCTTTCTAACTGACTAGTGGAACAATAACATGGAACCCCCACCGGATCCTCATCAAGTCATTATTTGAGCAGAGTACGATAAAGAGAATGACCTGGTGCACTGAATTGTAAATCAAGTTGCATTCTGATCTGAACTCTCTTCTACACCTCTTCTATCATCTTTGTACCCCTCCATTCATAAAAAAGAATAGCCAAAATAGTGCCTACCCTAAGTTCAGGGTGGCATGCCAATTCCCTCTACATTCGCTTCTTCCATACCCCTTGCAAATTAATAGGGGTGTACCACCAAGAAAAGATGCCAAAGTGCACACAAATAAATGCAATCTTGAGTCAAATAGAGTAGAGATTCGCACAAAAAAATACAACAAATGAAATTGCAAACCATATAATAAAAATCTCAAGTTGAATAGAGGAGAGATTTAATTCTTCCTTCCATACCACCCTTCACTCCCTTTTCTACCTAAAGGCACAATGAATGCCCCCACTACCCTGAAAAACACCAGTGCCAGACCAGATGCACACTTGTTGTTCTGCGGGTATCTCTAGACTCTTACAAAACTCTTTGACATGCTTATTGTTGGAAAAAGTGAAGAGGAAGTGATATTGGAAAATAGACTCAGGAACAAAGATACAGTAAGATGTGTTTAGTGGTCTCAGGAGGTTGAGATACTTAGTCATAATGAGCAGAAAGAAAACAATCGTGATGTGAAGATGAGGCAACCACACGAGTTGAAAGTATTCATTTGGCGGCTATTTCAGATTTTGTGTTACTTGAGGACAAGCAACGTTTAAGTTTGGGGTGTTTTGATGAATGCCTATTCATCATGATATTCAATCACCATCTTAAGCTCAATTCGACTCAATACATCTGATTTCATCTCCTAAATCTAAAAAAATGCAAAATTTCTTAATTGCTCAATTATAAGGTTATTAACTGAGTTCGTGTTGATCTTATGCATGTCATGATGAGGATCAACCATCAGATGGATCCCACCTCTTTTTAACCCTAATCCACCTTCAACATTATCATCACCACCGCTTGCTTCACTCAACCTTTATCTCCATCAACCATCATCTAAATCAAACCCTAATAAGTGGGCCCCACTTTTCTTTGACCAAGATCTACCTTCACCCAAGATCCTCTCACCAAATGGTATTGACCAAATGGTATTGACCTAATAGTTTCATCCATTCGATTTCGACCTTTTGGTCTTAGTCGTTCATCCACACGGTCTCAAGACCGCGAGCCTTTCTACACAATCAGATTTGGATTTACGATCCTCATTCATTTGGGCTAACGGTTTTGATCTCAACCTGTCCTATTGGTTCCCTCCTAACGATCCCTCAAGACCGTATGGGAAACCTCGTCCTCAAGACCGATTGCCCATCATCCACCCCAGAGCCCGTTTGGGCATCTATCCAGCAGAAACCGTGAGGTCCTTCACTTGCTCAACTACGACAGTGATCACCTCCACGAAAGCACTTGTTTCCCTTCTTCTTCTTCCTTCCACCTGATCTGTTACCCTAGCTCCACCGCCATGCAAGCACTGGCATCAATCGACTCCACCATCATCGATAGCACCACCTCCATCTCCGGCACTCACCCTGCACACAGCCTCCATGCGGCCTTCATCCATAGCACCTAGTGCTCCTGCACCTGCTACAACAACCATCGCCTCCGTAGCTACCTGTCTCTGCCCAAGACCGTTTGATGCTGGAACTCGGTCTCAAGACCGATTGAACGATCAAACCATGAGCAACCGATGACTGTTTGCTCTGCACGAAGACTATTTGGTTGCAGAATGTTAGGCCATAAAGATCGATCACAGAAGGAAGACCATTTGGCAGCGACGCTCGATCACAAGGTCACGATCGGTCTTACAGATCGGTTGGAGTTGGGACCATGTGAGGAAGCGATCTCCAAGACCGTTTGATGGAAACCGATCAGAGTCCACAACCGGTTGGATAGAAACTGTGAAGATCAAGTGAATGCTCAAGAACCTTTGGATGGAAACCTATGGTCGTTGACTCAAGACCATATGGACTTAGCGGACCGATAGACTAGCCAAACTGTTTGGATGCAAACACCAGGACCGTTTGGAGGAAAATAATACCAGACCGTATGGTCATTTAAATGGTTTCTAAACTTCTTTAAACTCAAGACCGTGAGGAAATATTAGAAGTCCAAACTGCGAAAATTGCAACTGAGCCTAAAGCGTGGAGACCCAACCATTGCCTATAAATAGGACTAGTAGGGTCCACATTTGAGGTATCAGTTACGAGACACCGCCAGGCTGCCCCAAACGCATGATTCGATCCAGATCCAGATCCAACCACTTACATCCACGCTACTGTCACTTCGCCCACTACACCTCATGCTACGAGCAAGAAGGTCAAGATGAGAAAGAAGGTGGAGAAGAAGATCTGCCCAGTCTGCCTTGGTGGTTCTTCCTCGTCATCCAGATCTGCTCCGATACGACATAGAAGACCCCATCATCTTCACCGATCCACGACTACCTTCTGCATCATGCTCATGGTGGAACATTCCCTCTCTCTTGTTCTTCTTATTTCTTGCATCATGAGCGAGTAGTTCCATTTCGCTGGAGTGTGGGGACTAGCCCCGCTGCCCACGCAAGCATGTTCTCTTATTAAACATTCCATGGCAATTTATATAACTCTTCATTTTGTTATTAATCGTTTAAGTTTATAGATTGATTACCTGCTTGTTTTCATCTTGTTCTTCCCTATGTTGCGAGAAATTCTATATGTAGGGTAGAATGTCGATTAACGAGGTTGACTCCCAAACAAGAAATAGAATGGGATTCCTTGAGGTTGTAATTGTATGATTTGTGAGGGGACGAGCCATCTTGCCCACGGTGACACTCCTATGTGCCAAAACATCCCTCAGGGAGGGCCACAACTTTAGTCGGATATATGTATCGTCGCTATTAATCATCGATGTATGCTTGTAGATTAATCGCATGCTTGCTTATCGATTAGCACGGTTGACTCCCTAACTAGAAATAGAAAGTGATTCCTTAAGGTGGAAAGTGTATGATCATGAGGGGACGAGCCATCTAGCCTACGGTGATGCTTCTGTGGCTTAAACATCCCTCAGGGAGGGCCATAACCTTAGTTGGATTTTTGTATCTTTGGAACCGTATGTGCATGATCTGGATGGTGATGAGACATCTGATGCATAAGGTGATGCTTACGCAAACCTAAACATCCCTCAAGGAGGGTTCACAGTAGTTCTATTTGGATAGTTAGATCTTGCCTGGATGTTTTGTGTTTGGATGTGTTTGCATGTGTAGTGGTGGTAAAACCCGAGACCATCCCAGTGATTCCATATCATTAATCTAGATCAACTTTAATTCTGCTCTTTACTTTCCTGCACTTAGTTTAATCAACCTCAAATTAACCAATCATTCTAAATATTAGCCTTACTTGAACTGGTCAGGGTGAAACAATTGCTTCAAGTGTTGAAATGATCGGTTCAACTGATGGTATTTGTTGCCCAATTTGATTGGAACAAGGATTGGTATTTGTTGCCAATTAGAAACAAAAGATAGAAAGTCAATCGGGAACTGATCAAGACCACGAATCGACCGATTCAGAAGTGAACCGATCAGCTCATAGGTCCCAACCGATCGGTTGAGGTGTCAACCGACCAGCTCAGGTCCCCAACTGACTGTTTCAGCAATGAAACGATCGATTTAGGTTGCGAGTTGGTTGTTTTGTGGAAAATCTCGAACCCTTCTACTCCTTCTTTTAGTCCCGCATTGCCCGGGATGGAGAACCCTGTCCCATGACCCTCCTTTATATATAGGGGTATTGGGGGCTTCTCAAAGTACAACTCAGTTCAACCAGTTGCTCTGTGAAGTTGTCGTTCTCTCTAGTTTTGGTAACCGAGAGAGATCCCACGCAAGTGCTACCCGATAAGGGAGGCACAATAAGGGAAAGACAACTGCAGAAAGAAATTGGTGGCAGGAGAGTGTGTTGGTGACTAGTACGCTGACAGGATGGTGTGACTCCTTCTAATTCCTTGTGAGACAAGGAGATTGGAGTTCCAGGTGGTCCGTGTGGACTACTTCAGAGGCGAGAGATTTTTGCTGCTCGTAGGATAGTTGTCAATCCCGATAGTCCCGGTGAGACCAGGAGTCGTCAGTCCCGGTGCGACCAGGAGCTGCACAGACACCGTCCAGGACCGGAGGTGAAGACCATGCAAGGTGTGAGGTATTGTCGCCAAGCAAGCCTCGGGACAAGGTATGATTCCACAAACCATCCTTTCCTATTGTATAGACGTTGACGCATTTCCTTGTTCCGGGTTTGGGGGAGAAATTTTTTGTTTCCGCTGCCTTCTCTGCCTCCCCTAAAACCCAACAAATTCTACCTTTATTCATTAGAAAACCTAATTTCTTCATTAAAGGTATTTATCCACAATTTATACTCAAAATAGCTTAGAATCATCAAATCTTAACTTTATTCATGATTTTGAATAATTAAAGCCATTAAGAGTCGCATTTACCAATATTAGGGTTTCAAGGCCCAATGAAGTATATTCATGCACATGAAACTCTAAATTAAACTAATTACATGCAAACTTCATGCTTTTTGTTCCTAATGTTCCTTTTTATCATTAACAGGTTAATGCCAACTTTAATCATCCGTTAAACCCTACTAAATATATTAATCATCTCAGAATAGGGTTTCTTAATCTTTAATTCATAAAAGTTGATAACTTATGCTACTTTTTGAATTTCAAGAGGAAATAGCTTCTATATGCATTTTTAATGGATTCCTCTCATTATTCTGAGCAATTTTCATATTTTATAAGTGCTAATCTGAGCTACGAATAATTAACTATAAATTTTGCAAAATTAACTTACTTTGGGCAAATCAGAGCGCATCAAGTTTCCTACTACATGAAACGTTGTTCGATTTAGTTGAAAACATTTCGAATTTATGTCCTTGCCCTTGGTTAAGTTGGACAACTCTTTAGCCCATGGAGGGCAAAACTGGCAAATGCCTCTCCACCCTTCTTCTTCCACGTGCCAGCTGCTTGTTGCCACTCTAGCATCGACCTATAGAGCTTCTTGAGTGTGCCCCCTGCTCCAGGGTCCGACAACCACTAGGGACTATGCCCTCACCTCCGACGCCCCTTGCCGCACCTGTGGGGCCCCATGCTAAGGCCAAGGTGAGTCGGGATCAGGCTTGCAGGTGCTCCCCCGTCGGCTGACCTTGCAGCCACGATGTAGATGGTTGAAGCGAGAGTGATAGGTAGGGGATGATGGCCAAGCCTCCCCCTGGTCGTTGGGGAAGTTTCACGCCTCCCTCGTACCCCATCACAGAGCCTAGATGTCCCCAAGATCGCTTCACCCTCTCCTAGCTAAGGTTCATGCAGAAACAAGAAGAAACAGGGAGAGGGATGCCCGATATCTCTTTGGCTCGAGGCCCTGGATCCAACCCTGATATAGGGAAGGATGGCAGCGTCCCATTGTGCTTAACCATAGGGAAAATAAGTCCCCTTTATCTTACTTTCCTTGTTTAGGTGCAACTTCTCTCCTTTAATCTATTTTTTTAATTCCTTGGTTGTTAAGAAATCTATTTACTTAAAGGGAAATCCGAAAAAACCTATTTTAATCTCCTTATGCTTGACTTTTAATCCATTGGCACGAATTTATGTTTACTTTTAATAGAAAATACCACCTCTTTAACAAAACTACAAAATTCATTCATGATGCATCATATTATCCTCTTATTTTGCATTATTGGTATTTTCATTTTCCTCTTTCTTCATTGGGGCTCCTTGGACCCCAAGAAACTCTAAGATTTCAAAATTCCTTTTTAAGGATAGTTATTATCCTTCTAGATGCATCTATATTCATTATTTCACATTATCTTGTTTATTTCTTATTAAAATATCTCTTTTTGAGGATTTCTCTTTATCTTTCTTATTATTTTCCTCATTGGCATTCCTTTTAATATTAGAAACCTCATGGATACAAAAATCCATCAAGGATAACTGAATTATGTCTCTTTCCGCTTATTTTCCACATTTTATCATTGTTTTCAATTTCTTTCTTAATAAAGAAATATTTAATTGATCTTTTCTTTTCTTTTTGCATTATCTTTTCAACTTTGGACTCCTTAGGACCCAAGGAACCCAAGAGGTATGAAATCCAGCTTTGGATTATATTCTTTTGCCTTTTAGAGGTTTCCACATCTTTCTTTTCTCTAATTCTCAATTATTCATTTACTAATCGAATTTCCTTGTTATTGGGCCCAATAGCCAATCAAGCCCACAAAACAATCAACAAGGCTATTGTAAACGAAATCCATTTATTCAAAACAAATTATATCATTATTTGTTCAAATATATTTAATATGAGAAATTACATTTCTCACCAAATGAACCCAAAAATTGGGGTTGTAACAATGAGACAAATAAATGTGGGCATGGGGATGATGTTGAAACTTGGTTTTGTTAATATATAATCTAATCATATTAAGTAAGGACGTTAAACCCTAATCGGTTCCAAGAAAGTGGAAAGTGTGATAACTAAGTTTGATGATTTGATAACACTATGAAACCCTAATTGACTATGTATCTAAACTCTAACCCTGATCCTTGGGTATGCTATGCTTGCTGAATGAATAACATGAGATTATATTCTCTCTTTCATTTGTAAACCCCTAACCTTGTAGGTGATATGAATTCAAATGGCATAGCTAGTGTATACTATGGTGAATAAGATGTGACATAGGATGATGAGTATGAGCCTTTATGATGCATGTTGAGACACAGGTGATATATGAATGATGTGACTGGGTCTCATGACCAGGAAGAGGCTATATGCCTAGAGTGAGGTGATATCCTCTAAGTCACGTGATAAGGGTTTGGTATCCCATGACAGTGTGAATATGGTGATGACCTTATGGGACAACAATATCATGTGGTGATGACGTGACTAGTTCACACCTTATATGTTTTATATCTTTTGAAGTTGTACTATGCCCTTATCTTAGTATAGCTTGTTTATGGTTTGTAAGTTATAAATTGATTGATGCTAAAAGATTTCCAATTGGCTTATAATCAAGTGAAACTCTAATCATGTAGTTGCCCTGGCCATAGATCCATCTTCAACGTTAGTACTTGTTGGATGGTGAAACATGTTCTCCCTTAGTGGAAGCTCAGAGTTGTATACTATTAAGTATACACATTCACAAGATTGTCTTAGGCCATACCCTGGTACGAGTGTGGCTATAGGCCGTAGCTCAGTGATGTGACTCAATATATACTTATGATACTTTCACATGATTGGCTACATGACATACCGTGGTAGGAATGTGACTACGAGTCATAGTTTAGTTTTACTAGCTTTGTGCCTATATACCAAGGTAGGCTAGGATGTTTTGTAGTTAGACTTGATATGTCTCTGTGGTGTTCTATCTTATGTTGACCAAGAGGTGTTTGGGAGGTCGTGGATTCGGGATCTTCCGTTGACCTTGTATGGCACTTATTTCAATTTAGTAGTGGTTAGTTGGAGCATGAGTGGTATACCTCATCTCCTTAGGGAATTAATAAAAGATGTAATGTATCTTTGTAGTATATTTGCATAGGGGAAATGTGAATAACATTGGTTGACCCATTTGGCTTATCTTTGTATTGATTTCATAAATTATAAGGCGGTAAGAGGAGTCAACTGTTATACATGTTCTTCATATTCCTTCTTAGGATATTAACTATTCTACTGCTCAGTGATAACTATTTAGTTGACTAATCTGCTTTCTCTGTTCGATACATATCATTTAGTTGAATCTTCTCAACCTGCTAAGTATTTTTATTACATGCATTGGTTATTTGTTCATTAATAGATGTTGGCAGAGTGTTATATCTCTCACTTGGATGTTTGGTCTCACCTTGTGGGTTTCCATATGTTTTAGGTGGTCGTGCACAAAGAGATTGAGATTGTGCAGCTGAGGAAGAGCAACAATAAGAGAAGTAGCCGATAAGGTTGGATGTGATGCTAGTCTTTTGGTGATAGAGTCCTAGATGTCGTCCCTATACACTCAAGTGCTTGGGTTTGTTCTCAATGTGTTTTTTGGATATTTTATCCATGCAAGGTTTTTGGCATGTGAGCTGTGGTTGTATAGATATGGCATGAGTATATGTATATATGTGGAACAAGTATCTCATGTAATAGGTTGATGACATGAATGATGGTGTACATTGATGTAAGCACCTTGTGATATGATATATAATGCATGTGGTAGGCTTATGGACTTATATTTGATATGCTTTTGGCTTATGGTGCTTTTGCTAATTTAGTTTTAATTTCCATTTTTTTTTATCCACATGTTTAGTTATATTTCCGCATTTGGTTTTGAGTAATCTCATTTGTGGCACTTTGGGGCGTCACACATTCAATAGATAGAATGTTATTTCTTTTTTCATATCATGTATGTGTGATTTTTGGGCCACTCAGGATTGGGCGCTCTAATCCCCTTAACATTGCCTACCCGATAGTGGGATTGACATTAGGGTAAGAACAATTATGTGACATCTGCATTCTTTGCAAAAGCCTTTTAGTAAATCATTAAGGATAGAGGGAATATATTGCAACATTGGTACTTCAAAATTCTGATCCTAACAACATGAATGAAAATGGAGATTTAGGTCACCTTTACATGTGATCCTATCCTCAAATCACATGTATGCCCCACAATGTATGCATGCACATGACAAAAATTACAAATAATGTCATTTTTTAAAATATGTATATGGGTAGGCTAGGTAGCAGCCACTTTTCCTTTGGCAAAAAGGACGACTGTTTGTGATGCTTGGCTTGGGGGAGGGGCTTTGGCCTCTAGTGAGTGCTAGACCCGCTCCTCCCAGACCTCCTCTTCCTTGAGTCATGCAATTATGTTTCTTTGGTGGTTATCATCTCCATTTTATGCCCTTATCCCTCCTTCTTGTGGAAATGGTGGTTGGGCCTTTGGTTCAGGTTCTGATGGTGTTCATAGGAGGGTATTTTAGAGGTTGAGTTGGGGCTTCTCTGAAAAAATCCAGTGGTCTCCTCTATAGTTCCATGGGGTGTTATTTTTTTACCAATGACTCTCATGGTGGGCCCCTTTTCACTTCTGCTTTATGTAGTTTCTTTTTCATGGTGTCTTGTTTCTTTGTTGTTTAGGGGTCAACTTCATCAACGAAATCTATCTACCTTCTAGTCACCATTTATCATCATTTATAGTCTACTTTTCTTTGGCAGTCCTCTCTAAGAGAGTGATAAGATTTCTAGTTATTGCTAGGTTTTGATTTTGCTTCAGTTTGATCTTGTTAGTTGTTTATATGAATTTATTCGAGGAGATAACCCATTGTTAGATCATCGTTCTGGTCCAACCTCTCTACCACTACTTGATGCTCAAGTTTAAGGAATTCCTCATGATAAGTAGCATATGCCAATGTCACAAAAGAGGAACCAATGCATAAGCTATTTACTCTCATTCTGATATGAGTTGTAGTTGTTTGGTATTACTGAACTTGTTCTTTGTATGTTCTGGTGATGTAATTCTCTCTTCTTGTAGATGTTGTATGGCTTATGAGTAATGAATTGATTAGTTTGGTCTAATAAAATAAAATAAAATAAAATATGTATATGTGTCATGCATTATTTATAATTATGGAATACTTTTATTCTAATTCATACAGACTTATGTGGAAATTACTTTGATCTTTTTGTGAAATCAAATCATACGGTAAATAAATCTGCAAATGCTTCCTAATCCTTTCATAATTGCAATCACCGATAGCCAATACAATTTTAATGATGACAAGTTTTTTCATTATTTACACTCGACTATAAGCTAATATATATAAATTCTAATAGAAAGAAATTATGAAAGACATTTTTATGGGAGAGCACGCCTGAAGCATGAATTCGATATTGGTTGGAATAAATAAATTGAAATCACACAAACCTTGAGAAAATGAACTTTCCTGCATGAAACCAATTGTCTAGCCTATTACAACAAAGTTCAAAATAAATTACCAATCACAAAATGTGTTGTCTTAGAATGAAATATCTTTTTGGTAGTAAAACTGTATATATTTTAAAGAAAAGAAAGACCAAGTAGGAAAATAAAAAACTTTCAGACCACTAAAAAATAAACTTTAAAAAGCTGATACAGTTTGCATCACATGCAATGTGCTTAGGCTTGTTGTTTATACAAGGCAAATAGAAATAACAATGCTTATGATGTTCCCTTAAAGCCACTCAATAGGAACTCCATTCAAGGATCCAATATATAATTTATTGCATACTCAATATATTGTTTACCAAAAAAATATCTAATATTAGGATGTGTAAACTCTAACAAACCCATTTATTCCACTTTCATGTGACCACATATGCCACCCTACCAAGTTTTGAACATTTAATGTGAAATATACTCATTAATAATTACAAAACTATTTGATGTTAGTGTCGTATCCTAGTATATCACTTATACAACATCCACTATTTTATAAAGTTTAGTATGAAGGAGTAGAAAATTTTCGATCGAAGTAAAAACTACCCAATTACAAATCTACAACCATGTGTTTAGATAAAAAAATAATAGGGTAATAGTTGATGTATATATCAATTTGACAACTAAAGGAGATCAAATTTAGATTAATCAAAATCATTGGAGGGATTGAATACACCATACTTCCTCAATTTAGGAACTAGTAGTGCTTTCTGCTCTTTTTTTAAAACCCTCCTCGTTGTTTGAGAGTAGCATAGTAGTGTGTGTAGAGTAGAGTAGGTAGAGAAAGAAGAGTAGAGTAGCATAGAGTAGAGTTGCTTTCTATAGTCAAAAGTCTAAAGTATTATGGTGCGACAAGAATTATAGACTGGTTCAACATGTAGTGTATTCACAAAAGTTGTGGCTAAAGGAAATTGACAAGTTGCAGAGAAGAAGCTAGATGATTCATAATCTTCTATTTTCAATTGCCATACTGCTTTTAGCATGCACTAATGGTGAAAAGAGAGTGCATCCTAGGGTGATGATGATTTCGATAACAAGGGGTTAATTAGCCACCATCTCACACGGTTGAGCTCGAGAGCTGAACTTGGAGACTACAATGGTATAGGAGTGTTGCATGACCTTGGCTCAGTCTATGGAGGTGTTACCAGATGGCTAAGTAGATGGTATCACTACCTATTCTCATTGGAGAAGGATCCTGTTGCAGAGGCCGTGTACTAGAGGAATATAGACCCGATGTCAGGAGGAAAATTGTGACTAAATGGGATGAGATGGACAACCAACACTTGACCAACTTACGCAACATAGGGTGGTTCAAGTTGAATTGGCTACCACACATATAGAAGTTGTGGTAGAACATGTAGAGATCACGCCATCACCAAAAAGCCTTCCCCGAATGACTCCAATCTCCTTCTGAACTGTCATTCTCCTCCGTTGCGATACACTACGAGCGGTCACCTAGAAAGGTGGCAACGGACATTTGAGGCTTTGGCCCATCAATGACACGCAGTTTGCATATTTTAACCATGTGATGTCATTTTTTGTACATAACCAAGGACCACCCCTGATAAATATATAAATATTGTACCGAACAATGCAAAGGGGGCTTTATATGGACAATCATGGCATTGCAAATTAACAAAAAATGCTGATAAATATTATACCAAACATTCTAAATGTGCTTTCATATATAGTATAGATTGATTAATGGTGGTAACCAAGTCAATACCCTTCTCTTCGTCACAATAGCAAGAGTAGTGCTTCTAAACCGATAGTGGTGGAGAGCTTGATAGAGGAGTGACGAGTTGAGAAAAGGGAGTCGGAGATTGGAATACACGATGGTTCAAACAATCGCTTTTGTCATTTGCCTCTCTAAAATAGAAAAGGCAGTGAAAAAGTATCAACTGAAATTAAGTGTCTTAACTGCGTAATATTTTGTCCCCATTAACAATGCTGAGTTACAACTCGATCCTATCCACAATAGACGAAACGTTCAAACAATCGCTGTTGTCATTTGCCTCTCTAAAATAGAAAAAGGCAGTGAAAAAGTATCAACTGAAATGAAGTGTCTTAATTGCGTAATATTTTGTCCCCATTAACAATGCTGAGTTTTCATGAAGGTGAGACGTAGTGGTTAACCGGGGGTTGGACACAGACGTAGCTATCTGGCTCCTTGGGCTGCTGGAGGTTTGGTCTCAGCTGCTGGAGGTTTGGTCTCACTAAGAAGGCCATCTGGCCCTTTAGGGTCCATTTGTCTGCCATGAGTAGTTTAGGCGAACTTTTGCCGGTACCACAAAAGAGGGCCAGATGTTGAAAATCGATATATGGGCCAGATGTTGGAGCATGTGAGACCAGTAGTCGGGGTCATGTACCGGGCTACGACTGGGGCCTGCAAGCCCTTGAGTCTTGTCTTCGCCTAGTCCATTATGGTTTAGGCGAGCAGGAGTTTTGGACTTTCTTACTAAAATGATCAGATAATATGGTATTTGACGTCTCGTCCTCATGCGATTGTATCCTTGACTTTGAGTAGGAATTTGATGGTCACCATCGGCTGCAGATCGACATAAAAGAGAAGAAAACTGAAGATTAACAACACGTAGGCATCGTTTTATCTCGCAAACAGTGGGTAGTGACGATGCACACGAGTTGACTATATAAGCATGCTTCTAGATGTAATTTGTTCTTTTTTAAAATTACAAACCATTCATTATATTGGCAGATTTCAAAGGGAAAAGCATACCCCCCTCCCAGAAGTGGAATTTATTTAAGAAATATTATATTCCGAAACAAAAGACAGAAAGTTTTCTTATAACAAGAGAGGTGTATCGGGACTAAAGTTGAAGTTCTAGTTCATTTATTTAAATTACTTTGACAAAATATATTAATTTTGTTATCAATTCCCTCAAATAAAGTTGTATACCCTACTACATAAATGGTTTATAACGTCACTTTTAAAGGCGTCGATTGTATAAATACACCGACACCTAAAACCTAAAGCGTAGATTTAATAAAAAATCGATATCTATTTGTGAAGGACGACCAGACACAGGTATCACTTTTATTCAGTGTCAGTTCCCTAATAATAAATCGACGCCTACAATTAACCGCCAAATCCAAAATTTTCAGTGAAAAAAATTACCTCCAAAATTTAACATATGGCGTCGGTTATTAACTATTAAACTGACGACGAAAGGTTATTCGCGAGACAGAAATTGGGCACATTTTGGTCGTCGGTTTTACTACAATGACCGACGCTTATGGGTTTTCCCACATTGTTCCGGGAAATTTTTCATCATTTGAGCATCGATTTTCGAAAGAAACCGACGACTATGGTCATTAATCGAGAATAATTTTTTTAATCGGCATATGTAGATAGATGTCGATTTTTTTTCTAGTAAAAACCGACGACTATCATTGAGAATAGGTGTAGGTGTGTTTGGAGAACCGACATATTTAGTTTTATGTGTCGGTTTTTTTGAATAACAGATGCCTATTGTTAATTTAATAGCACCCGCACGAGCCAGGCTCTCTTCCCACTTCTCTGTTTCATCGATTCCGCGTGCGGTTAGGTCTGGCAAATTTCACCTCCGGTTTCTGCCTCCGCCGCCGTTCCTTGCTCCTCTGATCGCCGCCTCTGCCGCCATTCGTTGCTCTGGGCGGCGCCGTTCCTTGCTCCTCTGCGCGCCGGTGTCTTCTCCTGCTCTCCGGCTGGCCGCCACCCTTCTTTGCTTGCTCCGGCGCCTGAGCCTGCTCCTTCTCCTGCTCGCCATGGTTCGCGTGTTGCTCCGGCGCCTGCCCCTGCTCTCCATGCCGCTGCTTTCCTGCCCAGGTAGGCCGCTGCCCTTCTTTTTCCTCCACCTCTTCTTCTTCCTGCTCCCTCTTCTTACCAAATGGATTAAAGTAAGGCCACGACCGTGTGGGCTGGTCACGACCGTGGCTGTGTTGGCCGACAACGGTCGTGCAGCCGTGGTAGGCCAACACAGCCACGGCCGTGGCCAGCCCACACAGTCATGGCCTTGCTTTTATCCATTTGGTAAGGAGGGAGCAGGATACATTTGCAATTGAATACTAATACTTGACCTAATTCTGTAAATTTTAATGCATGTTGAATTAAGATATTAAAACCCTAATACATATTTCACCATAATCTTGAATTAACTATATTGCTAAAATCTTGTGATCAATCTATGTAAGATATTAAAACCCTAATGTTAAATCTCTAATTTTGTAGTGATGTGTCACCCTAACATCTACATGAATCCCTATTGTATGATGTAGATTGATGATAATGCATGAGCTAGTTTGAAATTTTGAAATCAGTTATGAATCTCTCCATCCCTAAGGTCATACTAATTTATGTGTAATCTTTATCTTGATGATGAACATGCATGGACACTCGAAATGTTGAAATTGTCCTATAATTGTTTCTATAGATGCGGATGTTGTAGGTCAATCATACGAAAGTAAATTGTTTCGATATGATTGGCTGAATACATCTGTGATAGAGCTATTGATAAGGTGAGATCTTCTTTATACATCCATATATCTTGTGTAGGATCTGGTAATCTGGTTTCTTATTTATTAATGTATATGTAATACATGTTTTGCAACTATTTAGACAAGATATGTGCAGATTTTTCATTCGAACATGTAGGATTTTTGATTCCATCTTTGATTAGTCTAGTAGCTAAAGACCCTCCGTCAATTCAACAATACTGTTGTGATGCTTTTACAAATTTTGCTCAAAATAACAAGACAGTGATAATAGCTCCATTCAATGTGGAGTAAGTTACTTTGCTTATAATTTGGACTTAAGAAAATTACATTTTTATTGTGGATTTTGAGTTATTAATTTTTAACTTTTTTACCTATAGTGGTATGCATTGAGAGTTACTAGTTATTGTCCCCGAGTCGTTCACTGTCTATTATCTAGATCCTAAGGGGACTAAATTGAATTCAAAATATGGACACACAATGAAAATGACATTATTCCGGTGAGAAATATTTCATTTTCATATCCGTTAATATATGTTATTACATTACTATTTAATTATGTAATGTACTGTGCTACATTAATATGTAGGGGTTTATATGAGTTCAAAAAGGCTGGAGGAAAGGTCCCCAGGAAAAAGAACCAGCTAATAATTTGGAAGAACGTGGAAGTAAGTTCCCGACTGTAATGTATATATTATTTATGTGAACAGTGCTTGATTAGTTGTATTTTTTAATATTTTGTATGTTTCAATGTATAGTGTGCTACACAAGACAACGGATGAGCATGTACATACTATGTGATGCGATTTATGCACATTATTATCAAATATGCCGTAGTGGACATCGATACCATTCCTGAGGTATTATATATAGTCTCATTAGATAATATGAAATATATCAATCTTATTTATATATTATTAATTATATATATACATCATTCATTTTGTAGGTGTTTAAAACTAACCACACTACAGGAAAGATCTTACCAGATGTACATGCTCCCTATACGACAGAAGAATTAAATGATGTAAGAGAAGAATGGGCAATAGCCATACAAGTAGTGGGGTTTTAAAATATAATTGGGATGTTGATAGCGAATAATGACTAAAGAATGATATTTTGTAAATAAATTTCTGAATTATAATATGTGTGAATGTTTCTACATGTTTGAATGTTTCTATATGTGTGAATGTGAAAATGAATGAAACTGTTGGTTGCTATGTGAATGTTTCTACATGTGTGAATGTGAAAATGAATGGAACTGCAAATTGCTACATGAATGTTTCTACATGTGTGAAAATCGAATGAAACTGCAGGTTGCAAAATGTGTGAACATTTATGTTGTTAATTTTACAAGTTTGTGGCTTGTTGTTGGTTGATATCAATAGATGTCGTAAAATCTGCAGTTCATAACTGAACTGTAGGTTTCTCATCCTACGACCAGCCACAGCAGACCTGCAGACTGATTAAAAAAAATACATACAATAGGCGTCAGTTATTTGAAAAAACCGACGACACATGCTTATAGCGTCAGATAATAGCTAAAACCGACGCCTAATGAGACCAGATACCACGGCCGTACTGGCCAACACGGTCGTGGCAGCAGGTGATATGGCGTCGGTTATAAATAAAAAACTGACGTTGATTGTGCCCTAAATGACGCCCTTTCTGTAGCGCGAAGGTTTGTGGCGCCGGTTTCAAAACTAATAACCGACGCCTATACCCCCTGCTGGCGCATTTTCGGTGGCGCGCGACGGGTTGTGGCGTCGATTCTCAAACCGACGCCTAACGGTTGGCCTTTTAGCGACGCCCACATAGGTGTCGTATTAAAACGACGCAAAATGCCTTAAATAACTGACACTAAAGGTTGGTTATGTACTAGTGATATCAACTATGCATCACGTTATGCTAATTATAGAAGTATGTTTTATCCTAGTCATGTTTGTCACATGTCACTAAACTTTTGTAGTTATAATGACAACAAGGGTCGCTTACCGACATTACATATACAGGAGAAGTAGACGGCAAATAGACTCTAGATTAACAAAAAATAGTATATACTCAAATAATTTCAGTTGTTTGTATAATTAATTTAAAATCTAGGGCAGTCAAGTAGGATAGAGTATGTCTCTAGATCTAGTAGTTATTTAAGCTTCGTTTTTTAGTGGAAGGTGCGATGTATTAGGATTCATATCTAAGGATGTACATATATTAGTTTAGACCAGTGGTCCGGTTTGAACCTGACTGGGCATCTCTTTGGCTATGCATATACCATTGCATAGCCGTGGACCAAATTTGTTCGATTCTGTACCGACTAATTTTGACCCGGCTGTCCGTTGTTGATTTTCTATAATTTTGATCCTTGGTTGGTTTTGGTCCAAAATTGACTTTGACCGAATAGGCCAGATAATATAATACATTTTTAACATGTAAAATAATAAATAGGATATTCTTTTATTAATACTAATATTTATAAATGGTCGTTGGGAGTAGACTAATTATGATGAATTCTAAAGTTATAAATTGTATATCACCTTTTCAAATGGTATTACCTCAAATATTATAAGTAAATATTTGTCATGCTATCAAATGAGCTTAAGTCACATATATGTATGGATGAATAAAATTGCATATCACTATATCATATGAAAAATTATCTTAGCATTAATATCTAGAGATACTTATATTCAAAGTGTCTGGATAGGAATCAAAATGATATCAAAGTAGCGCATGTCTTCAAAGCACCCAAATAAAAATGTGTAGTTACATTTTTTTCAACTACTTTGTAGTGTAATGATAAAATAAAATTAATAATCAAAGTAATACATGGATCTTTCATATTCTTAATTATTAATAATCTTAGTGAATTGGTCTGATCTTTGTAGGGATTTAGCCCGATTCTGGGTTTTTTATCCTCAATTCAAGAACTTTCTTTCTTCAGGTTTTGGCAAAACCCAATTTGGTGCGGTCCAGCCCAGTCTGGTACTGTCAGGACAAGCATGTGTTTGGAATGATATACAACCCTATACATCTCATTTGATCACATCTGAGCTAACAAAATGAAGGATTGTGAGTAAAATTTAATGCTCATATGAACGTCTATTGCGACTCAAGATTATAATTCTATAATCACATACATCTTATATTGTATGATGATGAATATTGGGTCGCCAAAAATTAAAGTTTCAAATAATAATGCTAACATACATATGCAAAAAGACTAAAAAGGGCAATACTGTATGTTAAAGTGTGATATATATATATATATATATATATATATAATGTGTGTGTGAATAATGGCAATCTATGTAAGTTTCATATCATTGGGCTTGCATGGTGAATATTGGTGAGTGCATGAAGGATAAAACAATTGAGGCACACCTATATTGTATACGAAAGGGTGTGGGAAGGGTTATGTTCACTTTTTTGTTTTTATTTATTTTATAAGCTAATAATTATATCCTACCAAGTCATTACTTTGATTCACATGTTTATATATAGTTGTGTATATAAGGGTGTGGAAGGAGTTGTATGAAAATTTATCTATATATTGAGTCACAAAATATTCAACGTGTTTTGATAATACAAATGTGTACCACACATGCTTATATCGTGGGTGAGGTTGAATGCAATTTTGTATTTATTGTTGTATATACAATTTGGCATTGTGTATGCTAATAAGACTATGAGCTAACTTCTATTAGTATCCAAACCACATCATACCATTGTTTGTATCTCTCCTAGGATCGATAGTGAGGGGGACCAATCTCTGAGGCGAAGAGCATAGTTATTCTGACTCATGCATAGAAAAATTCTTACAATGATGTTACAACATCAGGTAGCAACAATCATTCTCTTAGGTGTGTGGGAGCAATTTCAATTTTCTCTCTCTATATTTATTCTCCTTTTTAACATATGGATTAGAGTTAGATCTTGGAATATTGAATCTACGACAAGAAAGTCTTCAGAGATACTGGAAACCATAATTAGAAGAAAAGCCAATATAGCTTGCTTGTAGGAAACCAAGTGGACAGGGGAACTGTAAGGCCCCTAACCTAGCCTAATGCTTAAGTGTGCATTCTTTGCTTAATAAGATGTTTGAACCTTAATCTAATCTCTTGAGATGCCTTAATAACATGTGAAAAGTTTATGTTTTCAGTTTGGTCATGTTTGGTTGATGTTTGAACTAGTTATGCTTGTTTTGGACCAAGTTGAAATTTACCCATGATGAGGGTTTACCTTACAATTTGTCACATGTAGGTTGTTACCTTTTTGCCTTAGCATCATGGGAGTGAAATGATGCTATGAGGTGCCTTGTCGGACCATAGATGATGAGGTGGCATCATGTGTATCATTTTAGGGTTTGCTTGGCTATACATGAGTTGCATGGATGGTGGTATCGACCATGTGTGTTCTTGAGTGTTGCGACTTGTGTAGAAACCTTGATGTTGTGTTTGAAGAGTGCTTCGACCAATACACCTTGTCTTGATGGAGTTTGTAGTGACCTAAGTGTTTTGGCTTAGTTGAGGTCACTAGGGTTTCCCTTGTGTTGTTGTGTGTGTCGACCTGTGTTGCTACCTACCTTGGGTGGTTGAGTGTTGCGGTCGATACCCTTGTGTTTTGTTTTGACTGTGGGTGTGTAGTGGACTTGAGTGCTCGCTACACCACCTTGGTTTTATCACCCTTTGATGCATGCATGTCTTGAGTGGTTGCATGGTTGATCTTTTGTCAGATAAGTGTCCTTGTGGTTCTCTAACTTCTTGACACCTCATATTCTTACCTCCCTCCTAACCCATGTGTATATAATCTCTGTCCTCTGCATGTAATCAATACTTTTAGCTCTCTCTTCTTCCTATTTCTTTCTTGGGCCGACCTTAGAGCTTGGTGGAGCTAGTGAGTGCTGATCTTGGTGCTTTGGTGGCTGATCATCTTTGCATGTGAGCTTGATCATCTCTCTTGTGGTGATTCTTGGTGATCTTCCTTATTGGTAAGTGGTTCTACACCTTTGATCATGTTTTCCTTTGAAACCCTACCTCTCCCTCTTACTTTCTCAGTTGTGAGACTATGGTGTAATTATGGTGGCTATTCTTTGAGGATCTTCTCTTCACTAAGGTCAGAGACTATGGATTGACCATGGTGATACGTATGTGAGAAGAAACTCTCCTCTTTCTTATCTCTTGTTCATCTTAGGGTTTGTGTTCCCTCTTTCTTGATCTTTCTTTTGACCCTGGTGCTCTTCTCTTCTTAAGGTGATCTTTGTGGCTGAGGAGTTGACTCAAGTTGGAGCTTCTTTCTTCTCTCTTGGAGCTTGGCCTTCTTTTTAAGGCGGGTTATATAACTTCCCCCTTCTATTATTGCACCCTTATATTTCTTGCATACTACTATTTTCATCTCTAAAACATGAACCTAAGATGCTAGATGCTAGAGTATAATATATTGATCTAGGGTTTTAGATTTTGTTGTATTCTTACATAGATTACTCTTTCTCTTAACCCTAATTTCATGTATCTAATTTGTAAGTGATAAAGAAGTTGCTAATTCTTATTTGCAACATGAACTTTGGTTTTATCACTTTGATGATGTTTTGGCCATTCAGGTGAGATGGTGGTTTTAGTTCTTATTAAACATATTTTGGATGTTGGTTTTCTCTCTCTTGATATGGTTTTCCATATGTACCTTGGTGATGTTGGTTTTAGGGTTTGATGTCCACCTTTGTAGGGAGTTTTCCTCTTATAACACATGATTTCTCTTGATGTTCATCAAATTTTTTTATCATGGTTCTACTCTATTTTGAAGATGGCTATGTGTTGTTTGGAGTAGCTTGACCTTGAGGTCGCTACACTTGCCTTGGTGCTATGTCTTTAAGTTGTTCGCTACATATGATTACCTACGTTGGTCATCACATATATTTTCTTTGGTTGGTTGCAATACTTTGTGTGTGTTTCTATCGCAACATGTGTTCTAGTTTGGTAGTCTCTACTCATGGATAGCTTTGCTTGGTTGCAACACATGCTTGAGTCAGCTAGCCGCAAAACCTTGTTTTGGATAATTTGATCACTTCCTTTGATGGTGTGTTGCGGTTGCAACAAGGTGTTAACCTAGTGTTGCACTCGCAACAAGGTGTTAGATATTTCATTTGGTCGCTACACCTACCTTGATTCGTCACAACAGGTACCTTGGTCTTGGAGATTGCTACCTATGTGTTGCGGTCGCTACAAGGAGTTGACCTAGTGGGGTCACTACAAGGTGTCACCTATGGTGGTCACTACATATGCATGGGTGTTGAATGATACCTGAACTACCCTAATGGTCGATACATTTTGTTGTTTACCTAATGATGTTTATAGGTTTTTGATAGAAATGCTAAACCCTAATTTCCTCCAAGAAAGTGGGAGATGGTGTATCTAGGGTTATATGATGGAAATTGAAATGGGAACACAATCAACTATATTAGAAGCCCTAACCCAAATACTTAAGAGTATGATGTACTTGTTGAGCTTGCTTGAATGAATAGTTTGTGATTATGTTTTCTCTCTCGTACATGTGTAACCCTAACCTTGCAGGTTGAATGAATAACATAGATAGTGAATGTTATGGTGTGTTTGATATGTCACAGGGTGATGTTGTGATCCTTTCGGGGTATGATGAAATAAGTGATGATGTGATTTGGGTCTCATGACATGAAAGAGGCTCATTTCCTAGTATGATATGATATCCTCTAGTGATGAGATGAGGGATTTCTATACCCTAGTGATGTGATAATGTTGGTGGCCTTGTATGGTAGTGGTATTGAGTGATGATGTGACAAGTGTATACCTAATGCATTTATATCTTCTGGAGTTGTATCCTACCCTTAACTCTATAGAGTTTGTTTTGGGTCTATACATTGTAACTTGATTGATGCTAAAAAACACTCAATTGTCTTAATGAATCAAGTAAAACCCTAATCATGTAGTTTCCTTATGCCATAGATCCATCTTCAGCATCAGTACTTGCTAGATGGTGAAACAAGTTCTCCCTTAGTGGAAGCTCGAAGTCGCATACTATTGAGTATATGCATATCACATTATTTGCTGAGGTCATACCTTAGCAGGAGAACAGTCGAGGCCGTATCTTAGTGATGTTGATTCACTAGTGTTTACATATATGATATTATTTGGGGATGGTTGAGGTCACACCTCGGCAGGAGTGTGGCTATGATTGTAGCTCAGTTTTCACTAGTGTTGTGCCTCTATACCAAGGCAGACTAGGTTGTTTTGTAGTTGGACTTTATGTGTCACTGTGACAGACTCACACTGACTGAGGGTGTGGGAGATCATTGGTGTCTGACTCCTCCTAGATCTCGTATGGCACTGATTTCGACTTAGCAGTGGTCAGTTGGACCATGAGTGGTATACCTCATCTCCTCAGGGCATTATAAAAGATGCAATACAATAGTTTAGTATAGTTTATTAAGGTTAAACATGACCCACATTCGATGACCCTTTGCCTTATCTCTTGTATTGATTTCTTGAATTATAACACGGTAAGAGAAATTAACTACTATACATGTTCTCCATATTCCTTCTTAAAGTATAAGATGCTCTACTGCTTAGTTGTAGATGCCTGAATTACTTAAACAAAGGTAACTTCTTTACTCATATCATTACCAGAATCTACTCATTTTGAACATAATGTTATCTACCTACTTTAATCTATCTGTGCTTATAATAGACATTGGTGGAGAGTTATATCTCTCATTGGGACATTGGTCTCACTCTGTGGGTTTCCACATATTTTAGGTGGTCATGCACGATGAGGTAGAGATTGTGTAGTTGAGGTTGAGAAGCAAGAGGAACAATAGCTGTAAAAGGTTGTACATATTGCTAGTGATTTGTAGTAGAGTCTTGTGTGCTGTCCCTATACTCTTAGGTCCTTGGGGTGTTTTTTAGACTGTGTATGTCGATGCGAGCTTTTGGCAGTAGGCCATGGTTTTACATATATGGCTTGTATATGTGAACATGTTGTTATATGTAATAGGTTTATGGTATGATGTCCACTAAACAGTGATGTGTACTTATTTATGACAAGTTATCTAATACAGGTGATAATGTTTATGAACTTAGATGTGATATGTTTTAGCTTGATATGTTGTGATGTGATCAATTTAAATCTACCTCTATTCTCTGGTAATTTGGATTATTAGTGTTAGTTCTGCACTTTGTTTGAGTTATCTCATTTTACCGTAATCGAGGCATCCCAGGAACAATGCACATAGATTGGAGACACAAGGTACAAAATCCGGTATACATGTATTGATAGACACAGAAATGGTATAGGCATTATTGTTGATAAGTTGTTGAAGGATGTTTTGTCAAGGTTACAAGGATGGGTGATAGAATCATAGCTATCAAGGTTGTTCTTGGGGAATTTTTTTAACATAATTACACTTATACCCCCTAAGTTGTGTTTAGAGAGGAGGATAAGAAAGATTTTTGGGATGCAATGGATGAATTGATGTAGGGAATACCAATAGAGGAGAAGATTGTTTTTGGGAGATATTTAAATGGCCATATGGGGAGTAGAAATTCTAGGTATGAGAGTTCATGGTGGTTTTGGATATGGTAGAAGAAATGGAGGAGAGAGGATATTATATTTTATAGTTGCATACAATATGATTTTTGCAAACACCCATTTCAATAAAAGAAAATCTCATAAGATTACCTTCAAGAGTGGGCACAATTGTAACCAGATCGATTACTTCCTTACAAGGAGGGTAAATTATAAAGTATGCAAGGCCTGTAAAGCGATTCCTAGAAAAGAACTCACCACCCAACATAGGTTGGTAGTTTTGGATATTAAGATGAAGATTAATAAAGGTAAGCATGAAAGAAAGTAAGATAATAGGATCAACTGTTGGAATCTTAAAAGAGAAACACAGTTGATTTTTTGTGATAAACTCATCAAGGAGGACACTTGAAACTTGGAGTCTGATCTTAAAACTATGTGGCATAATATGAGCTTCTGAATAACATAAATTTTCAAAGAGGTTTTGAGGGAGTCCAAAGGTTGTGGGCCTCCACAAAAGGAGACTTGGTGGTGGAATGATGAACTACAAAAGGCTATTGAACTCAAAAAGATCTATAGGAGCTTGCCCAAATATCGAGATGACACAACTTTTTAGAGATATAAGCAAGAAAAAAAAGAAGTTAAGAAGGCTGGGATGCAAGGTATAGATACTTTGTTGATATTTATAAGAAGCCAGACACAAGAGAAGAGAAAATGATACACATAAAATGGATAGTATAAGAGAAAGGAAATGAAGAGACTTGAGTCAAGTAAAATACATAAAGAATGAAGATGGTAGAGTGCTACTAAAGGATGATGATATCAAATAGCAATGAAGAAATTACTTCCATAAGCTTTTTAATGGAGATATTATATAAAAATGTTTGAAATTCATGTGACATGAATACAATAGATATCATTTACACATGATAAGTTTCACAATTTGAGATCAAGAATTCTTTGAAAAGATGAAAATGAGAAAGGCATGCGGACCCGACGACATCTCCATTGATGTATGGAATATCATGGGGGTGAAGGAGCTATGTGGTTAACGAATTTCCTTATTAAGATTAGGAAGAAAAAGAAGATTCCAGATAAGTGTTAATAAGATTATGAAGAAAAAGAAGATGCCAGATAAGTGGAGAAATAGTACTATAGTCTCCATATATAAGAACAAAGGAAATGTTCATAGCTACACAAATTATAGAGGTGTCAAATTGATGAGTCACACTATGAAGCTTTGGGAGAGGATTATTGAGGACATGCTAAGATCTATAATGCCGATATCAAACAACCAATTTCAATTCATGCCTAGAAGATAAAAAATAGATGCTATTTTTTATAAGGAGGCCTATGAAGAAGTTAGATAAAAATAAGAAAAGATCTTCATATGATTTTTATTGATTTTGAAAAGGCTTATGATCGGGTACCCAAAGAATTATTGTGGATGGTTTTGAAGAAATAAGGGTAGCCAGCACAATACATTGACTTGATTAAAGACATGTATGATAGCTCAACTACAAGTGTGAAGACTCTTGGAGGAGAGAAACCAATATTTCATATCATAGTTGGGGTACACCAAGGATCCACACTTAGCCCATATTTGTTCATTCTTGTCATGGATGAGTTGACAAAGAATGTTCAGGATGACATTCCTTGGTGTATGTTATTTTTTGATGATATTGTGTTGATTAACAAAACCAAACATGGATGAACTTTGGAGAAGGGAAATGGAATCAAAATGATTAATGATTAGTAAAAGCAAAAAGTAGTATATGCATTGTGATTTCAGCCAATTTCATAGTGTGAATGGTGGGGCCAAGTTGAATGGAGTAGATGTACCAAAATGTGATAAATTTTGTTACTTAGGTTCTATTACTCAAATAGATGGGGATGCTCAAGATGACCTATGTCATATGAGTTGGTATGTATGCCCTGAGAGCCAATCATGGGATGATTGGTGGGATACATTAAGATTGATTTGATAAACATCAAAGGAAAGCTTCCAATTCTTTCTGGTTCAGTCATGTGAGATAATGATAGAACAAATTGAATGTCTAGAGAATGACAGTACTCAATGATGTATTCTTTCAAGTTGAGGACCTGAACGATGAGATCATACATATGCTAAGAGTTTGTACATTCTTATTATGTCCATAGTCGGATGTCATTGTGGAGGGCAGATACATAGCAATGAGACACAAGACTAGATTGTAGTGTTGGTTGATGACAGAATCTCATTAGTCATGATATGGAGATATCAAACCAAACACATAGGTACTTGTTAGAGAACAAGTGTACCAGACAGACCCACTGTGAGTTTGACACATGGAACCATGACATGGTAGTCATAGTCAGTTCTCACAGTGATGGTGGTGAGTGTGATCCTTTGACCTAAAATCACTACACTCAACACATGTCGTTGGGTACACTTTGACATCATCAAACACGGTCCTTAAACATGGGTTGTTATAAAGGTGATGATTGGGTGGCTTTGAAACATGGGGCTTTTGAGGGGTGAGTGATAGATACGGGATTTGTCCCTCCTGTGGGAGTTTGATATCCATGGCCACTTGATGAGTAGGATTGAGATAGGCGTGCACACACATGTGGGAATCAGTATGTGACATTAATGTCATACATATCTCCTCCAATCTACTCTGAGATCAAGAAAGTGAATGAACGTTGAAAGTATTGGTATGTGTGCCCATAGAGCAAGTCATATGATGATTGTAATGGGATAATTTGTAAATGATTTGAATAATAATAAAGGTAATTTCTGATCTATATATTTAAATTGTTTCTAAGATGATGGTGTAACATGATAGATGTCTAAAGAATGATTTTACTCAATGATGTATGCTTTTAGGTTAAGGACCTAAATGATGAGATCATGCGGATGTCAAGAGTGTTTGGTCCCTAGTCGGTTGTTATTGTGGAAATAACCATTGACATCAATAACACTAAAGACTAGATTGTGTGTTGGTTGATGACAGAATCTCATTAGTCATGATATAGTGATATCAAACCAAGCACATAGGTACTTGTTAGAGAACAAGGTACCGGACAGACCCACCGTGAGAGTGACACATGGAACCATGACTTGGTAGTCACAGTCAGCTCTCACAGTGATGGTGGTGAGTGTGATTCTTAGACCTGAAATCACTACACTCAACACATGTCGTTGGGTACACTTTCACATCATCAAACACAATCCTGAAACATGGATTGTTATAAGGGTGATGATTGGGTGGCTTTGACACATGGGGCTTTTTAGGGGTGAGTGATAGATATGGGATTTGTCCCTCCTGAGGGAGTTTGATGTCCTTGGCCACTTGATGTGTAGGATTGAGAAAGGCATGCACATGCATGTGTGAATCAATATGTGATATTGATTTCATACACATCTCACCCAGTCTGCTCTGAGATCATGGAAATGAATGAACGTTGACAGGATGACTGTTCCATGCCTCAAGTTCATTCAGGATATCAATGACAAAGGAATTATACATTCATTATAACACCATTCACAGATTGTAGGATTGAAAGTTTTTCTCCAACTTTCTATTTCACTTGGGTAGCACGAATGTGTGACTAGCCACCGCTCTTTGCTTGTGAAGTCATAAGTGTTATGGATTTTCACTACCAACGTGAAATGGACCTGTAGGGTCACACACATAGGATTTAACCTGGAATAGGAGTGTGTCTACAAACATGTTTAGATTGATTACTAAAGGAGTTTAGTAGTTCAATTAAACACTCAATCAATTGATAGCTCAGTATCATAGTGTTCACGGTGTTGGATTGATTGATTAGAGTATCAGATTGATTGAAACTGCAATTCACTGATTCTGCACAATCTGCACTCCCAACTGATCGACTCATGTGATGAACTGATCGATTGAGCTTGGTGAACCGATCGGCTCAACTGGTGAGTCGATCGGCTCATGGATAGGGTGAAGTGATTTGTTCAAGTGTTGAAACAATCGGTTCAAGTCCAACCGAGCAAGTTGGGAAAGTAAGATTGGTGAGAAATTTCCTTTCGTTTCACTTTCCCTATTTGATTGGAACAAGGATTGGTATTTGATACCAATTCGAAACAAAAGAAGAAAAGTCAATAGGGAACTGATTAGGACCACAAACCGACCGGCTCAGAAGTGAACTGACCATTTCATGGGTCCCAACTGATCAGTTGAGGTGTCAACCGACCGGCTCAGATCCCCAACCGACCGTTTTAGTTGTAAAACGATCGGTTCAGGTTGCACAATTGGTTGTTTTTGTGGAAAATCTCAAACCCTTCTACTCCTGCTTTAGTCCCGCATTTCCCGGGATAGAGAACCCTGTCCCATGACCCTCCTATATATAGGGGTATTGGGGGCTTCTCAAAGCACAACCCAGTGCAACCAGTTGCTCTGTGAAGTTGTCGTTCTCTTTGGTTTTGGTAACCGAGAGAGAGCCCGAGCAAGTGCTACCCGATAAGGGAGGCACAACAAGGGAAAGACAACTGCAGAAAGCGACTGGTGGCAGGAGAGTGTGTTGGCGACTAGTATGCCGACAGGAGGGTGTGACTCCTTCTAATTCCTTGTGCGACAAGGAGGTCGGAGTTCCAGGCAGTCCGTGTAGACGACTGCAGAGGCGGGAGACCTCTGTCACTCGGAGGACATCTGTCAATCCCGACAGTCCCGGTGAGACTAGGAGTCTTCAGTCCCGGTGCGACTAGGAGCCGCACAGACACCATCCAAGACCGAAGGTAAAGACCGTGCAAGGCGCGAGGTACTGTAACCGAGCAAGCCTAAGGACAAGGTATGCATCCACAGACCATCTTTCCTTTTATATAGACGTTGATGTGATTCCTTTTGTTCTGGGTTTTGGGAGAAATTTTTTGTTTCCGCTACTTCTCTGCCTCCCCTAAAACCCAACAGTGGTATTAGAGACACGTCAACTTCTCTATATTTTAGGATTACCGATATGATCGATTTTGGTTTGTCGCCTTTATTTATTGCATACGATGCAAATAAAATTGGCTTTATGCATGTCCAATCCACAAATCACAAATATACATATATGATATGTAATATTAATGCACTCGATACACATCACCCTTACATGAGTTTTGTGGTGGATGTGTAGCATGGTTATGGCCTATAAACCCTATATCTGTGTGTGTGGTTGTATATAGTTGCTTGCATCTCAGTCTGTGCACCGATTCCCTTTTCTCCTATTCCTGATGTAACTCGAAATAATTTGATATTTCTTTTCCTACCTTTGCTCCCCCCGAATGTAACTCGGGGTTTCACAATTCAATTGTAAATAGGATAGATTTTATTTCTTGTTATGTCAAAGAACGGCGGATGACCTGAGACGATCGGTTCAAGGCGTGAACTGATCGGTTGGTGTTCCAGACGACCGATTCGAGGAGCGAGACGAGCGGGTGGCAACCTGAGGAGATGCACGATGACCGGTGTGTTGGCTAAAATGGACATCTATAAATCCCTTTGTTTTGATTATGACAAACATTTCATTCTTATTGATCTAACGAGCTACTTGAGTGTGCAGGATGACAAAGTAACAAGGGAAAATCTACAAGCTTACATATTTATATATTCATGCAAGGTAATCACTGTTGTAAAAACTTGTACAAAAAATTATAATGTACAAGTACTTAGAAATTGCATGTAAATCAAGCGTTAGATTCTCCCTAGCTAAACACCACAGTTAGACAAGTCATCCCATTCAAATAGGATTACTTATGCACACTTACACACATAATTAGTGACTAAATTGAAACCTTGAAACATGATCAATCTCAGTCGACAAACTCCTCGACCGAGACACTCTCGGTCGACAATCTTCTCGACCGAGAAAGATCCAAAGTAGCCGTTAGACACAACAGACAAGTTAGTTGGCAGTTGAAGAAAGACGTTGCAAATCACTTGTTCCAGAGAGCCTTTCGGTCGACAAAAGTTCGACCGAGTAGGTGTCTCGGTCGACCATTTGTCGACCGAGATGGTCTCTGACAGAAACTGCAGAATTAATTAATTAGCCGTTGTTAAAGCAACAACTTTGTACCTAACGGCTAGTTAAGCACTTAGAAACCCCTAGAAGTTGTCTAGAATGTCCTTAAGCTTCCTTAGGCCATTCCTATAAATAGGACAAGCCATAGGACACCTAAACGCACTTGTTTTACACTTGTTACACTTGAGAAATACTTGAGCATACTTGAGCAATCTGTTGCAAGCAAATTGAGCACTGTGATCATTGGCCTACTTTCTCCTTAGCTTAAATTCGTGTCCTATAGGCTAGAATCTCCTACCCACAGCAATCACAAGTTCACACATTTGGTTAGGAGATCTATACGCTTGATCTAGGCATATCAAGCCTTGGGCTTTAAAGGATAAGTTGTAATTTCCTTTTTCTTTCTTATTCCCTATTACTGTTTGTACTCTCCTTGCTACTCCTAGGTTGGAGGCTGCGGATTGGAGAGGGTGAAGATCTTCTTGGCAAAGAAGGAGACTTTGAGCTACTTCAGAAGGCTGGTGCAACGGGAGGTTACTTCTAGAGAGGAAGGCTACTTCAAGGGGGAGCTTGGAGTTACTTCAAGAAGGCTACCTCAGGGTTGGTGCACCTACTTCAAGTGAAGGCTGTTCAAAGGGTGTGGTTGAAAGTATTGTATTTTGTATAAATCCTCGAGAGGTAATAAAATAAATACTTTCAAATCCCGGTTGGGTAAGCAACCGGGTAGTGGACTGACAACTATAGTATTTGCTATAGTTGGAACCACTCTAAACGCCTGTCTCCTTCTTCTAATCTCAATTTTGGTTGTTTGAGTTAAATAATTATTAAAATCACTATAAAACTCTATTCACCCCCCTCTAGTAGTTTTCACGGTGAACCGATCGGCTGGAGGCGCCAGTCGATCGGCTGGTGGCACCCGAACAACCAACTTGATGGCGAGCCGATCAGTCATGGAGATGAGATGATCAAACCCAGAAAGGCAGACACAGATTTCATCTTGTACAGGTTGCATGTGATGTAGACGTAGATGACCGTGATTCCTCTTAGCTCGAGGAATCATAATAGGATGGCCATAATCATTGCTTTTATCGTTTTGCATGTTTTCTGTGGGATATAGCATGTATATGATACATACTATATATTGTGGTGTTTGGATATGTATACGTATATAAAAACCAAATCCCTCATTAAATATTAAAGTTTTAGATGCCTTCCAAATGCAACACACGTGAAAAGCTTGATCGACCAAGTGTGGGCACGCCCAAGCGTGGTGCACCGTCTATCTCATGGAAGCGTGAAGGATGAATGTGTGGGTCTGCCCAAGCAGGGTGCATGTTCATCGTGTTGGCTTGGGGTCAGACTTAACAAGGTGACCTAGATAGGATCTAGAACCTTGAGGCATGGAGATGATCATGGCAAGGAGTTGCATATGACATCTTACAAGAGTTGCATATGATGCAATTGGCAAGAGTTGCCTACCTGGAAGATCTGAGTTGTGGGTGACAGCCCAAGCTGGTCCATGGCTCAGAGGATTTCAGGATCTTGACCCACTAGAAGATTGTGCGCTGCAATCTTCTGAATTGATGGTGATGGCTGTCAATTTGAGTCAAAATAGTGGGAGCGGTAATTAATTAAAGGCCTAATTAACTATCGTCAAATTTTATTCAAATCAAATCAAAAGGAGTTTTGACAAATGCAATTTTCTCTTGTAGAATGGCAAACGAATCATCTTTTAAAATGGGCAAATTAATTGAGAACAAATTCCATAACTGGTTGAGGACTGTGAGAAGTGTTCTGCACAATCCAGATATACGAGGAGCCTTTGAATCCACTCTATGTACGCTTAATGAGTTGGTGAAGAGGAAAGAAAGTTCATTGATAGAGATCAATGGAACGAATGGTAAGGGAGAGAAGGGTTCTCTCGCCAAACCAATTTCTTCTACATGGAGAGGATGGAAGGAACGATGGGAGAAGAAGTCAGAGATAGAGATCTCTACTTCTGGTGTATACGTGATAGAGATTAACTTTACTACTTCTTCGTTATGGGTACTTGATACCGGATGCGGATATCACATTTGTTCAAATGTGAATGATCTTAAGAGAAGTAGGCCTTTGGAGAAAGGCGAGGTTGAA
The DNA here is from genome assembly GCA_963693085.1 of Alisma plantago-aquatica. NCBI lineage: Eukaryota > Viridiplantae > Streptophyta > Magnoliopsida > Alismatales > Alismataceae > Alisma > Alisma plantago-aquatica. The sequence goes on from OY856412.1 coordinate 1,007,336,607, forward strand.
CTACGTGTTGCCAATGGGGCAAGGGTTGCCGCCAGTGCCGTAGGAACCTATGAGTTAACTCTACCAAGTGGGCTAATAATAGAGTTGAAGAACTACTATTATGTACCTACCATAAATAGGAATATCATTTCCGTCTCTTGTTTGGACAAGGATGGATTTGAATTTCTTATTAAGAATAGAAATTGTTCCATTTCTAAAGATGGGATCATTTATGGTAGTGCCCCAATGTCTTATGGTCTATACTTGATAGATCTAGAGACAAATGTATACAACGTAAGTACCAAAAGGCACTCATTTGAAACATACCTTTGGCATTGTCGTCTAGGGCACATAAATGAGAAGCGCTTTTCTAGACTCCATAAAGATGGTTATCTAGACTCTTTTGATTATGAATCAATAGAGACATGTGAATCTTGTTTGTTGGGCAAGATGACCAAGACTCCCTTTTCAGGTAAAGGTGAGAGAGCTAGTGATCTATTAGGACTCATACATACTGATGTATGTCGTCCTTTTAGAACTAATGCCAGAAATGGGTATCAGTACTTCATTACCTTCACTGATGATTTCAGTAGGTATGGCTATGTGTACCTGATGAAGCATAAGTCAGAAACCCTTGAAAGGTTCAAGGATTTCATGAATGAAGTACATAACCAACTTGGTAAAAGTATTAAGGCACTTTGATCTGATTGAGTTGGGGAATACTTAAGCCAGGAGTTTGAGGACCTTCTATGAGCCCGTGGTATTGTATCACAATGGACTCCACCTGGAACACCACAACATAATGGTGTGTCTGAAAGAAGGAATCACACATTGTAAGATATGGTGCGATCAATGATGAGTTTTGCTGATCTTCCAATTTCCTTCTGGGGTCATGCTCTTGAAACCACCGCGTTTACACTTAACCGAGTACCATCTAAATCGGTTCAAAAGACACCATATGAGATATGGACTGGGAAGCGTCCCGATTTATCTTTTCTAAAGATTTGGGGTTGTGAGGCTTATGTTAGGAAAATGTTTCCTGATAAGCTTGGACCCAAGTCCGATAAATGTTATTTTGTTAGATACCCCAAGGAAACAAGGGGATATTATCTATACCACCCTACTGACAACAAAGTGTTTGTTGCCAGGACAACTGTGTTCCTAGAGAAGGAATTTATTTCCAAAGGAAGCAGTGGGAGGAAAATAGAGCTTGAAGAGGTTCAAGCCCAACAAGAAAACATTGAACCAGTAGATGTACAAGAGAAAAATGGAGATTCACAAGGTGTTGTAGAATCTCAATCTCCTCAGGTAACACAAGGACCTCGTAGATCTAGTAGGACCCGCCTTGAACCTGAGAGGTTTGGATACCTTGTAACTCAGGAAGGTGGTGAGTTGATCATAGATGACGATCAAACTACCTACGTAGAGGCTATGGAGGGACCAAATTCTGAGAAATGGATTGAAGCCATCAGATCCGAGATGAAATCCATGTACTCCAACAAAGTATAGACTTTGGTGGAACCACCCGAAGGGTTAAAACCCATAGGGTGCTAGTGGGTCTTCAAGAAGAAGACCGACATGGATGGCAATGTGCAAACTTATAAAGGCAGATTGGTTGCGAAGGGATTTTGACAAGTTCAAGGTGTTGACTATGACGATACCTTTTCTCCAGTTGCCATGATGAAGTCCATCAGGATCATGCTTGCTATTACAAGTTATTATGACTATGAGATTTGGCAGATGGATGTTAAAATTACATTCCTTAATGGGAATATAAATGAGGATGTGTACATGACACAGCCTGAAGGTTTTATATATCCAAAGAATGGCAATAAAGTCTATAAGCTGCAAAGATCAATCTATAGATTGAAGCAAGCATCTCGGAGTTGGAATCTTCGATTTGATAAGTCAAAGTGTTTGGATTTACTCAAAATGAAGATAAACCTTGTGTGTACAAGAAGGTTAGTGGGAGCTCGACCACATTCCTCATATTGTATGTGGATGACATACTTTTGATGGGGAATGATGTCTTAGCCTTAGAGAAGTTAAAGACTTGGCTTGGGAATACTTTCTCAATGAAGGACTTAGGAGAAGCATCCTACATTCTAGGAATTCAGATCTATAGAGATAGATCTAGAAGGGTTCTCGGACTAAGTAAAAACACATACATCGACAAAGTGCTGAAGCGGTTCAGCATGGAGAACTCAAAGAGAGGCAACATCCCCATGCTACATGGAGTCACTGTATCTAGAGCTCAATGTACCCAATCTTGTGAAGAGAGGGAGCGTATGAATGGGATACCATATGCATCAGCCATCAAATCCATCATGTACGCTATGTTGTACACACACCGAGATGTCTCGTATGCACTCAACATGACAAGCCGGTACCAGTCAGATCCCGGGGATGCTCACTGGACAGCCATAAAGAACATCCTCAAGTACTTGTGAAGGACTAAGGATCAGTTTCTTTATTACGGCAGTGAGGAAAAGCTGGTTGTAAAGGATTACACCGATGTAAGCTTCCAAACCGATGAATATGATTACAAATCATAGTCAGGATTTGTTTTTTGCCTTAATAATGGAGTTGTGAGCTGGAAGAGTTCCAAGCAAGAAACAGTTGTTAATTCTACTACAGAGGCTGAGTATATTGCTGCTTCACATGCAGCAAAGGAGGCTGTGTGGATCAGGAAGTTCATCTCTGAACTTGGTGTAGTTCCCAGTAGCTGTGATGCAATTGAGCTTTATTGTGAAAATAATGGAGCTATTGCACAAGCTAAGGAACCCAGATCACATCAGCGGTCCAAGCACATACTGCGGCGCTTCCATCTCATACGAGAGATCATACAATGAGGAGATGTGAAGATTTGCAAAGTACCAACTGAAGACAACATAGCTGATCCACTGACTAAGGCCCTTTCTCAGCAGAAGCATGATGGTCATGCTAGGTCACAAGGACTGAGGTTCCTTGGTGACTGGCTCTATGTGCAAGTGGGAATCTGTTGGTATGTGTGCCCATAAGCAAGTCATATGATGATTGTAATGGGATACTTTGTAAATGATTTGAATAATAATAAAGCCAATTTCTGATCTATATGTTTAAACTGTTTCTGAGATGATGGTGTAACATGATAGATGTCTAAAGAATGATTTTACTTAATGACGTATGCTTTTAGGTTAAGGACCTAAACGTTGAGATCATGCGGATGACAAGAGTATACATTCTTGTTTGGTCACTAGTCGGTTGTTATTGTGGAAATAACCATTGACATCAATAACACTAAAGACTAGATTGTGTGTTGGTTGATGACAGAATCTCATTAGTCATGATATAGTGATATCAAACCAAGCACATAGGTACTTGTTAGAGAACAAGGTACCAGAAAAACCCACCGTGAAAGTGACACATGGAACCATGACTTGGTAGTCACAGTCATCTCTCACAGTGATGGTGGTGAGTGTGGTTCTTAGACCTGAAATCACTACACTCAACACATGTCGTTGGGTACACTTTCACATCATCAAACGCAGTCCTGAAACATGGGTTGTTATAAAGGTGATGATTGGGTGGCTTTGACACATGGGGCTTTTGAGGGGTGAGTGATAGATATGGGATTTGTCCCTCCTAAGGGATTTGATGTCCTTGGCCACTTGATGAGTAGGATTGAGAAAGGCATGCGCATGCACGTGTGAATCAATATGTGATATTGATGCTATACACATCTCACCCAGTCTGCTATGAGATCAAGGAAGTGAATGAACGTTGACAGGATGACTGTTCCATGCCTCGAGTTCATTTAGGATATCAGTGACAAAGGAATTATACATTCACTGTAATACCATTCACGGATTGTAGGATTGAAAGTTGTTCTCCAACTTTCTAGTTCACTTGGGTAGCACTGATGTGTGACTAGGCACCACTCTTTGCTTGTGAAGTCATAAGTGTTATGGACTTTCACTGCCAACGTGAAATGAACCTGCAGGGTCACACACATAGGATTTTATCTAGAATAGGAGTTTGTCCACAAACATGTTTAGATTGATTACTAAAGGAGTTTAGTAGTTCAATTAATAGCTCAGTATCATAGTGTTCAAGGTGTTGGACTGATTGATTAGAGTATCAGATTGATTGAAATTGCGATTGACTGATTCTGTACAATCTGCACTCCCAACCGATCGGCTCATGTGATGAACCGATTGGCTGAGCTTGGTGAACTGATCGGCTCAACTGGTGAGTCGATCGACTCATGGACAGGGTGAAGTGATTTGTTCAAGTTTTGAAACAATCAGTTCAAGTCCAGCCGAGCAAGTTGTGAAAGTAAGATTGGTGAGAAATTTCCTTTTGTTTCACTTGCCCAATTTGATTGGAACAAGGATTGGTATTTGATACCAATTCAAAACAAAAGAAGAAAAGTCAATCGGGAACTGATCATGACCACGAACCGACTGGCTCAGAAGTGAACTGACTGTTTCATGGGTCCCAACCGATCGGTTGAGGTGTCAACTGACTGGATCAGATCCCCAACCGACCGTTTTAGTTGTGAAACTATCGGGTCAGGTTGCGTAATTGGTTGTTTTTGTGGAAAATCTTGAACCCTTCTACTCCTGCTTTAGTCCCGCATTGCCCGGGATAGAGAACCTTGTCCCATGACCCTCCTATATATATAGGGGTATTGGGGGATTCTCAAAGAACAACCCAGTGCAACCAGTTGCTCTGTGAAGTTGTCATTCTCTCTAGTTTTGGTAACCGAGAGAGAGCCCGAGCAAGTGCTACCTAATAAGGGAGGCACAACAAGGGAAAGACAACTGTAGAAAGCGACTGGTGGAAGGAGAGTGTGTTGGCGACTAGTATGCCGACAGGACAGTGCGACACCTTCCGATTCCTTATGCGACAAGGAGGTCGGAGTTCCAGGCAGTCTGTGTGGACGACTGCAGAGGCGGGAGACCTCGGTCGCTCGGAGGACAACTGTCAATCCCGACGGTTCCGGTGAGACCAGGAGTTTTCAGTCCCGATGCAACCAGGAGGTGCACAGACGACGTCCAAGACCGGAGGTGAAGACCGCGCAAGGCACGTGGTACTGTGGCCGAGCAAGCCTCGAGACCAGGTATGCATCCACAAACCATCTTTCCTATTATATAGACGTTGACGCGATTCCTTTTGTTCTGGGTTTTGGGAGAAGATTTTTGTTTCCTCTGCTTGTCTGCCTCCCCTAAAACCCAACAGTGGTATCAGAGCCACGTCAACTGCTCTATATTTTAGGATTATTGATATGATTGATTTTGGTTTGTTGCCTTTATTTATTGCATATGATGCGAATAAAATTGGCTTTATGCATGTCCAATCCACAAATCCCAAATATTCATATATGATATGTAAGATTAATGCACTCGATACGCGTCACCCTTAAACGAGTTTTGTGGTGGATGTGTAGCATGGTTATGGCCTATAAACCCTATATCTGTGTGTGTGGTTGTATATGGTTGCTTGCATCTCGGTCTTCGCACCGATTCCCTTTTCTCCTATTCCTGATGTAACTCGAAATAATTCGAGATTTCTATTCCTACCTTTGCTCCCCCCAAATGTAACTCGGGGTTTCACAATTCAATTTAAAATAGGATAGATTTTATTTCTTGTTATATCAAAGAACGGCAGAAGACCTGAGACGATCGGTTCAAGGCGTGAACCGATCGGTTGGTGTTCCAGATGACCGGTTCAAGGAGCGAGATGACCGGGTGGCGACCTGAGGAGATACATGACGACCAGTGAACCGATCAGCTGGAGGCACAAGCTGATCGGCTGGTGGCACCCAAACAACCAACTTGATGGCGAGCCGATCAGTCATGGAGATGAGCTGATCAAACCCAGAAAGGCAAGCACAAATTTCATCTTGTACATGTTTCATGTGATGTAGACCTAGATGATCGTGATTCCTCTTGGCTCTAGGAATCACAATAGGATGGCCATAATCATTGCTTTTATCGTTTTGCATGTATTTTGTCGGATATAGCATGTATATGATACATATTATATATTGTGGTGATTGGATATGTATATGTATATAAAAACCAAATCCCTCATTAAATATTAAAGTTTTAGATGCCTTTCAAATGTGACACACGTGAAAAGCTTGATCGACCAAGTGTGGGCACACCCAAGCGTGGTGCATCGTCTATCTCGTGGAAGCGTGAAGGATGAATGTGTGGGTCTGCCCAAGTAGGGTGCATGTTCATCGTGTTGGCTTTGGGTCGGACTTAACAATGTGACCTAGATAGGATCTAGCACCTTGAGGCATGGAGATGATCATGGCAAGGGGTTGCATATGACATCTTTCAAGAGTTGCATATGATGCAATTGGCAAGAGTTTCCTACCTGGAAGATCTGAGTTGTGGGTGACAGCCCAAGTTGGTCCATGGCTCAGAGGATTTCAGGATCTTGACTCACTAGAAGATTGTACACTGCAATCTTCCAAATTGATGGTGAGGGCTGTCAATTTGATTCAAAATAGTGGGAGTGGTAATTAATTAAAGGCCTAATTAACTATCGTCAAATTTTATTCAAATCAAATCAAAAGGAGTTTTGACAAATGCAGTTTTCTCTTATAGAATGGAAAACGAATCATCTTTTAAAATGGGAAAATTAATTGAGAACAAATTCCATAACTGGTTGAGGACTGTGAGAAGTGTTCTGCATAATCCAGATATATGAGGAGCCTTTGAATCCACTCTATGTACGCTTAATGAGTTGGTGAAGAGGAAAGAAAGTTCATTGATAGAGATCAATGGAACGAATGGTAAGGGAGAGAAGGGTTCTCTCGCCAAACCAATTTCTTCTACATGGAGAGGATGGAAGGAACGATGGAAGAAGAAGTCAGAGATAGAGATCTCTACTTATGGTGTATACGTGATAGAGATTAAATTTACTACTTCTTCATCATGGGTACTTGATACCAGATGTGGATCTCACATTTTTTCAAATGTGAAGGATCTTAAGAGAAGTAGGCCTTTGGGGAAAGGCGAGGTTGAACTACGTGTTGCCAATGGGGCAAGGGTTGCCGCCAGTGCCATAGGAACCTATGAGTTAACTCTACCAAGTGGGATAATAATAGAGTTGAAGAACTGCTATTATGTACCTGCCATAAATAGGAATATCATTTCCGTCTCTTGTTTGGAGAAGGATGGATTTGAATTTCTTATTAAGAATGGAAATTGTTCCATTTCTAAAGATGGGATCTTTTATGGCAGTGCCCCAATGTCTTATGGTCTATACTTGATAGATCTAGAGACAAATGTATACAATGTAAACACCAAAAGACAAAAACTCAACAACTCAAATGAAACATATCTTTGGCATTGTCGTCTAGGGCACATAAATGAGAAGCTCATTTCTAGACTCCATAAAGATGGTTATCTAGACTCTTTTGATTATGAATCAATAGAGACATGTGAATCTTGTTTGCTGGGAAAGATGACCAAGACTCCCTTTTCAGGTAAAGGTGAGAGAGCTAGTGATCTATTAGGACTCATACATACTGATGTGTGTGGGCCTTTTAGAACTAATGCCAGAAATGGGTATCAATACTTCATTACCTTCACTGATGATTTCAGTAGGTATGGCTATGTGAACCTGATGAAGCATAAGTCAGAAACCCTTGAAAGGTTCAAGGATTTCATGAATGAAGTACAGAACCAACTTGCTAAAAGTATTAAGGCACTTCAATCCGATTGAGGTGGGGAATACTTAAGCCAGGAGTTTGAGGACCTTCTACGAGCCCGTGGTATTGTATCACAATGGACTCCGCCTGGAACACCACAGCATAATGGTGTGTCTGAAAGAAGGAATCACACATTGTTAGATATGGTGTGATCAATGATGAGTTTTGCTAATATTCCAATTTCCTTCTGGGGTCATGCTCTTAAAACTGCCGCGTTTACACTTAACCGAGTACCATCTAAATCGGTTCAAAAGACACCATATAAGATATGGACTGGGAAGCGTCCCGATTTGTCTTTTCTAAAGATTTGGGGTTGTGAGGCTTATGTTAGGAAAATGTTTCCTGATAAGCTTGGACCCAAGTCCGATAAATGTTATTTTGTTGGATACCCAAGGAAACGAGGGGATATTAACTACACCACCCTACTGACAACAAAGTTTTGTTGCCAGGACAGCTATTTTTCCTAGAGAAGGAATTTATTTCCAAAGGAAGCAGTGGGAGGAAAATAGCGCTTGAAGAGGTTCAAGCCCAACAAGAAAATATTGAACAAGTAGATGTACGAGAGGAAAATGGAGATTCACAAGGTGTTGTAGAATCTCAGTCTCCTCAGGTAACACAAGGACCTCGAAGATCTAGTAGGACCCGCCATGAACCTGAGAGGTTTGGATACCTTGTAACTCAGGAAGGTGGTGAGTTGATCATAGATGATGATCCAACTACCAATGTAGAGGCTATGGAGGGACCAAATTCTGAGAAATGGCTTGAAGCCATGATATCTGAGATGGAATCCATGTACTCCAACAAAGTATGGACTTTGGTGGAATCACCCGAAGGGGTAAAACCCATAGGGTGCAAGTGGGTCTTCAATAAGAAGACCGACATGGATGGTAATGTGCAAACTTATAAAGGCAGATTGGTTGCGAAGGGATTTCGATAAGTTCAAGGTGTTGACTATGATGAAACCTTTTTTCCAGTTGCCATGATTAAGTCCATCAGGATCATGCTTGCTATTGCAGCTTATTATGACTATGAGATTTGGCAGATGGATGTTAAAACTTCATTCCTTAACGAGAATATAAATGAGGATGTGTACATGACACAGCCTGAAGGTTTTGTAGATCCAAAGAATGCCAATAAAGTATGTAAGCTACAAAGGTCAATCTATGGATTGAAGCAAGCATCTCGGAGTTGGAATCTTCGATTTGATAAGGAAGTCAAAGTGTCTGTCTTTACTCAAAATGAAGATGAATCTTGTGTGTACAAGAAGGTTAGTGGGAGCTCAACCACATTCCTCATATTGTATGTGGATGACATACTTTTGATGGGGAATGATGTCTTAGCCTTAGAGAAGGTAAAGACTTGGCTTGGGAATACTTTCTCAATGAAGGACTTAGGAGAAGCATCCTACATTCTACAATTAAGATCTATAGAGATAGATCTAGAAGGCTTCTCAGACTAAGTCAAAGGACGTACATCGACAAAGTGCTGAAGTGGTTCAGCATGGAGAGCTCAAAAGAGGCAACATCCCCATGCTACATGGAGTCACCGTCTCTAGAGCTCAATGTCCCCAATCTTGTGAAGAGAGGGAGCGTATGAATGGGATCCCATATGCATCAGCCATCAGATCCATCATGTACGCTATGTTGTGCACATGCCCAGATGTCTCATATGCACTCAGCATGACGAGCCAGTACCAGTCAGATCCCGAGGATGCTCACTGGACAGCTGTAAAGAACATCCTCAAGTACTTGCGAAGGACTAAGGATCAGTTTCTTATTTACGGCGGTGAGGAAGAGCTGGTTGTAAAGGATTACACCGATGCAAGCTTCAAAACCAATAAAGATGATTACATATCACAGTCAAGATTTGTGTTTTGTCTTAATAATGGAGCTGTGAGTTGGAAGAGTTCCAAGAAAGAAACAGTTGCCGATTCTACTACACAGGCCGAGTATATTGCTGCTTCACATGCAGCAAAGGAGGCTGTGTGGATCAGTAAGTTCATCTGTGAACTTGGTGTAGTTCCCAATAGCTGTGATGCAATTGAGATTTATTGTGACAATAATGGAGCTATTGCACAAGCTAAGGAACCTAGATCACATCAGCGGTCCAAGCACATACTGTGGTGCTTCCATCTCATACGAGAGATCGTACAACGAGGAGATGTGAAGATTTGCAAAGTACCAACTGAAGACAACATAGCTAATCCACTGACTAAGGCCCTTTTTCAGCAGAAGCATGATGGTCATGCTAGGTCGCAAGGACTGAGGTTCCTTGGTGACTGGCTCTAAGTGCAAGTGGGAGTCTGTTGGTATGTGTGCCCATAGAGCAAGTCATATGATGATTGTAATGGGATACTTTGTAAATGATTTGAATAATAATAAAGGAAATTTCCGATCTATATGTTTAAACTGTTTCTGAGATGATGGTGTAACATGATAGATGTCTAAAGAATGATTTTACTCAATGACGTATGCTTTTAGGTTAAGGACCTAAACGATGAGATCATGCGGATGTCAAGAGTATACATTTTTGTTTGGTCCCTAGTCAGTTGTTATTGTGGAAATAACCATTGACATCAATAACACTAAAGACTAGATTGTGTGTTGGTTGATGACAGAATCTCATTAGTCATGATATAGTGATATCAAACCAAGCACATAGGTACTTGTTAGAGAACAAGGTACCGGACAGACCCACCGTGAGAGTGACACATGGAACCATGACTTGGTAGTCACAGTCATCTCTCACAATGATGGTGGTGAATGTGATTCTTAGACCTGAAATCACTACACTCAACACATGTCGTTGGGTACACTTTCACATCATCAAACGCAGTCCTGAAACATGGGTTGTTATAAAGGTGATGATTGGGTGGCTTTGACACATGGGGCTTTTGAGGGGTGAGTGATAGATATCGGATTTGTCCCTCCTGAGGGAGTTTGATGTCCTTGGCCACTTGATGAGTAGGATTGAGAAAGGCATGCACATGCACGTGTGAATCAATATGTGATATTGATGTCATACACATCTCACCCAGTCTGCTCTAAGATCAAGGAAATGAATAAACGTTTATAGGATGACTGTTCCATGCCTCGAGTTCATTCAGGATATCAGTGACAAAGGAATTATACATTCACTGTAACACCATTCACAGATTGTATGATTGAAAGTTGTTCTCCAACTTTCTATTTCACTTGGGTAGCACTGATGTGTGACTAGGCACCGCTCTTTGCTTGTGAAGTCATACATTTTATGGACTTTCACTACCAACGTGAAATGGACATGTAGGGTCACACACATAGGATTTAACCTGGAATAGGAGTTTGTCCACAAACATGTTTAGATTGATTACTAAAGGAGTTTCGTAGTTTAGTTAAACACTCAATCAATTGATAGCTCAGTATCATAGTGTTCAAGGTGTTGGACGGATTGATTAGAGTATCGGATTGATTGAAATTGTGATTGACTGATTCTGTACAGTCTGCACTCCCAACCGATCAACTCATGTGATGAACCAATCGGCTCAACTGGTGAGTCGATCAGCTCATTGGTAGGGTGAAGCGATTTGTTCAAGTGTTGAAACAATCAGTTCAAGTCCGACCGAGCAAGTTGGGAAAGTAAGATTGGTGAGAAATTTCCTTTCGTTTCACTTGCCCAATTTGATTGGAACAAGGATTGGTATTTGATACCAATTCGAAACAAAAGAAGAAAAGTCAATCGGGAACTGATCAAGACCATGAACCGACCGGATCAGAAGTGAACCGACCGTTTCATGGGTCCCAACCGATCGGTTGAGGTGTCAACCGACCGACTCAGATCCCCAACCGACCATTTCAGTTGTGAAACGATCAGTTCAGGTTGCACATTTGGTTGTTTTTGTGGAAAATCTCGAACCCTTCTACTCCTGCTTTAGTCCCGCATTGCTTGGGATAGAGAACCTTGTCCCATGACCCTCATATATATATAGGGGTATTGGGGGCTTCTCAAAGCACAACCCAGTGCAACCAGTTGCTCTGTGAAGTTGTCGTTCTCTCTGATTTTGGTAACCGAGAGAGAGCCCGAGCAAGTGCTACCCGATCAGGGAGGCACAACAAGGGAAAGACAACTACAGAAAGCGACTGGTGGCAGGAGAGTGTGTTGGCGACAAGTACGCCCACAGGAGGGTGCGACTCCTTCTGATTCCTTGTGCAACAAGGAGGTCAGAGTTCCAGGAAGTCTGTGTGGACGACTACAGAGGCGGGAGACCTCTGTCGCTCAGAGGACAACTGTCAATCCCGACAGTCCCGGTGAGACCCGGAGTCTTTAGTACCGGTGCGACCAGGAGCTGCACATACACTGTCCAAGACCGGAGGTGAAGACCGAACAAGGCGCGAGGTACTATCGTCGAGCAAGCCTCAGGACAAGGTATGCATCCACAAACCATCTTTCCTATTATATAGACGTTGACGTGATTCCTTTTGTTCTAGGTTTTGGGAGAAATTTTTTGTTTCCGCTACTTCTCTGCCTCCCCTAAAACCCAACAGAAAGGATGACTGTTCCATGCCTTAAGTTCATTCGGGATATCAGAGACAAAGGAATTATACATTCACTGTAACACCATTCTTAGATTGTAGGATTGAAAGTTGTTCTCCAACTTTCCTTTTCACTTGGGTAGCACTGATGTGTGACTGACACGAATTTTCCGTGCGTAGAACGCAAGTGTACACGTCAATGTAATATAGGCCCTTGTGAGGCCCAATTCGAACTCAGGGACACTAAATTATCGGAGACTACTACTAACTACTCGCAATCAGCTAGACCGACTAAAGAGTTGGAAGTTGTTGTAAAATTAAAAGAAAATAAAATGAAACAAAACAAAATAATCGATTAAAGGTTTAGTTTAATCAATTCAGGTGGAGATCTTTAGGATTGCGGTTTCACCGCGGGTTATCATTGTATGAATTTCTATATAGTCACTCAGATTCATCTCTCTATCTGGGTAGTGGCCTATAGTCAAAATTGCCCACTGTCGTGGTACAATTCATTACCTATGTCTAGGTCGGTTCCACCGTCGTAGTAACATATACCCTAAACTAGGTGCATTAATATCAACCTCTGGGTATCCACCGTTAACCTTACACCACCTTGTTCAAGGGATTTGTCAATTAATGTGAAATTTGTCTCTTTTCAACCGTTAATTCTTCTTTCAAAGTAATTAAGGGCATTAGGTTATTATTATGGTGATCAAGCATAACAATATAATTGAGAAAATGAATTCATACCACAGATTTAAGAGATTAATGATGAATTACTATGATAAAATTGTCATAAAATGCTTCCCCGGGCTACTCCCGGTCCTAAAGATAAAAGGGATTAGCCCCACATGTTCATCTCAAAGCAAAACATGGTAGAGAAAAGGGGAAACATGGGGGAAAATGTGATTGAGTGGTGAAACCCCTGAACGGAGAAGATCCAAGTGTTCCTTGGCGTAGAATATGTGATCTCCCACCTTTTGGTGGTGGAAAACATCTTCTTCGGCATCCAGAATGACTGGGGCGTGCTTATGGGCTCCGTTCTTCTCTCCACACCTTCTCGAGACGTGTGCAGTGGCTAATGACATGATAGATTGCTCTTGGCCACCATCATTAGGTATAATCACCGAGTTAGGTCGCCAAAATATCACAGCCGTCAGATTTAGATCGATCTGAACCAAACTTGTTTCTGACGGTGTTGATACCATCAAAACGGGTCGATAATATCGCCCTTGTACGGTATCGGTAATTCTTCTTTCTCTTCATTGCTACACCTGATGCTAGCTCGATACCATCGACGAGGGTCGATGGTATCGACACCCTGAGGTGATGGTTTTGTCCTTTTGTGTCGCTGGAGCTCCACCTGTCGATAGTATCGACATATGCGTCGATAGTATCGACTCTCTTCTCACCAGCAACCTGATGGTACATTGATACCATCGACTCTCCTATCGCTAGTATCGACTTTACTCTGCTCCTTGCGGCTGGCAACCTGTGGTCGTGTCGATGGTATCGACAACAAAAAATATTCGTTTTTCCTGAAATTGCAACACAAAACCACATAAGCCGGAATAAAACATATCATTGTAATAATTTATGCTCAAAATACTCAAATAAGGGAGATTTGACATAGAGAAGGATCATAGACCAAAGTAGATGAATTATGCAATATTAACCACCAAAATGACCAATAAATGCATAAAATACAAGTAAAATATATCTATAAATACGACTTAAAATCATCGCATCAAACTCCCCTAAGCTTGAACATTGCTCGCCCTCGAGCAACAAAACCTTAGAATAGAATTGCTAGGGTCAACTAAAGAATAGATCATCACAACAAACATTACCATATGATCCCCATCGGACATTCACATTCCGACCCTCACTAACCACAAAATGATAATTACCCTAAAGGCGACAGTAATCATCCATAAAAGATATCTACCTCAAAATTGATGAACACTATCATATAAGGCAGTTAACATAATAAAATTCGCCGGTTCATACTATGTGCATCTTGTGATCTCCTATTCTACGTTGCTCGCCCTAACTACCATCTACATGGAAGTAGCTCTCCTGATATTCACAAGTGAGGAGAAAATCATGGTGGCCTACCAATTCAAGAAACGGGTGGATGGAATGGGTGCCTAATGGAAGAAATGGAAGCATTATACGGTTTCAACATGCATAAAACAAAATGCCCAAAATGATGCATTTGCACATGAAAATGCCCTAATACCAATAATTGGGTGGAATGATGCATGCACTACATCCCTTCTCAAGATGAAAAGGAATATCTAAAGTAGCTACATCATGTACTTACTCATCTTAAAATGCAGGTGAGACTATGTTCCTTTCTCCCTCTTATTCTACTTGCTTCTCAATACTTTCTCTTTTTGTTTTCTTTCATTTTCCATTTTTTCATTTTTTTATTTTTTATTAAGCCCTTATATCCATAAATGACAATGAATTATTTGTTGGGCTCACTTTTTCTGCATAGCTCAAATATTTGAAGCATTTATGAAGGTAGGGAACAGATTAATCACCCTTAAAGAAGAAATAAGATACATGATGTATTGTATGCATAAAAGAATTACGAATGCAGTTAAATGACACACACCTAAGGATAATGTGCATGTATAACTACTCTTTTTTTATTTTCATGCAAGACATGTGAGAATATTTTGCAATGCAAGACCTATCTACATGAGATGCAATCAAAAAGGTTAAAACCGTAATGTACTTCCAATTCTTATGGTGGAGTGTGAAAAACAATGAGGTGGAAAGATCACAAGACTAAATGACTGAACCTTTGAAAATTATTATGTGTCCCTCCTTACTGACCTGTGTAGTAGTTAAGAGGTTTCTCTCTCTTACTTCAAATTAGAGTCTCATTATCATTTGGTCAGTTTGGGCTCACACAACCAATTCTGTCCACTTTTCATGAATCATTAGGAATGTACAGTTGTGATTTTTCTGTTTTAGAGTTGACAAAACCAATCATTTTCTTAAGTTATGTGCTCAAAGTTGAACAACACAATCTTGTGAACACTCAAAATTTTTTAAATTTTCCCTTAATTCCCATGTACAAGAAATTGAGATGACACAAGACTTAAGACATCCACAATTACACTAGATAGAGTGTGGATCCTACAAACAAACTAAGATTGCAAAAACTAAATGACAAGAAACAAAACAATAAAATCTAAAAAGTAAGAAAACTAAAGGATAGAGCTGTTCCAACACCCAAAAAAACTTGACATGAATTTTCTGTGCGTAGAACGCAAGTGTACGCGTCAATGTAATATAGGCCCTTGTGAGGCCCGAGTCGAACTCAGGGACATTGAATTATCGGAGACTACTACTAACTACTCGCAATCAGCTAGACCAGCTAAAGAGTTGGAAGTTGTTGTAAAATTAAAAGAAAATAAAATGAAACAAAACAAAATAATCGATTAAAGGTTTAGTTTAATCAATTCAGGTGGAGATCTTTAGGATTGTGGTTTCACCGCGGGTTATCATTGTATGAATTTCTATATAGTCACTCAGATTCATCTCTCTATCCGGGTAGTGGCATGTAGTCAGAATTGCCCACTGTCATGGTACAATTCACTACCTATGTCTAGGTCGGTTCCACCGTCGTAGTAACCTATACCCTAAACTAGGTGCATTAATATCGACCTCTGGGTATCCACCATTATCCTTACACCACCTTGTTCAAGGGAATTGTCAATTAATGTGAAATTCATCTCTTTTCAACCGTTAATTCTTCTCTCAAAGTAATTAAGGGCATTAGGTTATTATTATGGTGATCAAGCATAACAATATAATTGAGAAAACGAATTCATACCACAAATTTAAGAGATTAATGATGAATTACTATGATAAAATTGTCATACAATGCTTCCCCGGGCTACTCTCGGTCCTAAAGATAAAGGGGATTAGCCCCGCATGTTCATCTCAAAGCAAAACATCATAGAGAAAAGGGGAAACATGGGGAAAAACATGATTGAGTTTGAAACCCATGAACGGAGAAGATCCAAGTGTTCCTTGGCGTAGAATACGCGATCTCCCGCCTTTCGATGGTGGAAAAAATCTTCTTCGGCGTCCGGAATGACTGGGGCGTGCTTCTGGGCTCTGTTCTTCTCTCAACACCTTCTCCGGACGTGTGCAGCGGCTAATGATGTGATAGATGCTCTTGGCCACCGTCATTAGGTATAATCACTGTGTTAGGTCGCCAAAATATCACAACCATCGAATTTAGATCGATCTGAAGCAAACTTGTATCTGACGGTGTCGATACCATCGACACGGGTCGATGGTATCGACCTTGTGCGGTATCAAAAATTCTTCTTTCTCTTCATTGTTGTGCCTGATGCTAGCTCGATACCATTGACGAGGGTCGATGGTATCGACACCCTGAGGTGACAATTTTGTCCTTTTGTGTCACTGGAGCTCCACCTATCGATAGTATCGACATATGCATCGATAGTATCGACTCTCTTCTCGCCAGTAACCTGATGGTACATCGATACCATCGACTCTCCTGTCGCTAGTATCGTCTTTACTCTGCTCTTTGCGGCTGGCAACCTGTGGTCATGTCGATGGTATCGACCACGATCGATGGTATTGACAACAGCAGATATTCAGTTTTCTTGAAATTGCAACACAAAACCACATAAGCTGGAATAAAACATATTATTGTAATAATTTATGCTCAAAATACTGAAATAAGGGAGATTTGACATAGATAAGGATCATAGACCAAAGTAGATGAATTATGCAATATTAACCACCAAAATGACCAATAAATGCATAAAACACAAGTAAAATATGTCTATAAATGCTACTCAAAATCATCGCATCAGTGACTAAGCACCTCTCTTTGCTTGTGAAGTCATAAGTGTTATGGATTTTCACTGCCAACATGAAATGGGCATGCAGGGTCACACACATAGGATTTAATCTGGAAGAGGTGTTTATCCACAAGCGATGTTTAGATTGATTGCTAAAGAAGTTTAGTAGTTCAATTGAACACTCAATCAATTGATAGCTCAGTATCATAGTGTTCATGGTGTTGGACCAGATGATTAAGAGTATTGGATTGATTGGAACTACAATTGACAGATTTGTACAGTCTACTGCAGCAATCGATCGGCTCACAGGATAAACCGATCGACTCAGGTTGATGAACCAATCGGCTCAAGTGGTGAGTCGATCAGCTCATGTGTGAATGAAACGATCAGCTCAATTGTTGAACCGGTCGATTTGTGTGAACAACCGAGATCATTTGGAAAGTCAGAAGACTCTTTTTGCAAATAGATATTTGTTTCACTTGTACAAATTTGATTTGGACAAGGACTAATATTTGATTAGTTGGAAACAAACACGAAAGTCAATTCGAGTTGGACCAGGACCACGAACCGATCGACTCATACTTGAACCGATTGGCTCAGGTGTCCCAACCGATCGATTTAGGTGTGAACCAATCGAATTAGGTCTCCAATCGATCGGTTCATGTTGGAAACGATCGGTTCAGCTGGCGCAGTTGGTTTTTTTGTGGAAAATATCAAATCCTTCTAATCCTACTTTAATCTCGCATTGCTCAGGGTAGAGAACCTTGTCCCATGACCCTCCTATATATAGGGGTATTGGGGGCTTCTCAAAGTACAACTTAGAACACCAGTTGCTCTACAAAGTTGTCGTTCTCTCTGGTTGTGGTAACCGAGAGAGCCCGAGCAAGTGCTACCTGATAAGGGAGGCACATTAAGGGAAAGATAACTATAGAAAGGCGACTGGTGGTAGGAGAGTGTGTCGGTGACTAGTACACTGACAGGAGGGTGTGACTCCTTCTGGTGCCTTATGCGACAAGGCGATCAGAGTTCTAGGTGGTCGGTGTGGACTACTTTAGAGGCGTGAGACTTCTGCCGCTCAGAGGACATCTGTCAATCCTGACAGTCTCGGTGAGACCAGGGGCTGCACAAACACCGTCTAAGACTAGAGGTGAAGACCATTCAAGCTGAGAGGTAACGTCACCGAGCAAGCCTCGGGACAAGGTATGCCTCTACAAACCATCCTTCCTATTGTATAGACGTCGGCGCGATTCCTTTATTCTGGGTTTGGGAGGAGAAAGTTTTTGTTTCCGCTGCCTTCTATGTCTTCCCTAAAAACCAACAGTGGTATCAGAGCCACGTCAACTGCTCTATACTTTAGGATTATCGATGTGATCTATTTTGGTTTGTCATCTTTATTTATTGCATACAATGCGAATAAAATTGGCTTTATGCATGTCTAATCTTAAATCCACAAATTCCAATATACATATATGATATTTAATATGAATGCACTCGATACGCATCACCCTTAAATGAGTTTTGTGGTGGATGTATAGCGTGGTTATGGCCAATAAACCCTATGTCTGTGTATGGTTGAATGTGATTTCTTGCATCTCAGTCTACGCACCGATTCCCTATCTCCTTTTTCTTGATGTAACTCGAGACAAATCTAGATTTCTTTCCTACCTTTGCTCCCCCCGAATGTAACTCAGGGTTTCCCTAATAAAATGTAAATAGGATAGAACTTTTATTTCTTGTTATGTCAAAGAACGGCGAACAACCTGACGACAATTGAGTCGATCAGTTCAAGGCGTGAACCGATCGATTGGTGTTCCAGATGATCGATTTACAGAGCGAGATGAGTGGGTGGCAGCCATGAGGATATGCATGATGACCAGACAAACCGATCGATTGGAGGAGCCAATCAATCGACTGGTGGTACCCAACCAACTGGCCTGATGGCGAGCCGATCAATCATGGAGATGAGTTGATCAAACCCAGAATGGAAAAGCACAAAGTTCATCTTATACAGGTTGCTTGTGATGTAGACCTAGATGACCGTGATTCCTCTTGGCTCGAGGAATCACATTAGGATGACCATAATCATCACTTTTATCATTTCACATGTTTTCTGTGGGATATAGCATGTATATGATACGTACTATGTATTGTGGTGATTGGATATGTGTATGTACCTATAAAACCGAATTCCTCATCTAAATATTAAGTCTTTTACGCCTTCCATTAGCAACACACATGAAAAACTTGATCGATCAAGCATAGGTTATGCCAAAGTGTGATGTGTCGTCTATCTCGTGGAAGTGTGAAGGGTAAACATGTAGGTTATGCCAAAGTAGGGTGCATGTTTACCGTGTCGGCTTTTGGGTTAGACTTAACTGGTGATTCTTAGAGTGTCTAAGCCCAGAGGCACAGAATGTTCATGGCAAGGTGTTGCGCATGTTCATTCATCAAGAGTTGCATATGATGAAATTGGCATGATGGCCTACCTAAATAATCAAGATTGTGGGCGATCAGCCAAAGCTGACTCATGACTTGATGAAATATGGATCTTGACCTACTAGAAGATTGTACACTATAATCTTTCGAATTAATGGTGAGGGCTATCAAATTGAACAAAAATAGTGGGAGTGATAGTTAATTAAAGTCCTAATTATATCATCAACCTTTCAAATCAATGAAATAAGTCAAAATTGAGTTTTGGACTAAATTGCATATATTTCCTTTTGTAGTACAAATGAAAACAAACAACAATCACTTTTTGTTGCGATCGGTCCTTGAAAAGGACAAGCTGAATGGGACTAATTTCCATGACTTGTTTAGGACATTGAAAATTGTTCTCACTCAAGAGCGAAAGCTCTATGTCCTGGATACTCCAGCTCTAGAGGAACCTGCTCCTATCGCACCAAAGGCAGAAAGGGATGCTTATAAGAAGCATTTTGAAGATGCCATTGATGCAAAGTGCTTGATGTTGTGCTCCATGAACCACGAGTTGCAAAGATAACATGAGAACATGGGTGTCATTGAGATGATTCAGCATCTCAAGAACATGTATGAAGATCAAGCACAGAAAGAGAGATATGATGTATCCAAGGCGTTGTTCAAGTGTTTCATGACAGAAGGAGATCTAGTTGGTCCTCACACACTCAAGATGATTGGGTATGTGGAGAACTTGACGAGATTGGGATTTCCCTTGAGCCAAGAGTTGGCTACTGACGTGATACTACAACTGTTGCCAGAATCCTACAGTCAATTTGTGATGAACTACAATATGAACAACATTGACAAGACATTGACAGCGTTGTTAGGAATGTTGAGGACAGTCGAGGCACATATGAAGAAGGACAAGCCTAAGTCAGTGATGATGATCAGCAACAAGAAAGGCGAGTCCAAGCACAAGGGCAAGGCCAAGGCTAAGAAAGGTTCTGATGCTATCCAGCAGCACATGTCATCTTCAACTCTCAAGGCCAAGGGAGGTGTGACCAAGAGAGGAAATTTCCACCATTGTTAAAATCTAGGACATTGGAAAAGAACTTATCATGTTGGACAAGATATCTCATCTTTATCTCACAAATTATGCAAACCGATACAACTTTTGCAAGGAGCATATAACTCATCATGGATCACCTTGTTAAGGTTCTTTTCCCATCATGGCCTTTTCCAAGAGTTAAAAAAGCGATATGAGGCTCCCCTATGGCTCCTTGGCTGATAGGTACTCTCATATGGACTCTACAACTCGATACAACTCAAGTTAAGTTTTCATATACAACCCCTTTCTTGGTCTTTCTATCACCAAGCATACTATCACTTATACATGATTCAAACATGGTGTCTCCTTATTTCTCTCTCCTTTAAAATATACTAGGAGGGAGTAGGTACACTCTAGAGGTGGTAATTTGCATATCAACCCAACATTTTTGGGTAAATTACAATTTGTACCAAAATTGATACATAAGGTACTAGCATTATTGAAACAAATTCAAATTTGGAATTTAGGCTTTCCATAAGCCAACACCTTGCATAATTATATCTCTTATGATGCTAAAACGCATGAGGTATGTTTAACATGTAACATGTTGTAATATAACCCCTCATCTTGGGTAAATTGCATTTTGGTCATAAACAATAGAACATTGCTCAAACATTATTCAAACAGGACCAAACTTGAAACATAAATTTGTCACTTGATAACAAAACACTTTAGAGGATTATATTAAAGTTCTAAGCAACTTATTTAGGCTAAACAAATAGGGTTAGCTCTAATCCCAGGTCAGGGATGTTACAATTGCCTTGTTATTTTTGATGATTTCTCTAGATATACTTGGACCTTCTTTTTTGTTTCCAAGAGTGATACATTTGATGTTTTCTCAAGTTTTTGCTAACAAGTTGAGAACGAAGATTCTTGTCAGATTGTTTCCATATGTAGTGATCATGGGGGATAATTTGAAAATGATCTTTCCGAACATTTTTGTCAAGAATCTGGTTATGCACATAACTTTTCTTCACCTCGAACACCTCAAAAAAATGGGGTTGAAGAGAGGAAGAATAGGTTCTTATAGAAGATGGATAGGGCCATGATTTTAGAGTATGAAATTCCAAAGAAGTTTTGAATCGAAGCCGTTAGTAAGCAAAATTGAGTTTTTACTCATCCTTCTTTGAAGAAAACCCCCTATGAGCTATGGCATGGTAGGAAGCCTTCTATCGAGTATTTCCATGTTTTTGGACGTCCTTGTTTTGTTATAAATTTAAAGATTCTCTTGACAAGTTCGAACTGAAATCTTACAAGGCTTTCTTTCTTGTCTATAGTACTACTAACAAGGCTTATAGAGTATTTAATGTTGATCTTGCTAAAGTAGAAGAATCTATAAATGTTAAGTTTATTGAGACTAATCCCTCTATTCCCAAGGATATTGTTCCAAATTATGATGTTGCAGGTAAAGTAATTCCTATTCTAAAAGAGCTCAACATCACCCAAAAGGGAAAATAGGTGGTCACTCAAGAAGAAGAGAAAGATATTGAGAAGAAGGATCCAACTCCTCGGTTTGCAAAGAATCATCCAAAAGAGCTGATTTTAGGTGATCCATTTGAAAGAGTGAAGATGCGAGCTACATTCAACAAAAAACAAGCCAACAATGCCTTCATCTCACAACTCAAGCCAAAGAATGTCAAAGAAGCTCTTGAGGACGATGAGTAGATCCTATCTATGCAAGAAGAGTTGGAGCAATTTGAAAAGAACAAAGTATGCACCCTAGTGCCAAGACCAAGCGATAGAAAGATAATTGGCACCAAGTGGGTCTACCGCAACAAGCTTGATGAAAGAGGCAAAGTGGTAAGGAACAAAGCAAGGTTAATGGCTCAAGGCTACAATCAGTAAGAAGGTATTAATTTTGACAAAACATATGCACCTATAACTAGATTTGAGTCCATTTGTATGTTACTTGCCTTTGCTAGTTATAAAAAATTTCTTCTTTACCAAATGGATGTTAAAAGTGTGTTTCCGAATGGTACAATTGAGGAGGAAGTGTATGTTGCACAACCTCCTTGTTTTGAACATGATAGTTTACCTAACCATGTTTATTTGTAGCAAAAATCTCTCTATGGACTCAAAAAGCACCTCAAGCTTGGTATGCGAAATTAAAGAACTTTTTGTTAGATCATGGGTATATCATAGTGACGCAGATTTACCATGCGCAGAAATGCAAGTGAACACATCGAAGTAATATAGGCCTTTGTGAGGCCCGAGTCGAACTCAGGGATATGTGAAATTGTCAGAGACTCCTACTAACTACTCACGATCAGCTAAGCCGATTAAATAGTTGAGAGTTGTTGTTAAAATTAAAAGAAAATAAAAATGAAACAAAACAAAGCAATCGATTAAATGTTTGGTTTAATCAATTCAAAAGGAGATCCTTAGGATTGTGGTTTCACCATGGGTTTTTCATTGTATTAAATTCTATATAGTCACTCAATTTTATCTCTCTATCCGGGTAGTGGCCTGAAATCAGAATTGCCCACTGTCGTGGTACAATTCACTACCTATGTCTAGGTTGGTTCCACCATCTTAGTAACCTATACCCTAAACTAGGTGCATTAAAAACAACCTCTCGGTATCCACCATTAATCTTACACCACCTTGTTCAAGGGATTTGTCAATTAATGCAAATTCCGTCTCTTTTCAACCATTAATTCTTCTTTCAAAGCAATTAAGGGCATTAGATTATTATTATGGTGATCAAGCATAACAATATATTAGAGAAAACGAAATTATACCATGGATTTAAGAGATAAGATATGAATTACTATGATAAAATCGTCATACAATGAATTCCCGGGCTACTCCCGGTCCTAAAGACAAAGGGGATTAGCCCCGCATGTTCATCTCAAAGCAAAACATGGAGAAGAAAAAGGAAAACATAGAGAAAAATGTGATGGAGTGGTGAAACCCCTGAATGGAGAAGATCCAAGTGATCCTTGGCGTGGAATACGCGTTCTCCCGCCTTTCGGTGGTGGAAATCGTCTTCTTTGGCATCCGGATCGGCTGGGGCGTGCTTCTCGGCTCTGTTCTTCTCTCCACACCTTCTCGGGATGTGTGCAGCGGCTAATGACGTGATGATCCCCTCTTGGGCACCGTCATTAGGTATATTTCCGGAATTAGGTCGCCAATTAATCACAGCCGTCGGATTAAGATCAATCTGAAACAAACTCATATCTGACGGTGTCGATACCATCGACGCGGGTTGATGGTATCGACCTAGCATGATATCAGTTGTTCTTCTTTTCTTTTGTCTTTGCGCCTGATGCTATCTCGATACCATCGACGAGGGTCGATGGTATCGACATTTATAGGCGTCAGTTTTGTCCTTTTACCGTCGCAGTAGCTCCACTAGTCGATAGTATCGACATATGAGTCGATAGTATCGACTCACTTCTCGCCAGCAACCTGATGGTATCTCGATTCCATCGACAACCCTGTCGATAGTATCGAATTTCTTCTGGTCCTTGCGGCTGGCAACCTGTGTTCTGGTCGATGGTATCGACCACTGTCGATGGTATCGACAGTAGAAGATACTTATTTTTCCTGAAATTAACACACGAAACCACATAAGTCCACACGAAATGTATTCTTTTGATAATTAATACTCAAAATGCTGAAATAGGGGAAATTTGACATAAAGAAGTAGCATAGACCAAAGTGAATGAATTATGCAACATTAACCATGAAAATGACTAATAAATGCATAAAACACATATCAAACAAGTAAATAAATGCGACTCCAAATCATCGCATCAAACTCCCCTAAGCTTGAACATTGCTCACCCTCGAGCAACTAAACCATAGAATAGAATTGCCAGAGTCAACTAAAGAACAAAGTATCACTACAAACATCCCATATGACTCCCACCGGACATTCGCATACTGGCCCTCGCTAACCACAGAATGATAATTACCCTAAAGGCAACCGTAATCATTCATAAAAGATATCAACCTCAAAACTGATGAACACTATCACATAAGGCAGTTGACATAATAGAATTCGCCGGTCCAGACTTAGTGCATCTTGTGATCTCCTATACTACGTTTCTCGCCCTAACTACCATCTACATGGAAGTAGTTCTCCTGTTATTCACAAGTGAGGAGAAGTTCACGGTGGCCTACCAATTCGAGCAACGGATGGATGGAATGGGTGGCTCATGGAAGAAGTAGAAGTATTATACGATTTCACATGAATAAAACAAAAATGCCCTAAATGATGCAAATGCACATGAAAAATGCCCTAATGCATAAGATTGGGTGGAATGATGCATGCACTAACATTCCGTCTCAAAACGAGATGGATATCTAATTGAGCTATATCATGTACTTACTCATCTTAAAATGCAGGTGAGATTATGTTCCTTTCTCCTTATTCTAGTTGCTTCTAAATGACCTTTTTTTTCAATATCAGTTTTGTTTTCAGATTTTTTTTCTCCTTTTCTTTTCAAACCCTTATATCCGTAATTGACAATGAATGCTTTATTGGGCTTATTTTTTCTGCATAACTCGAATATTTGCACTCTTTAGAAGGTATGGAACAATTTAATTCACCATTAAAGAACAAATGAGGTACATGATATACTCTATTCATAAAAGTTATGAATGCAACTAAATGACATGCACCTAAAGGTAATGTGCATGTAAACGTATTCTATTTTTTTCATTTTTCATGCAAAACATATGAAAATGGTTGCAATGCAAGTCCTCTCTACATGACATGCAATCAAAAAGGTTAAAACCGTACTTTACTTCCAAATCTTATGGTGGATTGTGAAAAACAATGAGGTGAACAGATCACAAGACTAATTGACTGAACCTTTGAAAAAAATATTATGTGTCCCTCCCTACTGACCTGTGTAGTAGTTAAGAGGTTTCTCTCTCTTACTTCAAATTAAAGTCTCATTATCATTTGGTCAGTTTAGGCTCAAACAACCAATTCCGTCCACTTTCATGAATCATTAGGAATGTACAGTTGTGATTTTCTGCTTTAAAGTTGACAAAACCAATCATTTTCTAAGTTAAGTGATCAAAGTTGAACACCACTCAAGCTTGCGAACACTAAAAAATTTTTAAGTTTCCCTTAATTCCCATGTACATGCAACTGAGATGACACAAAATTTAAGACATCCACGATTACACTAGATAGAATGTGGATCCTACAAACAAACTAAGATTGCAAGAAACAAAAGCAATAAAACTAAAAACAGACAAAATAAAAGATAGAGCTATTCCAACACCCCCCCTAAGCTTGAATTCGACTACGGCCTCATAGTCAAAAATAATCTTAAAGGTTGGAACAGAGATACCGATTTACTCTTCAGGCAGAGGCGGGTACTGTGGAGTCGTAGGGTCCCAAGACGGATACTCCCCCTGGAAGCTCGGATCAAACTGGGCCCTAGGTGGAGGTTGTGGATAGCCTCCCAAGTAGTTTTGGCTCCAATAGTGATCGTAAAAGGGCTACTGTTGCATCTCCATCCCATGCAACCAGTCATGAATCTGTTGTTGGTTGTCGAGGAGAAGACACTCATTCTTGAAGATTGCCCGTTGATTGTCCAGTAGCCGGTTTGTCGTCTCTTGAACACTGGTGTACATCGTCGTGTGATGCTGCTGCGTCTGCTGTATATCTTGCAGCATAGCATACATGCCCTGCATCAAGTAGGCATCCTCGCTTGGCTGCGAGGGCGGCAGTGGTGGTGGAGGCTGCGATGATGAAGATGCACCCGGATGCATGCGAGGACGCTTTTGTGGTGCCACTCGTGCCCGAAGAGGGGTGTAGGCCTCCTCTTCCTCTTCAGCCTCATCGTCATTGTTGTCATCGTCGTCATTGCCACTGTCTTCATCGAAGTCAGCAATGGCTATGATAGGCCATCGGAAGTGTTGCGCCCCTTCGATGGTGAAGACCGGATCGGGAAGCGAGCATTCTTGGTAAGCGTGGTTGACGTGGCAGTGTGCATACGCCAAGCCATCTCGAAGAAGGATGAGGTTGGAGCGATGCAGATGTTGCAAGTTCACCTTGCTCCTGTTGGAGAGAAGAGTAAGCATCTAGAAATTCAACCCAAGGTAGGAGGCCAGCTTTGTGATAAGCCCTCCAAAGTGAATTGGAGCTTTTCGTGTACTCCTCTTCACCGCCAAAACCCGCTGCAAAAAGAAATCTCCCCAGTTGCATTCTTTGCGCTTCAGGAGTTTATACAAGAAAAATAGGTCTGTCTCCTGAAACTTGTTGAGGGCCAGATCACCCCTAGAAAACAACGTAGAACTCAACATCTGATGAAGTATCCGGATGAAGGGGTGCTCGAAATCAGCTACCACAGCATTATGGTAGCTCACTGGCTTGCCCGACAGCACCGTCACCAGCTCGGCGAAGATTGCATCGTAGTCGGTGCGGTTGTCTGGCCGCTGGTAGTCATGTTGTGAGTGATTCCAGTTGTAAATCCTGTTGAACTGCCGGAGTGTAAGGGTGTAGTCGATGTTGTACAGTTGGAAAGACACCCGGCCCTTGATCCACTCACGGTCGGTGGCTATGACGTCGTTGGGTACGACGCAGATGTCCAGTGACGCCATAAACTCAGCCACCAACTCCTTGTATGTAGGCCACTCACCGAAGAACGGCTGGCCATCTGCATGAAACTCCAGCTCGTCAGGCCATCTTCCCGTGTGTTGGGCCTGACCCTTCAGGATGTAGTCGAGGTTGGCTTCGAACCCCAGGTTGCGGATGGTATCCCGTTCAACATAACGGGTCGGCTCGATCTTCCTCTTTAAGATCTCCTCGTAGATCTTCTTGACTTCCGTGGATGGATGGATCAACCGCGGGCGTGCGATTGATGCGGTCGGAGGTGGCACGAATTCTGGGATCTCCATCGGGTTGGCGTGAGACGACAATGCACCAGCAACATGCACCATGATCACGACAGAAAGAGGAATAGATAGGGAGCTCAGTGAAGATCGGAGAAGTGAATCTCCGCTCGATGAAGAACGTGCTCGGTGTTGCTCGTCGTCGGGCTTGGATAGCTCTGGAATATGCTCGACACAAGTGGAGGAGGATTGCTCCGGAGTTGTGATGTCATCTGACACAAATCCTCCTCATATATAGCCGTGGCCGGCGCTGCTATATGCCCGTCGATACCATCGACGCGGGTCGATGGTATTGACACGGGTAGCACAATCTGTACCGCCGTGAGTATCGACGGTCATCGATGGCTAGATCTGTGGGGCCCGGATTGCTGACGTGTCGATACTATCGATGCGAGTCGATGGTATCGACTTGTCCCCCAGATCGACTTCCTGGTTGCTGTGAAGATATTTCCTCGCGGATCGTTGACGTGGCACGTCGATACTATCGACGTGAGTTGATAGTATCAACTCTCTGATTAGGGTAAACCCTCACGAGGCCCGGCCGCCACCTTCTATGTCTGAATGTGTCGATACCATCGACAGACCCGTCGATGGTATCAACTTTACTGAGACGATTCGTTCTGAAAATCTCCAGAGATCTCGCGAGTATCGACACCCATGTCGATACCATCGACCTCTGCTTGTGATCTGCCTATTGGTATGTCGATACCATCGACGAGGCCGTCGATAGTATCGACGCAGTGTGATTTCTACAGTCGCCAACCTGTACCATGGTCGATACCATCGACACAAGGGTTGATGGTATCGACTCTGCCTCAGCCCTGCACATGTAGAAAACGATCACAATATCTTTTTTACACTACATACTAAGTTAAAACAAATCAAACTACAAATTTAAAGGAACTAAACTAAAGTACCAATGGTTGGGTTGCCTCCCAACAAGCGCCCTTATTTAACGTCTTAGGCTAGATGACTTGAAGCACGTCATGCATCCGAAAGTGAAATGCGTTTGACCTCATTCACCTTCCTCATGTAATCTTCACCAAAATATAACTTCAACCTCTGTCCATTCACCAAAAATGTAGTCTCGCCATCACGCACCATGATTGCGCCATGTGGTCTGACCTCTTCTACAGTGAATGGTCCACTCCATCGAGATTTTAACTTCCCGGGATGCAACTTCAGCCTCGAATTGAACAAAAGCACATGATCTCCTTTTTTGAAGGTGTGCATATGAATGTGGCGATCGTGGATCAACTTTGTGAACTCCTTGTATATCCGAGAGTTCTCATATGCAGTCATTCACAGCTCATCCCGTTCATTTAATTCAAGTAATCTCTTCTTCCCCGCTTCATCATAACTCAAGTTGAGCTTTCTCAATGCCCAATGTGCTTTGTGCTCTAACTCCACCAGTAAGTGACAGGCCCGACCGTATGCCAACCTAAAAGGCGTGGTGCCTATAGGTGTCTTGTATGCCGTCCTGTATGCCCACAACGCATCCGGTAGTAAGGCACTCCAATTCTTCCTCATGGAAGCCACAATACGCTCCAGGATCTTCTTAATTTCGTGATTGGAGACCTCCACTTGTCCTTGAGTTTGCGGGTGATATGGGGTACCAATGTTATGTTTGACCCCGTATTTCCTCAATAGTGCCGAGAACTTTTGATTCTAGAAGTGCGTACCCCCATCACTAATGATCATTCGGGGCACCCCAAACCTGCAGAAGATATTTTCCTTAACGAACCTACACACTATAGTAGAATCATTAGTCCTCATGGGTATTGCTTCTACCCACTTCGACACATAGTCAACAGCTAATAGGATATACAAATTCAAATTTGAGGACACAAATGGTCCCATGAAATCTATACCCCATAAATCAAATTCCTCAACCTCTTAGAAAACATTTAAGGGCATATCTTGTCTCTTTGAAATGTTACCCGCCCTTTGACAGGAATCACATTGTCTCACGACCTCATAGGCGTCTCTAAACAAGGTAGGCCAATATAGGCCACTTTCCAGTACTTTGGCTGTCGTATGAGAGCTCGCATGGTGTCCGCCCGTAGGTAATGTGTGGAAATGATGAAGAACACTCTCGTATTTCACCTCAGGTACACACCTGCATAGGACACCATCCCTGCATTGCTTCAAAAGAATAGGGTCATCCCAAAAATAATATCGTAGAGAATGGAAAAATTTCTTCTTCTCTTGATACGTCCAATCATCCGGGATGATCCTGCAAGCAAGATAATTCACGATATATGAAAACCACGGATCCTTAGAATTCACTTTCAAAAGTTGTTCATCTGGGAATGTCTCAGTAATGGGTATGTGTAAATCTTTTTCATCTACCCTCTCTAACCTAGACAAATGATCCGCTACAACATTTTCAATCCCTGCCTTGTCTTTGATTTCAATATCAAATTCTTGTAAGAGCAAGATACACCTAATTAATCTAGGTTTGGCATCTTTTTTCTCCATCAAATATTTAATAGTGGTGTGGTCAGTCCAAACTATGACTTTCGATCCAACTAGATATTGCCGAAATTTTTCAAAAGCAAAAACAACGGCGAGCAATTCTTTTTCAGTAGTCGTGTAATTTAGTTGGGCGTCATTCAAAGTCTTTGAGGTATAAAAAATCACTGCGGGTTTATTATCCACCCGCTGTCCCAACACACCTCCTACAACGAAATCAGATGCATCACACATGAGTTCAAATGACTTAGTCCAATCCGGTGTTTGAACAACCGGTGCGGAAATCAATTTCTCCTTCAGCACGTTGAACGTGTGTAAACATTTGTCATTGAAATAAAAAACAACATCCTTTTCTAGCAGCTCGGATAAAGGTTTGGAAATTTTTGAAAAATCTTTCATGAAACGATGATAGAACCCAACGTGACCTAAGAAACTTCTTACCCCTTTTACCAAATTTGGCGGGGGAAATTTAGACATTACTTCAATTTTTACCGGATCTACCTCCAAACCTTTGCTAGACACTTTATGTCCTAGCACTATCCCTTCACTCACCATCATATGACATTTCTCCCAGTTGAGGACCAAATGTGTGCCCTTGCATCGTTGTAACACCTTATCCAGATTATAAAGGCATTCATCAAAAGATGCACCATAAACTGAGAAATCATCCATGAAGACCTCTAGACAGCGTTCTACAATATTAGAAAAAATGGCGAGCATACAATGCTGAAAAGTCATCGGTGCATTGCATAATCCAAAGGGCATGCGGCGATACGTGAATGTTCCATAGGGACAAGTGAAGGTGGACTTCTCTTAGTCCTTAGGATCAATCGAAATCTTATTGTACCCCGAATACCCGTCCAGAAAACAAAAGTGTGATCGGCCAGCTAAACGCTCTAAAATTTGATCAATAAACGGAAGAGGAAAGTGATCCTTTAGCGTAGCGGCATTCAGTCGTCGGTAGTCAATACAAACTCGCCATCCGGTTACCAATTGAGTGGTGAGAGGTTCATTTAAGAGGTTATGAGTAACATTTATTCCCCCCTTTTTAGGGACTACCTGTGTGGGGCTCACCCATGTCGAGTCTGAAATTGCATAGATGATACCTGCGGAAAGAAGCTTAATCACCTCCTTCTATACAACCTCCATCATGCTCGGATTCAGTCGACGTTGCGGTTGAATCACCGGCTTGGCTCCCTCCTCGAGCCGAATCTTATGCTGGCACAAAGTAGGAGAAATCCCCTTGATATCTGCAACAGACCACCCAAAAGCTCCCTGGTGGTTCTTCAGCACTATCAACAACTGGTCCTCCTCTTCAGCACTCAGATAAGCAGAAATAATCACAGGCAACTTGTCTTCCTCAGCTAGAAAGGCGTACTTGAGGTGCGGTGGCAGCGACTTCAATTCCAATTCCGACGGGCTGATTAAGGATGATTGAAGTGGTGGTGGGAGCTCGCCTAAATCTTCATAATACCTCGCATAGAAGCATGGAAACATCTGAAGCATCTTGGCACACTCCTTGATTGATTTGCTTCTCATCCAATCATGAGTGATATTGACTAAACAAGCCTCGAGTGGTAATTCCAGATATGCATCAAAAACTGAATTTGCTATAGCAT
Organism: Alisma plantago-aquatica; assembly: GCA_963693085.1. Classification (NCBI taxonomy): domain Eukaryota; kingdom Viridiplantae; phylum Streptophyta; class Magnoliopsida; order Alismatales; family Alismataceae; genus Alisma; species Alisma plantago-aquatica. The sequence goes on from OY856412.1 coordinate 1,007,368,145, forward strand.
CATCTTCCGTAGAGGGAGGAATGTCCTCATCCTCATCGTTTGGGAACCCTACAGCATTGCAAAGGGATACCACTTTGGTCTGCTCCATGATGTCCATAGCCAAAGTCCTTTTTTCCACCTTGGTTATTACATGGGACATATCTAAAAATGGCTTCCCTAGACAAAGTGAGATATTGTTATCAAAATGTTTTACCATGTGGCATTGCTCCTTGGATTTAGATGAAGTGGCACTGGAAGGCATGACCATCTCAAATCGGTCATCGACTATACCTAAGGTCAACCAACCTCTCCCCATCTCAAGTATCATGTCAGTTGTAGCTTGGAAAGGTCATCCGAGTAGCAGCTCATTGCCTTGTTCATCCTGCATCTCCATGATGACAAAATCTGTTGGAAATACGAATCGATCCACTTTCACTAGCACATCTTCACAAATCCCATATGGCTTTACCACTGAATTGTCCGCCAATTGGATTGTCATGTTTCTTGGCCATGACTCTTTTAATCCCAACTTCTTGAATGTAGAGAGGGGCATCAAGTTTATGCTCGCCCCTGAGTCACATAGTGCTTCACCAAACTTGACCTTCCCAATGTAACATGAGATGTTGAAACAGCCTGGATCTTGCCTCTTTGGTGGCAATGTGCCCATGATGAAGGCACTCACCTGCTCCTTAAGCACAACAACCTCTGTGTCTGGGATTTTTCTCTTCTTGGTGATGATGTCTTTCAGAAATTTCCCATAAGAAGGGATTTTCTCAATAGCTTCCAATAAAGGGAAGTTGACTGAAAGCTTTCTGAAACTGTCTAAAAACTTTTTAAATTGGGCGTCTACCTTCCTTGCGTTAGCATTGTTCGGATAAGGGACCGGGACAGCATGTGCTCTTTGATGTGGTGGCACATAGGGTGTCCTTTTCTGAGGCTCTTCCTCCTCTGCAATAGGATCTTCAGTAGCATCCACTACTATGTCAGTGACTAGTTCTATGACCGGTATGGGCAGCTCCTCAGTGGCCTCACCTTCAATTTCTGCTTGGGGTTTGCTTGGTTCATCGGCTCTGGAATTTAAAAGTTTCTTGCCACTTCTTAGCAAGATGGCCTTCGCCTGCTGGTTTCCTCCTGGAACATTAATATTACCCGAAAAACATGGGTGTGCCGACTTCTTCAAATTGGCTATCTCTACTGCCATTTGTGTCATGGATGTCTCTATTGTCCTCATTTGAGCCCCATGGCTTTGTAGTGTCTGCCCAAATTGGTTCATAAACTCCCCTTGTTGCTTTATTTGCTAGCCAAAAGTAGTCATGAGTTCTTGATTTTGCTTTATCACTTGATTGCGCAACTCTGTGCTCTTATCCTCCGCTACTGGCTGGGGTTTAGCATATGGATCCTGCAAGAAGTTATTTGGATCCTTCCAGGAGAACTTGTTGTCTTTCCTCCATGAATAGTCGTTATTCCTATAGCCTTGCTACTGCCTCATGAATTTAACTTGAGCCTCATCCTCAGACTCAGTATCCTCCTTTGCAAGCAGTTTCTTCGCGAGAAGATCCATCTTCTCATTCAGCTCCTTGATTGCTTTAGATTCACCTGCCACTCGAACTTGCTCCACGACGCCTCTTTCGCCCCACGATTGTTTCTTGGCCATGTTCTTTAGGATTTCCCAACACCTGGTGTCCGTGTTATTCAAGAAGAATCCTGAGCCGGCTGAATCGAGGTTGCTTCTATCATGCTCAGAGAGAGCAAAATAGATGATCTTGACATGTGTCTCCTTATCAAGCCCGTGATGCGGGCACCGCCTGAGCATAATCTGAAACCTTTCCCAGGTCTCAGAGTAGGTCTCTCCTGCTTGTTGGGTGAAGTTGTGGATCTTCCTGATCATGTCATTGGTCTTCTCGGGCGGGAAGAACCGTTCAAAGAAAACCTCCACCATGTGGTCCCAAGACTCCACATATTCATCATCCAAGTTGTGTAGTCATTGTCGTGTGTTTCCCGGTAGAGAACTCGGGAAAAGCTTCAAGTAGAGCACATCTTGTGGAAATCTGTCGATTTTTATCATATCAGAATTCTCCACAAATTGACTTATATGCGCAACGGGATATTCATTCTTGAGCCCATGAAAAGCATTCGACTTCACCAAGTTGATTAAAGCCGGATCAATCTTGTATGTCAGAATATTAACCACTTGCTTCTTGATCGGCCCCTTGGAAGCGGATGAGGAAGAAGCCTTGATCTTCTCCCATATTGTCTGTGGCTCATCCATCTCTTCTTGTTCGGGTTCAGAAACTATATCCTCAAGATGGTCTTAATTATACTCGCCTTCGTCTTCCGGTCCCGGCAGCGGAACCTCTAGTGCGTGCCTTGTGTAGTCTGTAGTACGCGTCTACACCATGCACAGTACATGCAAATAGAAAAATTAAATTTAGTACAGTGCTTGATGATTGCAAATATTTAGAAAATAGATTATGAATTTTTGAAATGATAAAATAAAAAAAAATGTGGCCTAGAGTGGCCGCTTGCAGCACTCGAAGTGCCGACAGTTTGACGTATCCCCAGAAATGGCGCCAAAAACTTGACGCAAATTTACCGTGCGCAGAAATGCAAGTGAATGTGTCAAAGTAATATAGGCCTTTGTGAGGCCCGAGTCGAACTCAGGGATACATGAAATTGTCGGAGACTCCTACTAACTACTCGCGATCAGCTAAGCCGATTAAATAGTTGAGAGTTGTTGTTAAAATTAAAAGAAAATAAAAATGAAACAAAACAAAGCAATCGATTAAATGTTTGGTTTAATCAATTCAAAAGGAGATCCTTAGGATTGCGGTTTCACCACGGGTTTTTCATTGTATTAAATTCTATATAGTCACTCAATTTTATCTCTCTATCTGGGTAGTGGCCTGAAATCAAAATTGCCCACTGTCGTGGTATAATTCACTACCTATGTCTAGGTCGGTTCCACCGTCGTAGTAACCTATACCCTAAACTAGGTGCATTAAAAATGACCTCTCGATATCCACCATTAATCTTACACCACCTTGTTCAAGGGATTTGTCAATTAATGTAAATTCCGTCTCTTTTCAACCATTAATTCTTCTTTCAAAGCAATTAAGGGCATTCGATTATTATTATGGTGATCAAGCATAACAATATATTAGAGAAAACGAAATTATACCACGGATTTAAGAGATAAGATATGAATTACTATGATAAAATCATCATGCAATGAATTCCCCGGCTACTCCCGGTCCTAAAGACAAAGGGGATTAGCCCCACATGTTCATCTCAAAGCAAAACATGGAGAAGAAAAAGGAAAACATGGAGAAAAACGTGATTGAGTGGTGTAACCCCTGAACGGAGAAGATCCAAGCAATCCTTGGTGTGGAATACGCGTTCTCCCACCTTTCGGTGGTGGAAATCGTCTTCTTCGGCATCCAGATCGGCTGGGGCATGCTTCTCGGATCCGTTCTTCTCTCCACACCTTCTCGGGATGTGTGCAGCAGCTAATGACATGATCATCCCCTCTTGGGCGCCGTCATTAGGTATATTTCTGGATTTAGGTTGCCAATTAATCACAGTCGTCGAATTAAGATCAATCTGAAACAAACTCATATCTGACGGTGTCGATACCATCGACGCGGGTTGATGGTATCGACCTAGCATGATATCGACTGTTCTTCTTTTCTTTTGTCTTTGCGCCTGATGCTATCTCGATACCATCGATGAGGTCGATGGTATTGACATTTATAGGCGTCGGTTTTGTCATTTTACCATCGTATTAGCTCCACTAGTCGATAGTATCGACATATGAGTCGATAGTATCGACTCACTTCTCGCCAGCAACCTGATGGTATCTCGATACCATCGACATCCCTGTCGATAGTATCGACTTTCTTCTGGTCCTTGCGGCTGGCAACCTGTGGTCTGGTCGATGGTATCGACCACTGTCGATTGTATCGACAGTAGCAGATACTTGTTTTTCCTGAAATTAACACACGAAACCACATAAGTCCACACGAAACGTATTGTTTTGATAATTAATACCCAAAATGCTGAAATAGGGGAAATTTGACATAAAGAAGTAGCATAGGCCAAAGTGAATGAATTATGCAACATTAACCATGAAAATGACTAATAAATGCATAAAACACATATCAAACAAGTCAATAAATGCGACTCAAAATCATCGCATCACATAGGCAAAGTAGATTCTACCTTATTTCTAAAGCACACTTCTAACAATTTTCTTATGATTCAAATATATGTTGATGATATCATTCTTAGTTGAACTAACCTTGATCTTTGCAAAGAATTTAGTGATCTTATGCAGAGTGAATTTGAAATGAGTATGATGGGTGAGCTTACGTTCTTCCTCAGCTTTCAAATCAATTAACTAAAGATGGGAACTTCATCAACCAAGGCAAGTACACAAGTGAGATACTTAAGTGCTTTGGGATGGTGAACACCAAGCCGATGGATACACCCATGTCAAACACCACAAAACTTGACAAAGATGAAGAGGGTGAGAAGGTAGATGAGAATATCTATAGAGGTATGATTGGAAGTTTACTTTAATTAACTGCCTCTAGAACTGATATAATGTTTAGTGTTGGTTTGTGTGCTCACTTTCAATCATATCCTAAGAAATCACATCTTATAGTTGTTAAGAGGATTTTAAGGTACTTAGCCAAAATCCAAAATTTTGGACTATGGTATCCCAAGTCAAGGGACTTTACTCTTACTTCTTATAGTGATCCAGATTATGCAGGGTGCTTGATTGATAGAAAGTGCACAAGTGGCACTTGCTTTCTCCTAGGACCATGATTGGTGTCTGTGTTGGTATAGTAATCCCAGAGAGCCAATCAAATGATGATTGCAATGAGGCATATGATACTTGATTTGATAATGATAAAGGTAATTTCATCTATTATGTTTGTCTCACTCATGAGATGATGACACATACATGATAGATGTCTAAAGAATGATGTGACTCAATGACATATGTCTTTAGGTTGAGGACTTGAACAATGAGACCATATCAATGATAAGTGTATGATAAGATTACATACATTCTTGTTATGTCCTTAGTCAGATATTATTGTGGAAGCAAAATAGACAAAAATAATACATAAGACTAGAGTGTGTGTTAACTGATGATAGAGTCCCATTAGTCATGATATATGATATCAAGTCAAGCACACAAATATATGTTAGAGAACAGTATATCAGACAAACCCACCATGAGAGTGATGCATGGATACCATGGAATGGTAGTCACAATCGTCACTCATAGTGATGGTGGTGATTGTGGTTCTTAGCCCTGAAATCATTGCACTCATCGCATGTGATTGGGTACACTTTGATATCATTAAACGTAGTCCTAAAACATGGATTGTTATAATGGCGATGATTGGGTGACTTTGACACATGGGGACTTGACTGTGAGTGATAGATATGGGATTTGTCCCTCCTACAAGGAGTATGATATCTAGCCCCCCTTGATAAACAAGACTGGGAATTGTATGGCCATACTCATGTGATTCAATATATGATATGTGAATTCACATGCATCTGAGACAGTCTGCTCTAGGTCAAGGAACATCGATTGAATGTTGAAGAGGATGACGTTCCATGCCTTGAGTTCAATCTGAATGTCAGTGACAAAGGAACTATACGATCACAGTTACACTAATCACAAATTGTATGTTGAAGTTGTTCTCCAACTTTTTGAGTTACTTGGGTAGCAATGACGGGTTACTAGATTCCACTCGTTGCTTGTGATGTCATAAGTTGTTATGAACATTCACTACCAATGTAAATTGGAACCTGTAGGGTCACACACATATGATACCCCTGGAAGAGGAGATTGTCCATGAATGATGTTTATATTGAGTCTAAAGGTGTTTAGGCACTCAATTTAACATAAAATTGACTGACCGGACTCAGAACTATCAAGTTCAAGTGTTGAACTAGCTAGTTAGAGTGTCAGGTTGATTGGAGACTACATTGGCAATGTTAGGACTACCAACCGACCGGTTCACCGTTGTGATCCAATCGGCTGGTGTGAGCCAACTAACTGGTTCACTTGCTGAACCGAGTGGCTCATAGTGCTGCCAATTGAGGAAATAACAATATTCCCGATTGGAAGAAAAATTTCAGGTTTCACTTGTTCAATTTGATTAGAATAAGGATTAATCTTTACATTAATTGGAAATGATTGAGGAAAGTCCATTGCAGGCAAGTCTGGGAAGTGAAATGATCGGTTCACTGGGGGAACCGATCGGCTCACACTCCCAACTGTCTGGTTCATTAGTGAATCGATCGATTCGCCTACCGCAGTATAAACTAATCATGGAATTTTTAGATCCTTCTACTCCCAAACAAACTGGGAACCCTGACCCTGCCCTCTACTATAAATAGAGGGGTACTGGGGGCTTCTCAAAACACACAACTAAGAACATTAGTTTCTCTACAAAGTTGTTGTCCTCTCTGATTTGGTAATTCAGAGAGTCTGAGAAAGTGCTACTTGACTAGGGAGGCACAGTGAGGGAAAGATAAATGAAGAAAAGTAGTATGAGTTCGGGAGAGTAGGTTAGTGCTAGTACACCAACATGAGGGTCGTATCCTTCCTCCTAGTTCTTCTAGAATGGTAGGAGTTCTAGGTGGTCTGTGTGGAATATTTGTAGAGGTGGGAAATGTCTTCTGCTCAAGAGGACACATCAGTCGCAGTCTGTGGTGGAGGCCAGAGTCCATGGCAAAGACCAGGAGCTGCACATACACCGTTCAAGACATGGCGTTGAAGACTGTACATGGATGCAAGGTATTTCCACTGGGAAATCCTTAGGACTAGGTATATCTCCCTCAAACCATCCTTCCCATTACATAGTTGTTGATGGGATCTCGTACTATAGTTTAATGGCCAGTAAAATTTTTGTTTCTGTTGTCTTCTTTGAGTCCATAAAACCCAACAGTCTTGATTCTCCAAGAAATAGAACATAATGGCATTATCAACCACTGAGGTTGTATACATTGCAGTCAGGAGTTGTTGTGCCTAGGTCCTATGGATGAAGCAAATGCTCCAAGACTTTAACATTCATTTTGATGCTTCTCCTATCGATTGTGATAATAATAGTACAATTAACTTGTCATATAATCCCATCTTTCATAGTAGAGCTAAGCATATAGACGTTTGCCATCATTTTCTCCATGATCACATTGCCAAAAAGGATATCTATATCACACATGTGGACATGGAAAATCAGTTGGCAGACATTTTCACTAAACCTCTAGCTAGAAAGCAATTTAACTTTATTAGATCTAAACTACTCATAACTTCTTTGAATGAATTTTATATGCCTTCTGTCTAGTTGTCATCTATAATATATGCTTTGCCTATGTTTTAGTCACCATTTCTTGCTACTATGATAAAAATGAGTTTTTCATGTTCTTTAGCCTTGGTTTTTCTCTTTTTTGGGGTATTTTTTGCAAACATTTGTTTTTTCACAAAATAGTACCCAATGATGAGTGATATGTACCAAAGTATATTTAAAATGCATAATGGACTTAAATTTTTTTTTAATTAACACTCCTATGGCTAGAAATTAGAATATTTAATTTTAGGCCAGGTTGACCATCAGTCGAGTTCCCAACTTGATCGGTCAGTGGCCGAGAGCTTTTTTGAAGAGCCTATCGATCGATTTTCTGAATCACAGAACTCGACTGATGGCCGGGCTGGAGCAAACTTAAGATAGGTTCAGCCAACTTTTCTCCCTCTCAACTAGAGAAAAGTCGACCGATCCAACCTCTAACTCCCTCAAGCTCTTAACCCTAGCCCCGACCTTCCTCTCCCTAGCCCTAGTTTGACCAAGATTGACCTCCCTTAACCTCCTTCCTACTAACACTAGGTGTGTGGATTGGTTCTGGTGTTGTTTCTCTAGTTTTTTCTCTCTCCATGCTCTCAATTTCATCTCCATGGTATTTAATAGGAGAAAGAGGGCCACCCCAACTAATGCACCATCATCTTCTTTCAACTCTCACTTGTTTCCTTTTGATGACACCTTCTTTGTCTCAAATGAGGCTCTCACTAGGTACAAGGAGATCCTTCCTTGGAACTCATTTCCTTTTCATGCCCTTTTTGAGAAACTCCCACGCATATAAGAGGTCATACATCAAGTAACAGAGTTGTTGTACGACCACCATCTCCCATCCTTGGGTGCTGAATGTGTATTCTATAACATTTCCATCACAAGCACCAAACCTGTTCACGAATTCTATGCAAATTTGCATTGGAATTACAACACCCTCGTACCCCCGCCTGATACTCAATTAGTCCTCACCTCTATGATCGAATGGAAGAAATTCCAAGTCTCTGAGGATACCCTGAACATCTTCTTTTCAGGTACTAAAGTGAGTGACACCTGACATAAGGACTATCCAGAGTATTTTGACCAGTCAATCCTGAGGCCTTCTACAAGATGTATGATCTTACTCTCCATGACATTCATAAGTTTTTAAAGAATCCTCAATTCCCATATAGGAAGAAGTGCACCCTTCCCTCCTCTTCCTTAGACCTTAAGAGACACATACTTGCCTTAGTTGTTAACTACAATATTAATCCAAAGAAAAATCAAACTAAAATTGCATAAAACACTATGGTCATTATTTACTGTCTCTTGAAGAACATAGGAGTGAAGTGGGTGAGATATGTTCTCCACAATATGACCTACTTTGACTCAGGAAAGAACACCCGTGGAACCCACCCACCCAACCCAACCATGATTTATGGTCTATTCCAGCTTGCCACTAGCAAATTTCTTTTCCATGACCTGCACTACAAACCTGCCCAGAAAGGAGTTTGCATTAGTGAGACCACACTTCAGAAGTTAGTGCCTATTCTGTCCTATACCACATATAGTGCCTCTACCTCTACCTCTACCCATGAACCTCCACCACCTCAGCCTATCAGACTTACCCGTGCCTCGTTCCATGTATCAAATGAAACCCTTATGGGCTACATTATGCAACAACATGCATACAACCTTTGGGTTCAGGAGCACCTGCATCAGGACCTCTGTTCTATCATGTACAACATGAACATTTCCTGTGGACACCCTTACCCTGCCTACCAGCCCTACCCTGGAGGTGACTATGCATCCTTTGAATATGATCACTTTTACCCTACCCCTCCACCTGATGCTTTCGTTGCTACACCCTCTACTTGTGGTGGATAATCCCCTGGAGTGTTTCCTTTGCATGCTGGTCCCTTGGCCACCCTACTTATCATTCATGGTACTTCTACTCCTCCCTTCCCACATGCCAATGAGCTCCATGCTCTTAGAATATCTTGGGCTGAGAAGAATGCCCATTGACTCAGTCGTGGTTTTGGTCCCTCCGTCGATGATGAGATGCCAGACCAAGCTGATGAGGAGGCTACTACTGATGAGGAGGTTGCTACTGAAAAGGAGGCTAATGAGGATGATGGTGATGCTTTTGATGATGGCTTTTCTGGTGACTCTGGTGATGAAGGTGATGTTGTTGCACCTTCAGATGGAGATGACAACTATGAGCCTGAAGCTTTTGATGCTGATGATGTTGTGGATGATGTAAATATAGACGACCTTGATGTTTAGTTGTTCTAGATTTTAGTCTAGATGTTGATCATATATATGTTTCTAGACTATTTTGTATTAAAAACATCTGAGCACATTTTCTGAGCTATACGTCGTTATCATCTAGATTTCATCACTTTGGCTTGTAGTTGTTTTCTAAGAGCATGCTTTCTGGGTTGTAACTTAATTCTGTGTACACTCACTCTCTGATTTTATATATCTCATGAGTTGGTTCCATGTTTTACCATATTTTGATCATGACTTATATTGTTTGTTTCTCTCGTCTCTGTTTGGTGTATGTTTTGAGATTGCATGTTATGGATGTATGATCAGTTGTGCTTGGGGAAGACCCATTTATATGCTTTTCTACCCCCTTCCTTTTTGATAATGCCAAAAGGGGGAAAGAAGTTCAATGTGTTAAAGCTCAACCATATTGCTTTTATTGACTATGTGATCCTTTTCTTGTTCATGATATGCTTTATCATGTGACTTACTAAAGGACCATATAGTATATATATGTCATGTTGCTTTGTGTACATAGCCTAATTATGCAAGTTAGAGTAAGCATAGATTGAGGGGGAGCAATTCACATTATTAAAATCTTGAATCGCCTTGCAATTCACAAGGCAAAGGTATAACTTCACATATCCTTTTTAATATGATTGAGGAATGATCTATCATTGTCAAAAAGGGGGAGAATGTTGACTTGAGAGTTACACATTGCCCATATTTTGATAATGAACTAACCATTCCATTCCTATGTATCTAATATGTTTGTTAAAGACTGATTTCAGGCTTTAGGTATATGAAAAGGATCAAATTACACAAGCCCTAGCTTGTTCAAGTTTAAGTCAGATGCAATGCAAGTGCACATTTTAGGAAATCACTCCAAATGACCTTTCATGATTTTTGTAATCACTTGTATTGTTGATATTACTTGTAACTAAGATGAGAAAAAAAATCAAGGACAGTTAATTCCACTGTTTAATGACTCAAATGTCAATTTATAAAATTTGTCACAGGCTATTCATCGGTCGAGTTGGAAACTCAACTGATCCAGTGATGGATTTTCTGAAGAGACCAATCGATCGAGTTGCACACTCACAAAACTCGACCGATCGACTCACTAAGAAAAACTATTTATTAGCTCATGGGTTGAGTTTCCTAGAACAAACTCAACTGATTGTTTGAAAATTGGCATTGTCATTTAGTGGATCAGTCGAGTTACCTTTATTAGAACTCGATCGAATGTACTGTACAGAAAATGGAGAAAAAATGATTATAACCATTGGTGAGTTGTTTTGAGTGAGAATAGATCCATCACAACTTGTAAAACGACTATATTTCTCCCTTAAGTGATCCCACACTCAAGGGAACAACCCTAACTACAAATAGGACGCCTTGGAGTTCATTCCAAGTTTGCTCATTCATGCTATTCTAAGTCCTTGCTATAGTGGAGTGTGTTGCAACTCCTTGAGCCCCTTTCTCTCTCTTGTTTACATAGAATTTTGTGATTATGAGTGAGTTAGGTCAGTTATTAGAGAGCTACTTACTTGTTCTTGTAAAGCTCCCATTCCATTCCATCTTCCCTACCCCTTTCCTTAAAGTAGTAAAGGTGAAGCAATCTACTTCGAGTGAAGGTGGAGTTGTTGTTCTTCTTCTTCAATGTTGAAGAAGAGGTGAAGATCTTCTCCAAGTGAAGGAGAAGGAAAAGGCCAAAGATCCAAGAAGAGTAGGTAATCCCTTGAAGGCTTAAGACTTGTGCAAGAGTAGGTAAGTCCTTGGAATAAGGTGGACGACTCTTGCAAAGTGGGTAAGTCCTTGATAAGGTTGAAGAGGCTTTGTATTAGATAGGTAAGTCCTATGGTGGTTGTTTTGTTGTAACTCTTATTGGTGAATATATAGAGTAAAACACTTGCAAAGTTCTAAAGGTTGACCTCTCTAGGTAGTGGATTGACTCTCTCCTAGTTTGGAGAGTGGAACCACTCTAAATGACCTTATCCAAGTGCTTGTTTCATTTTCTTGCATCCTTGCTATGCTTTTTAGTTAGGACTTCAAATTGAACTTTAGCTATTGGTTTTGATTGATATAATTTAAAGGTCTAATCTATCGTGTGAGAATTTTTGAAGCTCAATTCACCCCCTCTAGAGCCCTATATCCAACAGTCGCGACCAAGACTGCTTGTGTGACCGAGGCAAACTCCCCAGAGTGCCACGACCATGATGGAGGTCGTGACCAACCCATGCATCACGACCACATCCAAAGATTAAGTCGGTGGGCATAGTTTATAAATAAACCCCCACCTCCACCCATCAAATCATCATATCATCAAGGACCACAAAGTGCTGTGAAACTCCAGAGTCATCCACGTTCATCCCATCAGTATTAGACCACTAGAGATGAAAGTTAAAGGAGAGAGAAGATCGCTCATCCTCTTCCTCAAAGGAAGGAGTTACCATCATCCACACCATCTCTAGATCTAGATCTGAAGAAGTACAGTTGGTGTATCACCTTCTCCCTTCTCTAGATCTATCATCTCCCTCACGATGTACCCTTCACCTCTTTTTTGTTCCTGATGTATCTACCCTTATGTAACATCGTTATGCTACCCGTTAACATGTGTGGATAAACATTTAACTTGGGTTGAAAGTAGCCACTAAGGCTCTCCCAACATGTATATTCTTTCTTCCCTTTGAATATATATATATATGTATATATATATATATATATATATATATATATGTATGCTTAGGTACCATCTGATTGTTGGTGCCTAGAAAGAGTAGTAGTAATCTTATCTAGAGTTATGGAGTAGTATGAATGCGTGAAAGTGTTGGAGTGCTAAAGCTTATGGTGATATGGTTTGGTTTGCGATTGTTTGGTTGTCATCTCAAGAGAGAGGCCACTTTATAATCTAGATCTATCCTAAACTCAAGAGAGGAGTGAATAGACATAATTGATTATTGCTCAGAATCTTGATAAAGGTATACAAAGGGGCGTGAGTTTTACCTATTGGTGAGAGATCTTAGTAGGTGAAACCTGATCCAAGTTTCCTTCCATACTTTTGTTGCTTACTTCTTATTTGACTTTGTTCTCTTATTTTTTTTCTTTCTTTTTCCTATATTTGTTTTATCTTGAGAATCATCATTTCTTAGAGAATGTCACCTCAATGCACCTTTTTGTTTGGGGTGTAGGAGAGTTAGGCTATACATCCTTAGAACTTACCAACCTTGTCCATGTGGTTCGACCCAGATTTAATACATCAGACCCCGTATAATAGTTGTGGGGGCCTAAGTGTCTGGTTATAAATTCAAGAGTCTAACTACTCTAGATCTGCTCCATTTTGGACGTGCAATTTAGGTCGGTCAGGGATGCGATTTCCCCAGGAGTTGGAGCAAATAAGGACTCAAGAGGATTAAGCAAGGACTAGAAGACCTTAGAGAGATAACTGGTGGGGTGCCATCCATACTAGCTGATCCAATCATATAGAGATGTTTACCTTCATGTTTAGCTTTCCATACTTTGAAATGTTTAGACATGTTATGGAACTAAACAATAGTTTCCTATGTAAAGAACAATGTATGAATCTCAATGGAGTTTATGTATTTCTTTGGTATGATTTTATACATGTAGAATTCCCTCTTCAAGGTGAAAGCTTCCGCTCAGTTATAGTATATATCAAAAGGAGGGTTGTTACATTAATGGTATCAGATCCAATATCTGGGAAGTAACCTGATTCATATATTCTAACCCTAGGTTTATGTGATCTTTTCATATGGACCCAAAGAAATATGACAAGGGAAAGGGTAAGGCAGATGGTGCTAGCTCTTCTAGTGAGGGAAGTGGAGTAAGAAGGAACCCTAATTCCACCTTAGTTGCTCACTAATGCCCTAGCACAAGGAATACAACAACCCATACACCATGAGCTGACGTTGGTGGATTTCTTAAAGATAAGGCACAAATCTATATCAAGTGAAGGAGAGATTGATGTAGTCACAAAAGATGAGGACTAGATTAGAGGCATGGAGTATTGTTTCTGAGACTTGGAATTCCCTAAACACTCTAGGGTTTGCTTTGCAACCCACATGCTCAAGGGAGTAGCCCGCATGTGGTGGGAAAACTTCCTCAACTCAAGGGTAGTTGATGCACCTCCACTCACACGGGAAGGATTTGTTGAAGCTATCTAAGAGCACTATGTGTCTGAAGCCATGATAGCTAAGAAGGAGCTAAAGTTTTCCATCCTGGATCAAGTAGGTGACATGACTGTGACCCAATATGACATGAAGTTCAGGGTCCTATAAAAGTATGGAAATGATTATGATGAACGTCGTAGAACAAAGAAATTCATCCCAGGACTCAAGCCTGACTTGAGCTTTGCCTGGTCAGGAAGAGGCCATAGAACCCTCCAGGATGCCCTAGATGTAGCCTTGGAGCTTGTAGATCACCCATGAAGATCATACAAGAAGGAAGTCCCTCAAAAGAACAACCAATATCAACCCCCACCAATAATAAGAGAAATGTACCTAAGCCTGCAACAGCAGTTGAGAAGCCCCAATGCCCAACATGCGAGAAGCACCATGCAGGCCCAAGCAGGTACGGTACGGGACCATGCTACTATTGTGGAGAGTCTGGACACCTCAGGTCAAGTTGCCCAAATATGAAGAAGGATACACCTTAGAGTCAGTATAGGAATCAAATTCTACCTCCTAAGAGACAAGCTAGAGTCTTCACTATGGTACATGAGAGTGAAGATGAAAAGAATGAGTAGGGTCTAGCGTAGTACTTTTCTTTTACTTTTGAAGATATTGTTGCATGCAATTGTTTAGAACCATGGATTCACATGATAATGATAATATGTTGATGTTTTTTTGCTAAATATATGGAAATCTCTAAGGTGGATAGTTTAATGTAATTTCAAGGACGAAATTTATTTAAGGTGGCTAGAATTGTAACATCCTGAATTTTAAATATTAATTTAAGTCTTAAAATGTGGTTTTCTTAAATAAATAATAACTGAGGGGATTATTAGCAAAACACCATGAAGTGGATTTTTCTTAAAGAATAATGAAGTTAGAAAACAATATTAGGATCAATCCACCTTTTTTTCCATTATAATTAAGATTTATGCACTCAAGATAATAGATGTTGCCCCCTCACCCTTTTCTTTGTCCTAACCTTAAATCATGTTTAGGGGAAGTGGAAGAGGGCTCTAAATTCGAAAATATACCTTGTATAACATAAGCAAGAAGTAACCCCATTTCCTTTCATAGTTTTAATAAGAAGGAAATCTTTTTTCTCTCTCCTTCAAAAAAAGGTTCTCAAGAAGGAATATGATGTAGATGACATGATCATGGAGTGAGTAATAAATATTTATATCAAAATTTGACTCCAAGAAACACAACGGAAAAGTATTATTAAATTATTTCATCTATGAATGCATTAAAAATTAAATGGAATAATATTTATAGAAATAATAGACAAGACAAGTGAAAAATAGAAATATAATTTTATGTGAAGAATTTAGACACCTTCTTGGACATGTGGTCCAAATTTGGTGAACTTTTGACTTCATTTTACCTTCCAAACTAATTACTTAAGTTTAGAGTATAGTTGGATTATGAATTTATCAAAATTTCATTTAATGTGTGGATTTTCTCTATAGTATGAGACTTATGCGCTATCACACACTTCTTTTTATTTCTTTTCCTATTCATTCACGATGATCCGACCATCCATCCATAATCCAATGATCAGGTCTTCATCTTCTACCTTAGGTTTGTTTGTCAAGTATGAAATGGTGCCCGACTTTTTCCTTTGCTGACGTCTCTCACCCTCATCTCTCAGCGGCTTTGAGAAATTCTTTTTCCACCCAATCTGTTGTGTTTCCCCAATCCAATTGAGCATTTACTCGATCCCCCTCTTACCTTATACACAAGATTCCCTTTTATGGTTCTCAAGCTCACACTAGCGGGAGTTGCAGACAACAATCCTGGCAACCCCACACCTATTAAAGGGTTCCTAAAGCACCGTCGAAATAGTTCATTTCTTCCTCTACATCTGATTTTGTCCTGTGTGCCCTTAATAGCCTCGGCTTAACCAGTTTTCATCTCCAGCCAACGTTTCCACTCCTAACAATCTACTCTACCTCCTCTATTATTGAATGTCGAGTAAGTATTTATGGACCATCGACCACCTTTTCGCTTTTCCCTATTTGTTTAGCAATGACCTCCGTTGTTACAACCCCAACTTTTGGGTTCATTTGGTGAGAAATATAATTTCTCACATTAAAGATATTTGAACAAATAATGATATAATTTGTTTTGAATAAATGTATTTCATTTACAGTAGCCTTGATGATTGTTTTGTGGGCTTTATTGGCTATTGGACCCAATAATAAGGAAAAGACAAAATGAATTCCATTATTAATATGAAATGGAGAAAAGAAAGATGTAGTAACCTCTACAAGTCAAAAGTATGTAATCCAAAGGTTAATTTCATGCCTCTTGGGTTCCAAGGAGTCCAAAGTTGCAAAAAGAAAGCAATAAGAAAAGAAACGATTAATTAAATATTTCTGTATTAAGAAAGAAATTGAAAACAATGATAAAATGTGGAAAATAAATGAAAAGAGGTATAATTGAGTTATCCTTGATGGATTTTCGTATCCAAAGGATCCTAATGTTAAATGGAATGACAATGAGGAAAATAAAAAGAAAGATAAACAAAAATCCTCAAAGAGAGATATTTTAATAAGAAATAGACAAGATAATGAGAAATAATGGACATAGATGCATCTAGAAGGATAATAAGTATCCTTAAAAAGGAATTTTGAAATCATAGAGTTTCTTGGGGTCCAAGGAGCCCCAATGAATAAAAAGAAAAAGAAAATATCAATAATGCAAAATAAGAGGATAGTGTGATGTATTATTAATGAATTTTGGTGGCATTGTTAAAAAGGAAGTATTTTCTACTAAAAGAAAATATAATTTTGTAGCCAATGAATTAAAAGGCAAGTCTAAAGAGAATAAGGGAGAGGATTTTCATATTTCTAATTATCCATGGAATAAAAGTATATCAAGGAATAATTTAGGAGAGAGAATATTTCTTCTCAATGAAAGAATATGTTTCCTTTAAGAGTGGGACTTATTTCCTCTTGGATGAACGTCTTTGGGCATGGATACCCTCCCCTATATAAGGGGTAAGACCTCGGGCCGAGTCCAGAGAGATCCCACGCACCCCTCTCTCCCTTCTTCTTGTTTCTTGAACGTAAAACCCTAATGAGGGCATAGTTCTACCCATAGAGAAATGAGAGGGTTTGTATGTAGTCTTGATGGAAGCAGGACGCACCCACGATGATCATGGAGTGATCGGCCATTATCTCCTTGCTCCCGTCCTCACACAACACCTGCAGAAGGGTTGTAAACCCACTAGGGATCACAGGCTTGCTGTTCATGGAAATGGACATCCCGACCATGTTTTATGGTGTGCTTACATGCGGGAGGGAACGTTGGGGGAAGGGTGTCCACTTCCGGTGAGGATCGCGACCCAGGAAGAGAGGGAGAGCTCGCGCCAAGCTGCCAACGACGACCGCTAGGGATGGCTGGAGGTGGAAGATGACCCTTTGGGTCGTTGGATGAGTTTGCCCCTCCGCGGGCTGAAGGAGCCGTAACTTACCCAAAGGCAAAGTCGACAATTTGTTATATTTCGAAATCGCAATGTTGCATGGAGCGTGACACTTGGCATGCTCTGATTGGCCCAAAGTAAGTCAATTTTGAATAATTCATATCTAATTAATCATAGATCAGATGGATACGCGTAATATATGAATTTTTCTCAAAAAAATGAGAGGAATTAAATAAAAATACATTTGAAGACTAATTCCTCTTGCAATTTGAAAAGTAGTGTAATTTATCAACTTTAATGTATTAAAGATTAAGAAATCCTATTTGGAGATGATTAATGTATTTAATAGGGTTTAATGGATGATTAAAGTTGATATTAACCTGCTAATTGTAAAAAGGTACATTAAACACAAAAAGGATGAACTTTGTACGTAATTGGTTAATATAGAGTTTCATGTGCATAAATCTGCTTTAATGGCCCTTGAAACCCTAATATTAGTATATGTGTCTCATAATGGTTTTAATTATTCAAAATCATGAATAAAGCTAAGATATGATGATTTTAAGCTATTTCGAGTATAAAAGTTCCTAATTGTGGATAAATATCCTTAATATGATAATTAGGGTTTTTCTAATGGATAAAGGTAGCATTAATGACAACTAGATTTCATATGTGAATTAGACCATAATGAACTATGAATTGATGATAAATGAGCATAGTGATCTTGTCATGGATTAAAAGGATAAAAATGGTAGCTTTAATGTAAAAGAGGCATTATGAAGCTAATTGATGGTTAATTTGGGTTATATGTTGTTAAAAGATAACCTTAATATATTTCATGAAGAATAGATGAGATAATTAGGGTTTGTGAGTAATTGTTTAAAACAATAAGAAATGAAGTGAAACCCTAATTGCAATGGAAACCCTAAAAGTGGGGTAGAAACCCTAGGAAGTGAGCTAGGTTTAATAGATCTTGATGACATGAGTAATAAAAGGGAATTGCATGATTATTTTAGGATCTTGTTGTATGTGCTTGCTTTCTTGGATTTCTTACTTGCATGGACTATTTCTGTCTCAAATCAGCCTAACAAGTATGTGGTTACGCTTATGAATAATCACTTTAGTTTCACGGCGATTCCCGAACATTTTTATCGGTTGCCTAAAAATAACTGTTGGATGCCTTTTATTTCAGGAAACTATAGAGTGACTATGATTATCACCATAAATGTGCATACATGACTGGCTCAGATCCTAGTCCTCCTCTTTGGCTTTGCAAAGGCTAAAAAGGGTAACCTAGAGCAAGGTCTAGGTTATCATGAGTTAGAAATTGGGCTACCCACGTTTAGTGCCATGAGACTCTTTAGCACACCATGAGTTAAGGAGTGGGCTACCTACGAGTAGTGCCATGTGACTCAACCCTAGAAACCGATTCACTTGTTAAGTGGGATCATGAGGGGTTTAATGGGGATCTACCATAAGGAAGTTAGCATTCAGGTCCACTACAGGGATAGCGCAGAGGCTAGGGTATGTAAGGATTGAGCAGTTATGCAGAAAATGTAAAGTTGTTTGTTTAAAATCATAATTGGCTATAATATGTTGTTATCATAGTTGCACGATTATTGTTTCCCCCACAGACCAACTTTATGCTAACTGATGTTTTGTTTGTCGACGTTTTAGGTACAAGTGAAAAGAACAAACAATAAAGTGGCATATGTGGAATGAAATATGAATTAAAGTTCAAAGGAGGATTAGTTTGAATATACTCCATATGGATAGAAGTAGATATCCAAGTCTTTGAAAAAGGTATGTAAAGTTAAATTTTATTACAGCTTTTCAATTTAGTTAGTAGAATTTGATAATTATTATTGATTATTTATTGAACCTTTGATCTGGAAATTGGGAAAATGACTCTGACCTCTTGGTCTCCCTTAATTGGGGGTTACTGGGAGTCGGGGTCGTAACATTTGGTATCAGAGCGTAGGTTCCTCATTTAATGTTTAATAATTATTAAATTTTACAAACTCCGTAGAACCCAAGGGAGTTATTAGAGGATTTTCCGAAAGACTGAGGTGTCTAGAAAAGGATCACGTCCAGGGGCTAGTGAGATTTTCCTCTGTACCGCTAGTCGGAATACGAGGACTCCTAGATTAGTGTGACTGCCAGGACAATGTCTTAGGATCTGACTCAAAATAAGATACCTTTAGGACTCTCTCATCTTTTGCATCCCTTCCCAACTCAAATGTTGTAAAGTACCTTAAGGATTAGGGTTTTCTCTCTTTTCCGCACCCTCTTGAGTTATGGGTAAGGTTGATAAGGTTTAAGGAGTCCTCTACCAAATTAATGAAAAACATGTAAATAAGATGTCATGGACATAAGCTTAATAGTATAAGCGTAAACTAAAGAATAGATACATGCTTAGGTCGTATGACATGTGTTGTTATGCCCTCAGGAGAGACCTGAGGTTAGACCTTCTTATCAAGAGGATGAGTAGAGACAGTTAGTCCTGGAGGTAGAGATCTCCATTCTAATAAGAAGAGACCTGGCATATCCTCTAAGGATGATGCTAACCCTAACCCTAAGTGGTGTTAAGAGAGAGATAAGGACCCATGCAAGAAGGTCATAAGCCTAGACTCCGAGATATGAGGAAATGTAGGGAGTTGAGGATGATGCGACCTAAATGGATGATAGGGGTTGCCTCATGAATGATCCCTGGAGGATGTTGATGTCTTGGTTGCCATTAGAGGAACCAAACCTTAGAGAGAGGATGAGGCTTCTAGTACCTATGTGCCTATGGTGTAGGTGTTTTCCTTCGGAGCTAGGAAGAAGAGTTCCTTAGACCTAGAGAGGTTTAGTAACAGGTTGTGAGGCCTTGTACCTTGTTGTTTGTCCTTGAAGAGGACTCAACTCTGAAGTGCTGCTCGAGTAGAAGGATGACAAGAAGTGCACGTCATACCTTGTACATGTTTTGTTTGGGGTTAAGAGGTTGAGTGGACAGTTGGACTTCAGAGAAGTGAACCTCGGGTTCCTAGGCCTATATGAGAGGAAGCGGTGTACCTGATGATCATGATGAGATTTTAGTTTCTATAGATTCGAGCATGGTACTCCTCATGTTTAGAGGAAAAAGGAAACCCTTTAAGTTTAAAGTATGTTTGATGAACCCCTCCAAGCTAAGTTGAAGACAGGGGAAGGTATGATCGTGATCCAGTGTTGAGGAAAGAGAACAAGCATGACCTAACATGGTTTAGTAGGTGGTCAGCTTGTGCCTTAGTGTCAGCTAGGTTAAGTATGCTCATATGGATATAAACCCTAAGGATGTTTGTGACCCTGTGGTCAAGAGTTGTAGTTTCCTCCCATCCTAGGAGAGGGACCCTTTGGAAGGGTGTATACCAGTTTTGTGGGTTTTGAGGAAATCTAAAGAGGTCTCATAGGATCTTGAGAAGCTAAAAGAAAAGTACATGGTATGATAATGAACCTGTAGACCCATAGATATCCATCTCTACGTGCATATGAATGTGTTACCATGAAGGTAATTGATATGGGGCCTGGTCAAGGTAGGCACATTTACATGACCCCTATGAAAGGATGAAAGTTTGCCCATGAATGCAGAGAGAGATGATGAAGGCTTGGGTAAGGTTCTAAGTGGGACGTGTACTATAATAGCATCCTAAGTCTATCCTAGGGTCAGGTAGGGATAAGACCGATGGAAATGGGAGTTGCCTAATTCCCTAGTTGCACATGACCATAGGGTCGGGAGGTAACAACTATCATTGTCTGAGGGACATGGGTTAGGAGATTGATCACCTTCATGAACTCATGGGACCCAAAGGGAAGATGAGTAGGGCACTCTCTGGATGCATGAGGGAAGAGGGATAACCCTAAAAGTGCCAGCACCCTATAGACCTAGAGGAGATGACCAAGGAATGTGTGTGGACCCCAGTAAGTTCGAGACCAGTTTTCCATGGAAGTAACTTTGATGTAGAGACATATGTGGCACATTTCAAATTGGATTTAAAGGTGTACTGGTAAGGTGGGATTACCATCTCTACTCTTAGAATAGGAAGAACTTTGTATTTGGACTGCATCCAAATGCTTATTTCCTCTTGTTATGGGAGTGAGAGATAGGACAATACACATGCCATACACCAAGGATAAAAGATGAGGTGAGTTGGAACGTTGCTATGAGGTATGAGGACAGAGATGATAACATGCCCTTATAGAGTGAATGATACATGGATGGTTTACAAACAAGGTAGTCATCCTATGAGGATGTTTTATCATGAGATATGAGTCATACAAGGTTGAGTTTGAAAAAAAAACCAAGAGAATAAGCTCAGAGTTTTCTTGATGAAGATAGACCTAGAGCTGAGACGAGATAATAAGTGGAATACATAGAGGTGTAAGTCTTCAACATTACCTAACACCTAAGGATGATAATTGGTAATGGATGCTATGAATGAGATGTAGTTGCCTAGTTTAAATGGAGGCTAGGAGAGGTTGTTAGGTTAACCTTCAGTTGGAAAAGAGATAAGTTTGGCTAACACTTATATGTAACAATAACAGTTGATCAAGTTAATGGTTGTTTGATTAGCTAGCATAGTCCTTGATGCAATGAAAGGATGGTAGTAGAACCTCAGATGCACTTCTCTGAAAAGGAAGGTGATGAAACCTCGATTAGAGTGGTTTAGGGTTTCTGAGGAATGGACCTTAAGGAATCGTGATGATATAGGAGATCATGATTGAAGATTACCATACACCATGGTACTACGAAGATAGTAAGTGTCAGTGGTAATTTGGATGTTTTAGAGGAAGTTGTGTGTGGTATGTTTCCATGCAAGCCAGGAGGTGAAGGATGAACACCAGTAACCTAGTGTATCGACATAGAGGATAAGAGAGTCCCTGAGAGGGAATGGGAATTCATCACTATGGATGTTGTGGTGAGTCTCCCCTAGACCAAGGAAGGTCAAGATGCAATATGGGTTATGGTATATCACCTTACCTAGATGACATGAGAGAGAAAGAGTATTGTCAAGGGATATCTCCAGTTGAACTACATCTAAGAAAGAGATGGTTCAACTACACCATGATGCGAGTTTAAAAGTTCTTGAGTATAACCTAAAGATTCACTTCCATGAGGTGGAAGTAGATACATGAAGATCTCGATGTTAGTACAGTTTATCACCCCAAACTAATGGTTAGTGTGATCCAGACTAGAGGGTCTGATGAAAGCATGTGTGCTCATTCAGGGTGATACATAGAGACAGTTCTTGTACTTTGTAAGATGTGATGATAACCACCATATCCAGTATCGGGTTGTAATGAAGCTCTATAAGGGAGGTTGTATCGGTCACCACTTCATTAAGATGATGTTGGAGAAGGGACCTCGTGAAGGTCAAGAAAGGACCATAGTGTCTGCAGATGAAGTCGCTTTGATCGTGCAATGGCTGAAAGGAGCCCAGATACGACATGAGTGGTAAGATGATACAAAGTAGACTAACATGCAGTTCACTGTGGAAGAATATGTGATATGAAAATCCGACCCCTCTAAGTTATAGCTAAGAGAGCTGAGTCCCCGATGCATGGGTTCTTTTGACATGGTTTGGTGGAGAAGGTTAAGTTTGCCCTTACCCCTCAGGATAATGTGATGTGTGATGAGTTTCATGTGTCCAATTTAGAGCACTATGTGAGGTACCTGAACCATGTGCGGAGCAATGAACCTAGTCAGCCCCAAGGGAGGCTGTAATGACCTGAGTCACCTGTGAGGTTTATAGATGCCAAGGTGAAAGAACTTAGAGAAAGGAATATGTGATGATAAAGGTTCTTTGGAAGAGCCATGGATAGGGAAAAGCCACATAGGGGCCAATGATGGACATGTAAAAGTCTAATCCTAAATTGTTTGTTTGCTTGATGGAATTTTGAGGGTAAAATTCCTATAAGAGGGGAAGGATGTTACAACCCCAACTTTTGGGTTCATTTGGTGAGAAATGTAATTTCTCATATTAAAGATATTTGAACAAATAATGATATGATTTGTTTTGAATAAATGGATTTCATTTACAATAGCCTTGATGATTGTTTTGTGGGCTTTATTGGCTATTGGGCCGAATAATAAGGAAAAGACAAAAGGAATTCCATTATTAATATGAAATGGAGAAAAGAAAGATGTAGTAACCTCTACAAGTCAAAAGTATGTAATCCAAAGGTGGATTTCATGCCTCTTGGGTTCCTTGGGTTCCAAGGAGTCCAAAGTTACAAAAAAAAAGCAATAAGAAAAGAAAAGAAAAGAAAAGATCAATTAAATATTTCTTTATTAAGAAAGAAATTGAAAACAATGATAAAATGTGGAAAATAAGTGAAAAGAGGTATAATTGAGTTATCCTTCATGGATTTTCATATCCAAAGTATTCCTAATATTAAATGTAATGTCAATGAGGAAAATAAAAAGAAAGATAAAGAGAAATCTTCAAAAAGAGATATTTTCATAAGAAATAAACAAGATAATGAGATATAATGGACATAGTTGCATCTAGAAGGATAATAAGTATCCTTAAAAAAAAGGAATTTTGAAATCATAGAGTTTCTTGGGGTGCAAGGAGCCCCAATGAAGAAAAAGAAAGAGAAAATATCAATAATGCAAAATAAGAGGATAGTGTGATGTATTATTAATGAATTATGGTGGCATTGTTAAAAAGGAAGTATTTTATACTAAAAGAAAATATAATTTCGTGGCCAATGAATTAAAAGGAAAATCTAAAGAGAATAAGGGAGAGGATTTTCATATTTCTAATCATCCATGGAATAAAAGTATATCAAGGAATAAGTTAGGAGAGATAATATTTCTTCTCGATGAAGGAATAGGTTTCCTTTAAGAGTGGGACTTGTTTCCTCTTGGATGAACATCTTTCGTCATGGATACCCCCCCCTATATAAGGGATAAGACCTAGGGCCGAGTCCAGAGAGATCCCACACACCCCTCTCTCCCTTATTCTTGTTTCTTGCACGTAAAACCCTAACGAGGGCATAGTTCTACCCATAGAGCAACGAGAGGGTTTGTATGTAGCCTTGATGGAAGCAGGATGCACCCACGGCGATCGTGGAGTGATCGACCATCATCTCCTTGCTCCCGTCCTCGCACAACACATGTAGGAGGGCTGTAAACCCATCAGGGATTGTAGGCTTGCTGTTCATGGAACTGGCCATCCTGACCGTATTTTTTTGCATGGTTGCATGCGGCAGGGAATGTCAGGGGCAGGGCATCCACTTCTGGCGAGGATCGTGTCCCAAGAAGAGAGGGAGAGCCCACGCCAGGCTACTAACGACGGCCGCTAGGGATGGCTAGAGGTGGAAGATGACCCTTTGGGTCATTGGACGAGTTTGCCCCTCCGCGGGCTGAAGGAGTCATAATTTACCCAAGGGCAAAGTCGACAATTCATTATATTTCCACATCACAACGTTGCATGGAACAAGACACTTGGCACACCCTAATTGGCCCAAAGTAAGTCAATTTTGCATAATTCATATCTAATTAACCGTAGCTTGGATGGATACATGTAATATATGAAATTTGCTCAGAAAAAGGAGAGGAATTCAATAAAAATATTTTTGAAGGCTAACTCCTCTTGAAATTTGAAAAGTAGTGTAATTTATCAACTTTAATGAATTAAAGATTAAGAATTCCTATTTGGAGATGATTAATGTATTTAGTAGGGTTTAATGGATGATTAAAGTTGATATTAACATGTTAATTGTAAAAAGGTACATTAAACACAAAAAGGATGAACTTTACACTTAATTGGTTAATTTAGAGTTTCCTGTGCATAAATATGCTTTAATGGGGCTTGAAACCCTAATATTAGTAAATGTGACTCATAATGGTTTTAATTATTCAAAATCATGAATAAAGATAAGATATGATGATTTTAAGCTATTTCGAGTATAAAAGATCCTAATTGTGGATAAATATCCTTAATATGATAATTAGGGTTTTTCTAATGGATAAAGGTAGAATTAATGACAAATAGAGTTCATATGTGAATTAGACCATAATGAACTATGAATTGATGATAAATGAGCGCAATGATCTTATCATGGATTAAAAGGATAAAAATGGTAGCTTTAATGTAAAAGAGGCATTATGAAGCTAATTGATGGTTAATTTGGGTTATATGTTGTTAAAAGATAACCTTAATATATTTCATGAAGAATAGATGAGATAATTAGGGTTTGTGAGTAATTGTTTAAAACAATAAGAAATGAAGTGAAACCCTAATTGCAATGGAAACCCTAAAAGTGGGCTAGAAAGCCTAGGAAGTGAGCTAGGTTTAATAGATCTTGATGACATGAGTAATAAAAGGGAATTGCATGATTATTTTAGGATCTTGTTGTATGTGCTTGCTTTCTTGGATTTCTTACTTGCATGGACTATTTTTGTCTCAAATCAGCCTGACAGGTATGTGGTTACACTTATGAATAATCAATTTAGTTTCACGATGATTCCTGAATGTTTTTATCGGTTTCCTGAAAATAATGGTTGGATGCCTTTTATTTCATGCAACTATAGAGTGACTATGATTATCACCATAAATGTGCATACATGACTGGCTCAGATCCTGGTCCTCCTCTGTGGCTTTGCAAAGGCTAAAAAGGGTAACCTAGAGCAAGGTCTAGGCTATCATGAGTTAGAAATTGGGCTACCCATGTGTAGTGCCATGAGACTCTTTAGCACACCATGAGTTAAGGAGTGGGCTACCTACGGGTAGTGCCACGTGACTCAACCCTAGAAACTGATTCACTTGTTAAGTGGGATCATGAGGGGTTTAATGGGGATCTACCATAAGGAAGGCATCATCCAGGTTCACTATAGGGACATCGTAGAGGCTAGGGTATGTAAGGATTGAGAAGTTATGAGAAAAACGTAAAGCTGTTTGTTTAAAATCATAATTGGATGCGATATGTTGTTATCATTGTTGCACGATTATTGTTTCCCCCACATACTAGCTTTATGTTGACCGGCATTTTATTTTTCGGAGTTTTAGGTACAAGTGAAAAGAACAAACAGTAAAGTGGCATATGTGGAATTAAATATGAATTAAAGTTCAAAGAGGATTAGTTAGAATAGACTCCATATAAATAGGAGTAGATATCCAAGTCTTTGAAAAAGGTATGCAAAGCTAAATTTTATTACAGCTTTTCAGTTTAGTTAGTAGAATTTGATAATTATTATTGATTATTTGTCGAACCTTTGATCTGGAAATTGGGATAACGACTCTGACCTCTTGGTCTCCCTTAATTGGGGGTTACTGGGAGGCGGGGTCATAACATCCGTCACATATCCTATAGACCAGGCTTTGATGCCTTTCTGATTCTCACTATTGTGCCCTCTTGGTTGGTTTCTCATCTCCCAAACACCACCTTTGACCTTGCCATGTCCCCGTGAGTGTTTTGGTGGTCTGGGTCATGACCCTCCTCTTTCCCCTATTCTCCAATTTTCTCCATGGTCCTTGAACGCTTTTTGCACCGTTGTTATCATTCCTTGTCTTCATCTTAATCGCCAGGATTTGATGAATGCAATGGTGTTGTTTCCCCGAGTTGATCATCAGTAGGCTGTGAGCATTGCCCTTACCTTGGATCCCTGAAGTGGTGCTCTCTCGTGTGTGGGAAGGGGAAGGAAAAGGAACTAGGAGGTGAGATGGCTCTAAAGTCCTTAGCTGGTTAATCAAATGATTTTGATCATAAGGGCAATCAAAGGATTTTCCCAACTTGCCTTTTTGACAATTATGGCGAGCCCTTACTGAATTGGCCAACTCTGATTGGTCCAACTCAGAGTTGGCCCACTAAATAATGGAGCAACATGGCTTTTTCTCGTATTTTCATTGGTCAGATATTCATAAATTCACAGTAATTCAATAGTTGCTCAGAAAATTATAAATAAATAGTCGTTGGAAAGGGTTTTTTTGAGAGAAATTTGATTTTTAGGTTTTCAAGTCATATGTTGTCTCCCTATTTTGATGTTTTATGAAAAACACTAGTTTGACTCCTTAAACCCTAATTAAGTACTACAAGTAATTAACATGATCTAATCTAATCTAGTTTTCCTAATTTAATGACATTGATTAGTAAGCCTAACTCTAATATACTCAAACCCTAATCTACCCAAATTCAACCTAGGATCATTAAAATGTATTGATTTATGATGTTTAATAATTATTAATAGGTTTTTAGGGCCGAATAAAAAAACGAGAAGGTTTAACCTAGGATTTGATCAAGATCAGAGAGAGACCATCTTAGGATCAACATTGCTCCAAGGTAAACAAGTCATGTTGCTGAATATAAATATTTATGATTGATTGCATGCTAAGTATAAAGTAGGCATTATGATTTAAAGTTTAATGTTTTAATCATGATCACTCTATATTATAGCTTGATGATTCCTATATGTTATGTCTTATGTTTAAAATGTTCACTATGATTAAAGTTTATGATTAATGACTCATGGAATCAAGGTTAATGTCAAAGAGGGAGAAATTCCATAATGTTAAGTTCAAAAGTTCATTTTAATGCTAATGTCATGTTAATGATCAAGTAATTGGAATTGAAATAGTCTTTATATGCTCCCGAATCATGGACCTCAAGAGGTCGTCAAGGGATTTCCTAGCAATAATGTGCTCCCAAGGGGGCATCAACGAGTGATGCATACAAATATTATTCAATGATTCATGCTAATTATGCTTCAAGAATGCTTATAGTTAATTCATGTCAACTTTTTCTTGTCATGTATACTGTACTTTGTTCATATTATAAAGTGACAATACCATTTACTCGTGTGTTGATTTTCCCCTTTGCATGGTTGAGGACGTGATGTCCCTAGGAGTTGGAGTAATTAAGGACTCAAGAGAAGTAAGCAAGGACTAGATGACCTTTAAGAGCTAACTAGTGGGGTGCCATCTGGTGTGTTTCTGCTAGAGGTGCAACACACTAGCCGATTTGACTCGACTAGATGCACCCCACGAGGTCGGAACACACATGATGGGTTTTTTCTTTCAAAATTTATAAGACCTAAACTAACACACCTACGTCTACTAAAACAACTACACCCGCAAGCGCACATGGTCGTGTCGTAGTATAGGAAGGTGGAAAGTATAGGGTCGATCCACAAGGAAAAGAGGGGGCACTAGAGCTAGGTTAGTTTTGCTGGGTTCCTACTGCAGAGACTAGGGTTAAGGGTTTAAAGGTGATTTGACTGTTAAACTACTATGAAAAAGTGAGGAATTAAAGGCAAGAATGAAATCTACGTTAACCCTAGACTAGATTAAGACTAAGTAAGCAGGAACATATTAAGCTAGGTATGAAAAGGCAAATTACACAAAGCCAAGCAAGAGAGAAACAAAAGAGCAATTAAAGAGCTACACTAGCATGAACAAGACAAAAGCAAAGCAAGAAGCTAACTAAGCAACAAAAGAGCTATTTAAGCTAAGCAAGCACAAAACTAGGGTTTTAAGCAATAAAGAGAGGTATGGGCTGTTTCGGGGTATGAACTTATCACTTAAGTTGGGGGTGACATATCAACATTATGATTCCATTTAGATTATCCAAACCAAACAACAAGTTAGAGTCTAATGAATTAACCTAAGCTACTAACTGGCCATGGATATGCTAGGATTGTGCATAGGGGAACTAGTCCCTAACACCCTCTACTACCCTTACAAGGCTCAATTGAGTTAGCAATTAGGTTCAATTCAATTAGAGTCTAATAAAGTCTAGGTTTCTAGATTAGGCATTCCTAGGGCAATTTGGGTCCGAGGGTAGTAATGGGGAGGTGAAATTAGGGCTTTGGACCCCAATTCCCGCACATTCTAGCCTTGAGAAGGCTCCATACTAATTGCACTAGAATTATCCCATCTAGATACTTAGATATCTCACTTAGGTTTAGGGAGATTGATTAGGATGTAGGAAGATGGGAGGCAACCTAGGGATCCAAGAATTGGACCTAGGGGCAAATCCCAAAATTCACACATACAAGCAATTTGCCTAAATTCCTAGGTGATTCCACACACAAACAAATAAGCAATCCATGGAGAATGAGATGCAAATAGAATATAATTATTAACAAATGGAATTACAACTTTTGCATGTCATTTTCCCCCAACATGGTATCAAAGTAACATAATTTCCCCCAAACAGCCCACCCAAGGGGCTAGCTACTCATAACAAAGAAAAATACAAAAAGAAAGGAGATAGAGGAAGAAGTAGCCATGGAGCTTGGTGTAGATGAGGAATATCCTCCCTCTAGCTGCTGCAAGGACGTCCTCCTTCTTCTCCTTGGATGGAATGGAGTGGGATGATGGTGGGAAGTGGATGGAAGGCTTAGATATGGGGGGTTATGTGGTGGAAATTGTGAAATGGAGTGGATTTGAGGTGGAGGTGAAGTGGAATGGAGTGGAGATGACAAGGGAGCAAAATTGGGATTCTAAACAGCCAACCCCCAACCCCCAGCTGCCACTAGGGCTTATATAGGGATCTATGGGTTCTAGGGTTATGTTAGGGGTAAAATAGGTAAAACTGTGAAAACTAGGTGGGTTTTGTGAGTAGCACGATCGTGGTAGGTCACCACGGCCGTGGTGGGTAGGGTAGACCACGACCGTGGTGGATGGGCACAATCATGGGAATTAAAATGTGGAGATCACAGGGATATGTACATGGATGGCCACGACCATTGGGTCTCACCACGGTCATGGTGAGGACCTATGGCCACGAGCATGTTGATCACCACAGTCGTTTTAGCCATTTTCATCAATTTCTGGGAGTTTTAGTTATTTTTTGTGCTTAGGGCATGTCCACCACGGCTGTGGTAGGGTACCACAGTTGTGGTGGTGTCTCTCCCATGCATTTTAGCTTTGAAATTGATCATCCATGGAGAGTATTGCTTCAAAACATTCTTTGATCACTTGGGGTAGGTTGGAAGTGGTTTTGGCCTCATTTTGGGCTCCTCCAAGCCTGAGGAAACCCTAGATTGGACCACCCTCTTTCCATGCCATCAAGTAGTGGACAAAGTACCTATAAAACATGCAAAAAGCCTCCATAAGTGCATTTGATAGAAATAAGCATATTGGGGGAAATAACATGTAAGCTAACAAGTATATATGTGGATGAAATGCAAAATGGCACAAGATAAAGCCCTAAAATAGGTCTGAATCACCACCCCAAACATGAAACATACTTGTCCTCAAGTATGCTCCAACTAAATCTCTCTACAAAATTTTCACAGTCAAGACATGACAAATGCAATGTAAAAGATGATTATCACTGAATGGGATCAAAGATGACTAAGTGCATGCATTTCACCTCTCTCCTCTCCTACTTTCACAAACCAATCATGAAAAGAACACAAAGCATATGAACTTCAAATATAGCGCAAAGAATACACAAGTTATCCATATTTCTTCCATAAAGTTCTGGGTAAACCGTTTCATGGTGGCGTTAATCAAGAATGACTAGGAGTGTTGTTTCACATTCATGCATTCCATCTTATATTTCAAATCACACCAAATGACCCACGTGGCTGCGGAAAAGGGCAAAATGAGCTAAGTTTGATGCTTCATAGATCAATGGGTCTGAAAATGGAAGAAAGGGTTGCAGTAAGATTTTTGGAGTGTTTTTACACACTCATCTTTTCTTTATTTGAATGCTCTTAAACAGGAGCATCCTTTTATTTTGTTTTTGCTTTTTTTCTTTTTTTTTCTTGCCCTTGGTGTAGATAGGGCATATGGTGGATAGAGTGATGTAGAGAGATGGAGATGAGGCCACCCCAAACTTTTAGAGGTGGCCATGGCTGATATGTGCACTTTGGCATCCTTTCATGAGGCGGAGGGGTAAGAAGATGGTGAGTGAAAAGTCGAGTCAAAGAGGGGTCATAGGTATGATTCTCCACATAAGACATCATGCATGGAAATTAATCCAATACTTCATCCTAGATATCACACCACATGAATGAACAAGATGAAATTGATATATCAATCAAGTGATTCTACAAACACTAATCGTTCAAAGCTTGCTCAACTTCACAATTCAGCCAAATCAATCACAATCATGAGAGAGGTGATGCACAAGTAAAAAGTCAAACATTGATACCACTTAGCAATAAATCATGACATTTCACTTGCACTAATCAAAGGTCGTCATTTTTACTCAAAATAGTAGAGATTGGGTCAAAACATACTTTTTAGACAAGAAATATCAAATTTGGGCAAAATTGGCCAAAAAGGTGTCAAGTTGCCTTCAATAACATCTAAACCCTATATTATTGAACTTAAAGTAGTAAATAAGCAAATACTACCTATAACATGCAAGAATTACCAAAAATCTACATGATATGCAATGCATGGCAAAAAAGCAAAATTTTTGAAAATTATGCAAAAATGGCAGGAATGTAAACTACATAGCATGCAAGGATGTAAAGTAGTAAAGAAAATCCACACTAGATAGATTAAAAGCAAACAAAGATCATGTCCGACAGGTAATCAAAATGAGAGAATGAGATATGTGGTGCATACCGCCCTACCACCCCGAACTTTTGAATCATGTTGTCCTCAACATGAAACTAGATCTTAGGGATAGTAGGGTGAAGATCATGCCTGTTGTGGTTGGCGGTCGACCCTCACCATGGTCTTGGTCGATCGCCACAGTCGTGGCCAGTCCTCTAAAAACACTATAACTTCTACCAACTTGATGCAATGATTCCCATGGCTATGGCTGGCTGCCACGATCATGCTTAGCCACATGTGCCATGATCGTGGTCGAACTCCACGACCGTGGTGAGGGTTCTCCTTCAGTTTTCTCACTTCAAAAATTTGAACGTCATTCTTCTTTGTTATTCGGCCACAATTTTGATTTAAAGACCATGATTCACTTATATACCCTCTCTCTCTAGTGTCTAACACCTGCATCATCATCAAATCTCAAAAGAAAACTATCAAGTACAAGCGTACGTGTGTGTTTGTGTAAAATAAACAAAAAGTATAAAAAATGTGAGGTTGGGTCAAAAATTCCCAAACCTAGGTGGGTTGCCTTCCACAAGTGCTAAGTTTCATGCCTTCAGCTGGGCTTGTTGTTCTTTCACCATCAACCATGGTCTAAAAACAAAATGTTTTCACCCCCATCATAAGAAATCATCTCAAATGCTTTCCTTGATTGATCTTCCTCCCAAGGGTCATGCGAGCTTTGTAAGTCTTTTTCAGTAATTCTATCTCCTTGGGGATCGTCATCATAGATCTTACTCAGCCTTAAGACCCTCAGAAATCTCATGCCATAGGTTTTCTCTCTCTTGAGGAATGGGTCTTCATAGGTACCAAAGAGAGGGGTCTCAATCATATCCATTTTCTCACGGGAAGTAGGGGGAGCATGTGATAGTTGTGGTGGTGGCATCAGTGTTGATGGCCGTTGGACTTTAAGTGGAGGTGGGCATTGAGTTGGTTGGAAGGTGAATTGGTGGGAGGGCTGTGGTAATGGAGTTGGTAGAATGAATTGAGGTTGGAAGGTGAACTGGTAGGAGGGTTGTGGCAATGGAGGTGGTGGTAGTGTGTAAGGCTTAGGATAGCCTTGGAGGTAGGGTAGTGGAGGATGAAATTGAGGTTGGAAAGTGAATTGGTGGGAAGGTTGTAGCAATGGAGGTGGTGGAGGTGTGTAAGGCTTAGGATAGCCTTGGAGGTAAGGTGGTGGAGGAAATGGATGGGTTTGTGCATTTTGGTCTTCCATCTTGTCTTCTCCGAGTGACTTGTCACATGCACAAGGCACAACCAAAAAAAAGAAAGCAAGTTAGCAAACAAATATACGTAAAGAATGCAAAGAGTAATGAATAAAGAATAGAAATGATGAGGGCAGTA
This sequence comes from Alisma plantago-aquatica, assembly GCA_963693085.1. Lineage (NCBI taxonomy): Eukaryota > Viridiplantae > Streptophyta > Magnoliopsida > Alismatales > Alismataceae > Alisma > Alisma plantago-aquatica. Next base: position 1,007,401,230 of record OY856412.1, read on the forward strand.
GGAAAAGTCAAAGCAAAACTAACTATCTAGGACGAGCACCTCTATCCCCGACAACGGCACCCGAAAGCTTGGTGCGTTTCCGCTAGAGGTGCAACACACTAGCCGATTTGACTCGACTAGATGCGCCCCACGAGTTCAGAACACACGTGATGGGTTTTTTCTTTCAAAATTTATAAGACCTAGACTAACACACCTATGTCTACTAAAAGAACAACACCCACAAGCGCACGGGGTCGTGTCGTAGTATAGAAAGGTGGCAAATATAGGGTCGATCCATAGGGAAAAGAGGGGGCACTAGAGCTAGGTTAGTTTTGCTGGGTTCCTACTGTGGAGACTAGGGTTAAGGGTTTAAAGGTGATTTGATTGTTAAACTACTATGAACAAGCGAGGAATTAAAGGCAAGAATGAAATCTACGTTAACCCTAGACTAGATTAAGACTAAGTAAGCAGGAATAGATTAAGCTAGGTATGAAAAGACAAATTACACTAAGGCCAGTAAGAGAGAAACAAAAGAGCAATTAAAGAGCTACACTAGCATGAAGAAGACAAAAGAAAAACAAGAAGCTAACTAAGCAACAAAAGAGCTATTTAAGCTAAGCAAGCACAAAACTAGGGTTTTAAGCAATAAAGAGAGGTATAGGCTGTTTAGGGGTATGAACTTATCACTTAAGATGGGGGGTGACATATGAACATTATCATTCCATTTAGATTATCCAAACCAAACAACAAGTTAGAGTCTAATGAATTAACCTAAGCTACTAACTGGCCATGGATATGCTAGGTTGTGCATAGGGGAACTAGTCCCTAACACCCCCTACTACCCTTACGAGGCTCAATTGGGTTAGGGATTAGGGTCAATTCAATTAGAGTCGAATCAAGTCTAGGTTTCTAGATTAGGCATTCCTAGGGCAATTAGGGGTCGAGGGTAGTAATGGGGAGGTGAAATTAGGGCTTTGGACCTGAATTCCCCCACATTCTAGCCTTGAGAAGGCTCCATACTAATTGCACTAGAATTATCCAATATAGCTACTTAGATCTCTCACTTAGGTTTATGGAGATGTATTAGGATGTAGGAAGATGGGAGGCAACCTAGGGATCCAAGAATTAGACCTAGGGGAAAATCCCAAAATCCACACATACAAGCAATTTGCCTAAATTCCTAGGTGATTCCACACACAAAACAACAAGCAATCCATGGAGAATGAGATGCAAATGGAATACAATTATTAAAAAATGGAATTACAATGTTTACATGTCATTTTCCCCCAACATGGTATCAAAGTAACATAATTTCCCCCAAACAACCCACCCAAGGGGCCTAGCTACTCATAACAAAGCAATATACAAAAAGAAAGGAGATAGAGGAAGAAGTAGCCATGGAGCTCAGTGTAGATGAGGAATCTCCTCCCTCGAGCTGCTGCAAGGTCGCCCTCCTTCTTCTCCTTGGATGGAATGGAGTGGGATGATGGTGGGAAGTGGATGGAAGGCTTAGATAGGGGGGTTATGTGGTGGAAATGGTGAAATGGAGTGGATTTAAGGTGGAGGTGAAGTGGAATGGAGTGGAGGTGACAAGGGAGCAAAAATGGGATTCTAAGCAGCCAACCCCTGACCCCCAGCTACCACTAGGGCTAATATATGGATCTATGGGGTCTAGGGTTAAGATATGGGTAAAATAGTTAAAACAGTGAAAACTAGGTGGGTTTTGTGAGTAGCACGACCGTGGTAGGTCACCACGGCCATAGTGGGTAGGGTAGACCACGGCCGTGGTGGATGGGAACAGTCATGGGAATTAAAATGTGGAGATCACAAGGATATGTACATGGATGGACACGACCGTGAGGGCTCAACATGGTCATGGTGAGGACCTATGGCCACGAGCATGTTGATCACCACGATCGTTTTGGCCATTTTCATCAATTTCTGGGTGTTTTAGTGATTGTTTGTGCTTAGGGCATGTCCAACACGGCTGGGGTGGGGTACCAAGGTCGTGGTGGTGTCTTTCCCATCCATTTGAGCTTTGAAATTGATCATCCATGGAGAGTATTGCTTCAAAACATTCTTTGACCACTTGGGGTAGGTTGGAAGTGGTTTTGGCCTCATTTTGGGCTCCTCCAAGCCAGAGGAAACCCTAGATTGGACCATCCTCTTTCCATGCAATCAAGTTGTGGACAAAGTACCTATAAAACATGCAAAAAGCCTCCACAAGTGCATTTGACAGAAATAAGCATATTGGGGGAAATAACATGTAATCTAACAACTATAGATGTGGCTGAAATGCAAAATGACACAAGATAAAGCCCTAAAATAGGTCTGAATCACCATCCATACTAGGCAATCCAATAATATAGTGATGTTTACTTTCATGTTTAATTTTACATGATTAGAAATGTTTAGACATGTTATAGAACTCAACTATAATTTCCTATGTAAAGAAAAATGTTTGAATCTCAATGGTGATTATGTGTTTATTTGCTATGATTTCATAAATGTGACATTCCCCCTTCAAGATGAAAGCTTCTGCTCAGTTATAGTATATATAAAAAGGAGGGGTGTTACAACTGGTCATTTCAGAATCTGAAGTAGCCCTTTCAGATTTCTGATTTAGCCAATTATGTTCAACTTGACCTGACACTTGATTCGATCAGTTCAACATTTGAAGTAGTTGGTTCACAGTCTTGTCCATCAATTTTAAACCATTGTTATTTAAATTGAATACCTAAACACTTTTAGTAATCAAGTTAAACCATATTGATGAGTAAAGTTCTTTTCCAGGTGCATTCTATGTGTGTGACCCTATAGGTCCCAAGTTACATTGGAGGTGAATGTCCATAACCAATTTATGACATCACAATCAATGAGAGGTATTTAGAATACATCATTGCTACCCAAGTAATTCAAAAGTTGGAGAACAACTTAAACCAAACAATTTGTGATTAGTGTTATCATGACCGTATAGTTCCTTTGTCACTGATATCTGAATTGAAATTAGGAGATGGAATCATCATCCTCTTGATTATTCAAACCATGTTTCTTGAACTAGAGTAGACTATTGAAATGCATGTGAGCTCAATAATCACAAGTTGAATCATATGAGAATAGCCATACATTTCTTTGTCTCGCTTGTCAACTGGCCATGATATCATCTCCGATAGGAGGCAAAAATCCCATCTACATCACTCATAGTCATCCCCATGTGTCACAATGCACCCAAACACCTCTTTTATGGCAAGCCTTATTCAAGGTCACGTTGGATGGTGTCAAAATACATTAACGAGATGTGATGAGTGCAGTGAATTTAGGTCTAAGAGCCAAAATAATCACTCTCACTATGAGAGTTGATTATAACTACCATTCCATGGTCTACATGTATCACTCTCAAAGTGGGTCTGTCCTGTACACTGTTCTCTAACAATTACCCATGTATTTGTTTTAATATCACATAAAATATCAGTAATGAGATTATGTCATCAACCAACACATACTCTAGTCTTATGTATTATTGTTGTCTAATTTGTTTCCATAGTAATATCTGAATAGGGACATAACAAGAATATATCTAATCGGATCATACATATGATCTCATTGTCTAGGTCCTCAACCTGAACACATATATCATCAGGAATCATCTTTCTTTATACATTTATATGTTACATCATTATTTCATATGTGAATAAAATAGAGTAAACAAAATTTTCTTTTATTAATATCAAACCAATTACATCATACCATACTACAATCATCATATGATTGACTCTCTAGGCATACATACCAATAGGCTCCCACTTGCACTTAGAGCTAATCACTCTTGAATCTCATTCCAACTGATCTAACATGTCCATCATGCTTCTGCTATGCAAGTACTTTTGTCAATGGGTCACCAACATTGCATTTGGTCGGTGTTATGCAAGTCTAGACATCTCCTCACTATATGATCTCTCGTATGAGATAGAACCATTATAGTATGTGCTGGGAACGCTAATGTGAACTGGGTTCCTTATCTTGTGCAATAGATCCATTATTGTCACAATACAACTCCATTGCATCGCTAATGCTTGGAGCCATCCCAAGTTCACTAATGAACTTCTTGATCTAGACATCTTCCTTTGTTGCATTGTATGTAGAAATATACTTGGCCTCTATTGTAGAATCAACAATCATCTCTTGCTTGGATTTCTTCCAGCTCACAACTCAATTGTTGAGGCAAAACACAAATCTTGATTGTGATCAACAATCATCCTTGTCAGTTTGGAAGCTTGCATCAGTGTAACCTGTTACACTCAACTCTTCCTCTCCACCATAAACAAGAAACTGATATGTAGTTCTTCTCATGTACTTAAGAATGCTCTTTACGACAATCTAATGACTCCACTAGGATCTGACTAATATATGTGTGTCATGCTCAAGATATATGAGACATCGGGATGAGTGCATAACATTTAATATATGATAGATCCAATCGTAGATGCATATGCAATGTTATTTTTGCGTTCTCATTCTCCACAAGAACTAGGGCATTGAGATTTAGAGTGGATAAATTCATGATACATGGGCAAATTCCCTCTCTTTGAGTCTTGCATGCTGAACCTCTTCAACACTTTATCAATGTATGTACTCTGTCTTAGGCCAAGAAGCCTTCTAGATCTATATCGATAGATCTTGATTCCTAAGATATAGGATGCTTCACTAAATCCTTCATAGAGAAGGTACTACCCAACCAGTTCTTTACCATATGTAAAGTAGGAATATCCCCATAAATAGTATGTCATCTAGATACAATATGAGGAATACAATTATTCTCTCACTAACCTTCTTGTACACACAAGGTTCATCTTCATTTTGACTTAAGCCAAACTCTTTGACTATCTCATCAAATCAAAGATTCTAGCTCTGAGATGATTTCTTCAATCCATATACTAATCTTTATAGATTACATACTTTATTGGATTCCTTTGGACTTATAAAACCCTTAGGTGGTATCATGGCACATGCTAAAGAAGATTCTCATTGAGGAAAGTGGTTTTAACATCCATCTACCAAAACTCATAGTCATAATAAGCTACAATGGCAAGCATGATCCTGATGGAGTTAACCATGGCAGCTGGTGAAAATGTTTCATCATAGTCAACTCCTTGAACTTGTTTGAAACCTTTTGCAACCAATATGTCGTTATAGGTTTGTACATTACCATACATGTCAGTCTTGTTCTCAAAGACTCTTTTTCATCCTATGGGTTTTACCCCTTCAAGTGGATCCAACAAAGTCCATACCTATTGGAGTACGTGGATTCCATCTCAAATCTCATGGCCTCAAGCCATTTCTTAGTCTTTGGTCCCTCATTAGCCTCTAGGTACGTTGTTGGCTTATCATCTATGACCAACTCACCACCTTTTTGAGTCACAAGATAACCAAATATTTTGGGATCAAGGTGTGTCCTACTAGATCTACGAGGTTCCTGTGTTACATGAGGAATTTGATATTTCACAAGAGTTTTTGAGTGTCCTTGTTCCTCCTATACATATATAGATTCAATGTTTTTTTATTGGTCTCAAACCTGTTTGAGTTCTGCTTTCCTCCAACTGATTCCTTTTGAAATAAATTCCTTTTCTAGGAATGAATCATCCCTGGAAATAAACACTTTGTTGCAGGATGGGTTATACAAGTAGCATCCCTTGGTTTCTTTGGGATATCCAACAAAATAACATTTATTTGATCTAGGGCCAAGATTTTCAAGAAACATTTTCCACACATAATCTTCACACACTCAAATCCTCATAAAAAACATTTTGGGACACTTCTCAGTCCATATCTCATATGGTGTCTTTTGAATCGATTTAGATGTTATGTAGTTAAGTATAAGCTCTACGGTTTCAAGATCATACACTGAGAAGGAATTCTAAAGATTAGAAAAACTCCTCATTGATTGGATCATTGATAAACCATCATGTTGTGGTGTTCTAGGTGGAGTCCATTGTTATATGATACCATAGTCTCAAAGAAGGTCATAAAACTCTTAGCTTAACTATTCTCCACCTGGATCAGAATGAAGTGCGTTAATACTTTAACCAAGTTGGTTTTGTACTTCATTACTGAAATCCTTGAATTTTCAAAGGGTTTTTTACTTATGTTTCACCAAATAAACATAACCATATCTACTAAAGTCATCAGTACGGGTATTGAAGTATTGATAACCAACTCTAGAATTTATTCTAAAAGGCCCACATACATCAGTATGTATGAGTCCTAATATATCACTTGCCCTCTCATTATTACCAGTGAAGGGAGTCTTTGTCATCTTACCTAAAAAACAAGATTCACATGCCTCTATAGAGTCGAAATCAAAAGAGTCCAGATAACCATCTTTATGGAGTCTAGAGATGTGGCTCATGTATGCACCCTAGACGACAATGCCAAATTTATGATTGGTTTGAGTTATCAATTTGTTATCTTTTTGTATTTACATTATACACTCTTGATTCCAAATATATCAAGTATAGACCATAATACATTGGGGCACTTCCATTAAATATCCCATCTTTACTAATAGAACATCGACCATTCTTTATAAGAAATTTAAATCCATTATTATCCAAAAATGATACAAATATGATGTTCCTATTAATGGCATGCACATAATAGTATCTCTCTAACTCTATTACAGGCCTACTTGGCAAAAATAAATCATAGGTTCCAACTGCACTAACAACAACTCTTACTCCATTAGCAACATGTAGTTCAATCTCACCTTTCTTCAAAGGTCTACTTTTTTTTTGATCCTTCACATTTGAGAAAATGTGTGATCCACATCCAGTATCCAGTACCCAAGATGAATAAGTAGCATATTTAACCTCAATTTTGTATATACCCAAAGTAGAGATGCCTATCCCTTGCTTCATCTTCCTTAGTCCTTTTGGGTGAAAAGGACAAATTCTTTTGCACCTACCCTTCTCCTTATCTTGAGTGCAGAGGACTTGGACTTTAGCTTTAGTCACATAATACTTCTTGGCCTTGCCTTTATCCTTGGACTCTATTCCATTAATCACCATCAAGGGTTTGTCCTTCTTCATTTGTGCTTTGATATTTACCAAGATGCCAAACAACTCAGACAATGGTTTAGCCAAGTTGCTCAAGTGATAACACTCAATAAATTGGCTATATGATTTAGGCAGTGATTGTAGAATCATATTTTTTGCCTACTCTTGACCTAAAGGAAATCCTAGTCATTCTAGATGTTCTACATGCACAATCATGTTTAGCACATGAGGCTCCACTAAATTTCCCTCTGTCAGATTGCACTCAAACAATGCCTTAGAGACATTATGTCTTTCTTGCTTTTCATGTTGTCTATGCAACTCATAGTTCATATATCCTAACATAAGGTTTTTGATGTCTACGACATCATTGGCATGATTCAACTAAACATCCATTTCGGCCTTAGGCATATATGGAGCGGGTTCCACTGGAACTAGTGTTTCAGGGACATAGAAAATGCTTCTCAAAATCTTGAACCAGTTGTGGGGATTTATCCCACTTAGATTGTCCTTCTTAAGGACCTATCACAATGGTTTTGTGTTTTCCATTTATATCTACAAGAGTAAAATGTGCACTTTGTTGAAACATTTTTATTTGGTTTGATAATATTGATGATATTAATTAGGCATTTAATTAATTATCACTCCCGCTATTTTGTTCAAACTGATAGCCCTCACTACAAATTTATAAGATTGCATCGTACAATATTCTAGTGAGCCAAGATCCATATTTTATAATCATGAGTTAGCTTTAGTTGATCGCCCACAACTTGACTATTTAGGTAGAAAAAATTTGCACCAATTGCATCCAGATGCAACTCTTGGATTGATGGTGTGCACAACTCCTTATCACAATCCATTTCCATGCTCCTAAGATCTCATTAAGTTTACCAGTTAAGCCTGACCCAAAAGCTAACATGGTAGAATATGTATCCTTCTTTGGCAGATCTACATATCAACCATCACACTTCCATGAGATAGATGGCACACCACGCTTTAGCATAACATATACTTAGTTGATCAAGCGTTTCATGTGTGTTGCTTATGGAAATTATCTAAGGTTTACTATTTATTGAAATATTTTCTATATAAATATATATACATATCCAATCACCACATACCTATATGTATGATATACATGCTATATCCACACAAAAAATGCAATTATTAAAATTTGAGCGATGGTTATGGTCATACTAATGTAATTCCTTAGAGCCATAAGGAATTTCTACCACCTATGGTCCACATCATATGTAGCAACCTATTGTCGAAAAAGATCTATGTTGGAACTAGCTTGGATCGATCCATTCAACTCTTGAACTGATCGGTTGGCCTCCTGGTCATTCGGTTGGTCTCATGAATCAGTAGGCTAGTCTCTTATACAACTGATGTCTAGACTCCTCTAGTCGATCGACTGGTCCATCAGTCGATCTGTCAACTACTCCTATCGTCTGGCCTACTTTGTCCTCCAGTCGTTTGGCTCGAATTTTGAGTCATTCAATTTGTCCAGAGAAGAATGCCTTCTTTGCCACAATAGGAAATAAACTATCCTATTCCTATTTAACTTATTAAATTGTAATAAAAACACCTTGATATATATTCGAGGGGAGTAGAGGAAGGAAAGCATTAATACTTTTACATATGAAAAGGAGAGAGAGGCTCAATATGCAAATTGAGATATAAAATAGAAATAACAGCCATCTGACCTAGCAAAAAGATCTAGGGGTTTATTGGCCATAACCATGCTTACATCCGCCATAAAAATAATTTTAGGGCAACACGTGTAAATTGCATATATACATATATATAACATATCATATATATACAGATTGTATGGGATTTTAATTAGCTTTGAACATAAAAATTTTAAATATTTATATCAAATGTAATCTATAAATGACAAGACTAAATTCCTATTTTGTCAATTAATTCCCAAAACATATTTAAATGATGTGGCTCTAATACCACTGTTGGGAAATATCACATCAAATATGACAGGGAAACAAAAAGTTACTACCATATTCCCCTTTAACCAATAGAACGCGTCAACAACTATGAATTGGGAAGGAAGGTTACAAGGCATACACCTATAACTGGAACAAGTCCAGTGACTTATCCTTGCAATAGTGTGTTCTTCTTCAAGCAACACTTGAGCAGTTGTCAACAATGGCCTCATGGTGTAACACCAAAGATAGGAAGGAGTTGTCCCTTTGAACATAAACTTGTTAGGGTTGATCCGCTCTCCTGTGTTGTCCCTCCCTTTTATGGGTAGGACTTCCTCAGTCTCTCTGGTTACCACAACTAGAGAGGACAAAAAATTTCATAGCTTATTATTGCATGTTTATAAGCCTTGACAACCCCTCTATTTATAGGAGGGCCTGGGTCAAGGTTTCCAAATCATATAGGAGTCAAAGAGATGGATTCTCATGAATTTTCCACGAAGCTACAAACCATGAAACAATAGGTGCATAGTTGAACCAATCTTTTCACATGTGAAAATACCAGTTAAACACACGAATCGGTTGGTTCATTTGATTTCCTATTTTAACCACATTGGATTTCAATATTCATTAATGCACAACATGGCATTAGCATTATCTTTGATCCAATTGAATTTATCATTGAATTGGGTAGTTCATAACCTGAACTAGTCATTTCAAAATCTAAACTAGTCATTACAGATTTCTGATTCAACTAGTGTTGTTCAAATTGATCTGACACTTGAATTGATCAATTCAACACTTGAACATATCATCTCATAGTCCTATCAGTTAATTTTCAACCATTGTTGTTTAAATTGAATACCTAAACACTTATAGTAATCAAGTTAAACCATATTCATGAGTAAAGTCTTATTCCAGGTGCATCCTATGTGTGTGACCCTATAGGTCCCAAGTTACATTGGAAGTGAATGTCCATAACCAATTTATGACCACGCAAGCAATGAGCTATATCTAGAAACACATGATTTCTACCCAAGTAATTACAAAGTTGGAGAACAACTTCAACCTACAACTCACGATCAATGTTATCGTGATCTTATAGTTACTTTGTTTCTGATATTTATATTGAACTTGAGGCATGGAATCATCATCCTCTTTGATATTCAATCAACGTTTCTTAAACTAGAGCAGGTTGTTGAGATTTACATGAGCTTAATATCACATATTGACTCACATGATCATGGCCATATATTTCTTAGTTTCACTTATCAAGTGCCCAAGATATCATCTCAGGTAGTAGGGATAAATACCATCAACATCACTCACAATAATTCCAATGTGTCACAATGAACTCAAGCACCTCCTTTGTGGCTACCCTTATTCAAGGTCATGTTGGATGGTGTGAAAATACATTGAACGACATGTTAAGGGTGCATTCACTTCAGGTCTAATAACCACATCACTACTATCACTATAAGTTGGTTTTGACTACCATTCCATGGTATCCATGTATCACTCTCAAATTAGGTATGTCCAGTATGTTGTTCTCTAACAAGTACCTATGTGTTTGGTTTGGTATCAGATATCATGACTGATGAGATTCTGTCATCAACCAAGACACACTCTAGTCTTATGTTTTATTGTTGTCTAATTTGCTTCCATAGTAAATCTGACTAGGGACATAGCAAGAATGTATGCGCTATTATCATACATATGATCCCATTGTTAAGGTCCTCGACCTAAAGACATATGTCATCCAATATCATCATTCTTTAGACATTTATTATGTTACATCATTATCTCATAACTGAATAAAATAGAATAAATATAATTGCCTTTTATGAATATCAAATTAATTACATCATGCCATATTACAATCATCATATGATTGTCTCTATGTGTATACATAACAATAGAAATCATTATCATTCCATGCGATAATGCATCTACAAAATCAATGCTTGGCCTTCTATTTTGGAATCTTTTCACAACCCAATAGAAATACACATATCATATTTGGGAATCTTCCTACGTATGGAGGGAGTCAAGAAATTTATTTGCAGAATAGGAATAATTTCCTCAAATGAACTTGTATGAATGGGTTCAAGGATTATATGGAGACATCAAATGTAGATCAAGAAATGGAAGGTAGGGAAGGGAGGATCTTGAAGACACAAAAATTAGCTATCTAGAAGATGTGTACATCTTGTAATTTATACGACATTGACAAAGCATGTGTTCAATATTTATGATGGAACTTCGTTTGGTTCATAAGATAGATACAATGGTAATAGTAGAGCCAAGAGTTAGTGTATCAAAAGTTGATTGGATCATAATGTGTTTGGGTTTTTAGGCTTCACATTGAGGCAAATAGGTTCTTGGAAGGGATTTGCATCATGTAGAGAGGGCAGATGAAAAGTGTGGAGATTAAGGCATAAAAAAATATTGTATCCATTGTATGACCAATAAATGCATGCTCATTGTGTTCACCAATGTTATCACAAAGAAAAATGAAAGACAAATTTCCTTGAATCATCTCTCAACAATCCAAAAATTCACCACTCTCCCAAGGTTGGTGTCACGTGATTTTAAAATGGTGATCAATTGATAAGAAACTAGGAAGTGATATCATAAATATGAATGAATATAGAGAACTTTCCTTGGTATTGGTGGGTTTTGGTTTGGAATACATTGGTGTCTCGAGTCTGCAGATGACATTCAATCATGGCCTTCTCCACACAAAACTGGATAGAAAATTCATGAACCAAGCATGCTTGAGTGCTTTCCGCAAAGAAAAGTAGAGATGCTTCCTTGAGTGGACTCAAATCACACATCGACCTTAACCAGATTGGAGACAAAGTCTTATAAGGAATTGTCACCTAAAAACCAGTGTGCACTAACACAGTAGACCTTCATTCAGCAAATTCTTTGAATAAGATTGGAATGAGGAGGTGTAGTTTACATCGATTATGGATATGTTAATGAAGAAGTCAACTATATAGGATATTGAGGACATGAAAGAATGTGAACACAAGGTGCAATTGCAATATCCATGGATAACAAACAAGAGGGTTTTGGATCAATGGGCTCTCAAGGGAGGATGAATAGAGTTAAAAAAACTTCCAAAATATTGTTAGACCTTAAATTCATATAGAAGTTTGAGTGAAACTAAACAAGCAAAGCAAGGATAAGACAAATTGGAAAGCTCACAATTGAGCACAAGTATCTATAGTAGTTCTGAAAACTAAATAGATATGTACTCTACTACCTAGAGAGGTAAAACTCTAGGATTTTGAGCACTAGAGCACGACCTTATATTGTTTATACAAGTTACAATAAGAAGAGCTTCTCTATTCAATAGTAGAGAGTAAATACATTCTATTTAAGGTCAAGGGAGGAAATAACCTTACTAAGGTCTTACCTATCCAATGAACAAGGGTTTTTGGCCTTCACCAATGACTTACTCACCCTTTACTTTGGATTTTTAACCTTGAAACTTCACTTTATTCACCAAGGAATCAATCTTCAAATGTCAAAGTTGTAAGAGAGGAGATCAAAGGAAGGTGCTTTGAGAGCTTTATAGAGGTCACAATGAAGCTAGATCTCTCACAGAATTCCTAGATCACTCTCAATGACAAATTAGACGTAATAAAGATCAAGAATGATTAGGAGCCTCACTATGGTTTTCCACTCAACTATAGCATACAATGATGAAGGAAACCTTGGAATGAATTCAAATGGTTTATATTTATAGTTGTGGGTGCCCACCACTAGCAAAATCGAGTAATTTAATTTGAATGCTAGCCGCTTTAGACCGGTTATTTGTTTCTACAATGGATATAAATTACTCTTTTGTCTCTCTCTCTCTCTAATGGCCCATTTGCACTTTATAACTACAGTATATAGGCTAAGATGTAGCTATCATATCTCAACTTATTACACTAGAAGACAAGGGTGTAAGCCTAACTAGATTACATATAATGACATCTAGAATCTCGTCTGACATCATTGTATGAATAAGGAAAATTGGAATAACATATGAGTTCGGCTTAGGACAATCTGAGCTGATGACAATCCCAATTTTTCATTATGTCATTTAATTCGTAAGTGCATAATTCCTTGATATAAAATGTTATAATTGTTAGTAAATATTAGTTACAGATCAAAAAGTCATTATATATGATGGGGGGAGTGTTTAAATTCTCCAATTCTCGATGTTGTGCATTTTGACTTGTAATTCCCCAAACTAGGGATTGTGAATTTCAATGCTTTGAGTGTACCTAAAAATCTGAAATAGTATCAAAGGAAATGTTAGATACACATGAGTGGAATATTGAAGTCATCATAAAAATATGGGCAATGTATAACACTCAAGTCAACATTCTCCTCCTTCTTGAAGATGACAAACCATTCCTAAAATTATTGAAAGCTACAAATTTAATTCTTTTTCCTTTGTAACTTTGTGGATTTTTTTGTATTTTATAAAAGGACTCCCTCTCAAACCACAAGTCTTCTTCAAGCCAAACAACCTATTCAAGGGATCATTTCTTTGTCGCATAATCCATAATAGTTTGCTTAGGGTCCTATTGAACTCATCTTCCTTGTGATGCTAGTTGTCAGAAGAAATATCAATTTAAACATATCCAATCATCTTTAACATATTAAGATAGACTATGAAATAAAGTCCATTTAAATTTTTTATAAGCCTTCTCCCCTTTGTAATATCAGAAAGTGGGTTTTTAGAAGATCATAAAAAGTTCTTATCCACCAAAACCATGAAAAAAAGATACATGCCATATATCAAAAGATGGGGAATTTCACAAATCATGTCATATTAGCTCAAAATAACTTAAAACCACGAAGATTGCCATTTTATAACCATGTTGAGTACCTCAAGAAAATACATGTGTCTTACTTAATACATGCTAATCTCACAAAATACACAGTGAAGGAGACTCTAGAATAAAATGTGGTTATATAAGGATGGATCATAAGCTTGCTAATTTGATGGAGTGGGAATGTGAGGCTCTGAAGAACATTTTCACCATCTTCTTCCTCATCACTATTCTCACTGACATCATCATATTCCACATCACCAAGAGACTCATCCATATCCATGTCCACATCCTCAAACATCAAAAGCTCATGACTAGGCCCCGACTATGAATTATGAGCTTCATTCATATAACCATGGGCATCAAGGGAAAGAAATTAAAAATAGTTTGGTTGAGTGTACCAATAATAGTGAATCGGGTTAATAGGGAGACCAGATGAGGGAACCATGGCTAAGGATATGACAGAAGTTGGATGTGCTATGACATGAGGAAATCATGGATGAGAGAAACTAACAACAACAATATCAGGGTTAGCAAAGAATGTGTATTAAAAAGCATGATAAAGTTAATCATAAGAACATGCAAGTTAGTCATTTGAGTGGAATGATGCTTGGTATGAAGAATATGTGTCAGGAAATGATAGATTCATGGAGGACATAATATGCACAAGGTCATCATGAAGGTGAGATAGGACCTGACTATTGTAATCATTCTCACATATTAAATATCCAATGAGTTGTTCATTGGATATAGAGAATTAGTTAGAAGGTAGAGGTGGAGGCATAATGGAGGAATGTGAGTGTAGAGGGGTAGGATGAGTGTTTGGGGGTACATGGGAGGTGGTGTTTGAAGGCTAATAACAAGATTGTTGGTATGTATGCCCTGAGAGCCAATCATGGGATGATTGGTGGGATACATTAAGATTGATTTGATAAACATCAAAGACAAGCTTCTAATTCTTTCTGGTTCATTCATATGAGATAGTGATAGAACATATTGAATGTCTAGAGAATGATAGTACTCAATGACATATGCTTTCAGGTTGAGGACCTGAATGATGAGATCATACGAATGCTAAGAGTTTGTACATTCTTGTTATGTCCCTAGTCAGATGTCATTGTGGAAGGTAGATAGACAGAAATGACACACAAGACTAGATTGTGGTGTTGGTTGATGATAGAATCTCATTAGTCATGATATAGAGATATCAAACCAAACACATACGTACTTGTTAGAGAACAAGGTACCGGACAGACCCACCGTGAGTTTGACACATGGAACCATGACACGGTAGTCAAAGTCAGTACTCACAGTGATGGTTGTGAATGTGATTCTTTGACCTAAAATCACTACACTCAACACATGTTGTTGGGTACACTTTGACATCATCAAACGCAATCCTGAAACATGGGTTGTTATAAAGGTGATGATTGGGTGGCTTTGACACATGGGGCTTTTGAGGGGTGAGTGATAGATATGGGATTTGTCCCTCCTGAGGGAGTTTGATATCCAAGGCCACTTGATGATTAGGATTGAAATAGGCATGCGCATGCATGTGTGAATCAGTATGTGATATTGATGTCATACATATCTCTTCCAATCTACTCTGAGATCAAGAAAGTGAATGAACGTTGACAGGATGACTATTCCATTCCTCGAGTTCATTTGGGATATCAGCGACAAAGGAATTATACATTCACTGTAACACCATTCATGGATTGTCGGATTGAAAGTTGTTCTCCAACTTTCTACTTTCACTTGGGTAGCACTGATATGTGACTAGGACCGCTCTTTGCTTGTGAAGTCATAAGTGTTATGGACTTTCACTGCCAACGTGAAATAGACCTATAGGGTCACACACATAGGGTTTAACCTGGAAGAGGAGTTTTGTCCACTAACAATGTTTAGATTGATTACTAAAGGAGTTTAGTAGTTCAATTAAACACTCAATTGATTGATAGCTCAAAATCATAGTGTTCAATGTGTTGGATAGATTGATTAGAGTATCGGATTGATTGAAATCGCAATTGACTGATTCTGTACAATCTGCACTCCCAACTGATCGGCTCATGTGATGAACCGATCGGCTGAGCTTGGTGAACCGGTCGGCTCAAGTGTTGAGTCGATCAGATCAAGGACAGGGTGAACGATTGCTTCAAGTGTTAAAATGATTGGTTCAACTGTTGCAACCGGGCAAGTTGGGAAAGTAGGATTGGTGAGAATTTTCCTTTCATTTCACTTGCCCAATTTGATTGGAACAAGGATTGGTATTCAATACCAATTAGAAACAAAAGTTGGAAAGTCAATCGAGAACTGGTCAGGACCACGAACAGACCGGTTCATGAGTCCCGACCGATCGGTTGAGGTGTCAACCGACCAGTTCAGGTCCCCAACCGACCGTTTCATTTGTGAAACGGTCGGTTCATATTGCAAGTTGGTTTTTTTGTGGAAAATCTCGAACCCTTCTACTCCTACTTTTAGTCCCGCATTGCTCGGGATGGAGAACCCTGTCCCATGACCCTCCTATATATATAGGGGTATTGGGGGATTCTCAAAGTACAACTCAGTGCAACCAATTGCTCTGCAAAGTTGTCATTCTCTCTGGTTTTGGTAACCGAGAGAGAGCCTGAGCAAGTGCTACCCGTAAAGGGAGGCGCAACAAGGGAAAGACAATTGCAGTTACAACTGGAAGCAGGAGAGTGTGTTGGAGACTAGTACATCAATAGGAGGGTGCGAGTCCTTCCAACTCCTTGTGGGACAAGGAGTGTGGAGTTCCAGGTGGTCCGCGTGGACTACTTCAGAGGCGGGAGGTTTTTGCCGCTCAGGAGGACAACTGTCAATCCCGACAGTCCCGGTGAGAGGAGGAGTCGTCAGTCCCGGTGCGACCAGGAGCTGCACAGACACCGTCCAAGACCGGAGGTGAAGATCGTGCAAGGCGTGAGGTATTGTCGCCGAGCAAGCCTCGGGACAAGGTATGATTCCACAAACCATCCTTTCCTATTATATAGACGTTGACACGTTTCCTTGTTCCGGGTTTGGGGGAGAAATTTTTTTGTTTCTACTGCCTTCTCTGCCTCCCTTAAAACCCAACAGTGGTATCAGAGCCACGTCAACTGCTCTATATTTTAGGAATATCGATATGATCGATTTTGGTTTGTCCCCTTTATTTATTGCATACGATGCGAATAATATTGGCTTTATGCATGTCCAATCCTAAATCCACAAATCCCAATTACATATAGGATATGTATTATTAATGCACTCGATACGCATCGCCCTTAAACGAGTTTTGTGGTGGATGTATAGTGTGGTTATGGCCAATAAACCCTATCTGTGTATGGTTCTTTGTGGCTGCTTGCATCTCGATCTGCGCACCGATCTTTCCTCTCCTATTCTTGATGTAACTCGAAATAATTCAAGATTTCTTTCCTACCTTTTCTTCCCTCGAATGTAACTCGAGGTTTCTCCTTTTCACAATGTAAAATAGGATAGATTTTTATTTCCTATTATGTCAAAGAATGACGGCCATCCTGACGACAGCTGAGACGATCGGTTCAAGGCATGAACCGATTAGTTGACGTTCCAGACGATCGGTTCAAGGAGTGAACCGATCGGTTGATGACCGATTCGAGGAGCGAGACGAGTGGGTGGCGGCCATGAAGAGATGCACGACGACCAGGCGAACCGATCGATTGGAGGAGCCAACCAATCGGTTGGTGGCACCCAGTCGACCGGGCCAGAATGAGAAAGTCAATCATGTGATGAGTTGATCTACTCCGAAGGCAAAGCACAGAGTTCATCTTGTACAGGTTGCATGTGATGTAGACCTAGATGACTGTGATTCCTCTTGGCTCGAGGAATCACATTAGGATGGCCATAATCATCGCTTTTATCGTTTTGCATGTTTTCCGTGGGATATAGCATGTATATGATACATACTATGTATTGTGGTGATTGTATATGTATATGTATATAAAAACCAAATCCCTCATTAAATATTAAGTATTAGATGCCTTCCAAATGCGACACACATGAAAAGCTTGATCGACCAAGTGTGGGCACGCCCAAGTGTGGTGCACCGTCTATCTCGTGGAAGCGTGAAGGGTGAATGTGTGGGTCTGCCCAAGCAGGGTGCATATTCATCGTGTTGGCTTTTGGTCAGACTTAACAAGGTGACCTAGATAGGATCTAGCACCTTGAAACATGGAGATGCTCATGGCAAGGAGTTGCATATGACATCTTATCAAGAGTTGCATATGATGCAATTGGCAAGTGTTGCCTACCTGAGAGATCTAAGTTGTGGGTGACAGCCCAAGCTGGTCCATGACTTAGAGGATTTCAGGATCTTTCCCACTAGAAGGTTGTACGTTGCAATCTTCCAAATTGATGGTGAGGGCTATCAATTTGAAGTAAAATAGTGGGAGCGATAATTAATTAAAGGCCTAATTATATCATCAATTTTTCAAATCAATCAAATAAGTCAAAAATGAGTTTTTGGACTAAAATTGCATATTTTCCTTTTGTAGTACAAATGGCAACAAACAACAATCACTTTTCTTTGCGATCGGTCCTTGAAAAGGACAAGCTAAATGGGACAAACTTCCACGACTGGTATCAGACATTGAGAATTGTTCTCACTCAAGAGCGTAAGCTCTATGTCCTGGATACTCCAATTCCATAGGAACCCGCTCCTAATGCACCAAAGACAGAAAGGGATGCTTATAAGAAGCATTCTGATGATGCCATTGATGCAAAGTGCTTGATGTTGTGTTCTATGAACCATGAGTTGCAGAGACAACATGAGAACATGGGTGTCATTGAGATGATTCAGCATCTCAGGAACATGTATGAAGATCAGGCACGACAAGAGAGATACAATGTCTCAAGGGCGCTGTTCAAGTGCATCATGACAGAAGGAGATCCAGTTGGTCCTCACACACTTAAGATGATTGGGTATGTGGAGAACCTACAAAGACTGGGATTTCCACTGAGCCAAGAGTTGGCTACTGACGTGATACTGTAATCGTTGCCAGAATCCTACAGTCAGTTTGTGATGAACTACAACATGAACAACTTTGATAGGCCACTGTCAGAGTTGTTGGGCATGTTGAGGATAGCTGAGATACAGATGAAGAAGGACAAGCCTAAGTCTGTGATGGTGATCACGAACAAGAAAGGCAAGTCCAAGCGCAAGGGCAAGGGAAAAGCTAAGAAAGGTTCTGATGCTAGCCAGGAGCCCAAGACATCTTCAGCTCTCAAGGCCAAGGGAGGCGTGACCAAGAAAGGAAATCGCCACCATTGTCAAAATCTAGGACATTGGAAAAGGAATTGTCCTCTCTATCTGGAAGAACAAAAGAAGAAGGAGGCGACTGACGTCTCTACTTAAAGGTGTTATGAAAGTAAACTTGTAACACATTTTGAGGTATATGATACCAATATATAAAGTGTAAAGCACTCATAATTAGGGCAAGTGTTGCCACCATAGATAGGAGTACTTTAGTTTATTTTCAGCCTATAAGGCATGTAATCCAGTTATGAACTTCTATTTCATATTTGCCAATAGATAGAAACACTTTATTTTTGCGTATTATGCGACAATGATGGCAATTAATAAAGTTGAGTTTTCAATCTTAAAGATATGATCTTTGTGGCAATGCCTTATTTATCTTGTGGTATTTGATATGCATAAGATAAAATGATACCTAAAAGTTATAAGATAACTCAAACAATAAAATTAGCATCAATCATGAGAAATTCATTTCTAGTTTCCATGTGATGGATAAATCTAGACTCTTTTGGTTAGAGAACCAGTAAGAGACATGAATATCTTGGACATGATTAATCAATCTTCACTAAAAGTAGTGGGAGAATGATTATCCTATTAGGTATAATACATGTGATGTATTTACATACCTATTGGAACAAATGCTAATACTTCAAATGGTGTTTAGAGAAATACCAATATGAATATCTTGAAGTGTTCAAGATTATCATAGATGAAGTGCAAATTTGGTAAAGTGCTAATTCTTGATGAGATCAATGAATGAAATACTTGGACCAAGTGTTTGAGATCCTTATGAGTTATTATGATAGTGTATCATAGTGAACTCATGATTAAGGCATGGTGATGTCTAAATCAAGAAGGAATCATACTCTAAGGAGTTAGAGAATGATTATCAAATAACTGAATTCTTCTTAAATAAAGAATACGCTTCACTACTAAAGGACATTAAGAATCACAAGGAGTTATGAGTTCTTATATCATTGACAGATACACCTCAATTATCTATGTGATGAGTTGTTCATGTGTTGAGTCAACTATCTAGATGAATATGAGGAACCAAATTTTGAGTTATGGTTTATGACAATTACATACTAAATGACATCCATGTGAACCATAAGGTATGACCTTGATGGTAGCACTCATTGGATCAAATCCATAAGTGCAAATGAGTCTTAAGTGTTAAGACACATGGATAATATTTTGAGAAGGATGATGCTTGTTGATTGCAAATTAATGACTAAGACATTTAGCATATGGATACTAAAACCGTATTCCTATGAGGAATAAAACAAGGATGTGTACGTGACACAACCTAAAAGGTTTATGAATCCACTAATGCAAATGAAGTCTATAAGTTACAATGGACTAATCAATGTGATTGATTGAGTACAAGCAACTCAAAATTGGATCTTTACTTTGATGATATAGTCAAGGGGTTTGACTGATATGTCAAAGATAAAGAAGGGATCTATGATTTAGTGGGAGCGTGTTCACATTCCACATGTTTATGTGAAATGGAAATGTTCTAGAATGGAAATCCAAAAGTGGAAATTATCTTTAAAGGAAGACAGAGATGTTTCCTATGTGATAGGAATAGAGATATATAGAGATAGTTCTCGAAAACCTCTTGACCTGGAAAAGAGAGAGCATACATTGGTAATCTGTACTGAAGGGTTCAGTACGCACATATTAAGTGGGAGAAAACGTGTCCATGTTACATGGAGTTAGTATCCCAAGGCCAAGTGTCCAATTATTATGAAGAATGGGAACACTAAGAGTAGATATGGATCTATCATGTATGTAATCATCCCATTATCTTGCATGGAAAGAACAAAATGCATTCATCATCTTGTATGTATGACATAGCAATATGATGTGCTCATCTTGATAACTCGTATGTGGGACATGACGAGTGGATGTCTGTCTGCTTCCAGTAAGGGTTACTGGAATACCATGAGAACTTGATAAGTACTAGTTCAATGGAGATAAGGAAGAGTTCAATGCAAAGAGTTACATTGATGCAAACTTCTGAAAAGGACAGAAAAATTAATCGCAATATATATATATATAGGATATATAAAAGTGAAAGTATGTTGATAATTGGAAACGTTCCAATAAAGTTGTTTAAAAGGAAATGTCGAGTATCCGTGTGTTACAGAATAGCAGTGGATACTATATAGATTTGGAAGTTTATGAGATGAACTTACAGATATTCCGGTCATTGATGACAAGTATGGAATCCTTGATCATGCAATGTGGCTAAAGGTTAGCAAACGAATACTGGATCACATATTACGACAACTCCATCTCATACGTGTGACGTACAGTGAAGAGATGTGAGACATGCAATTAATACTGACTTTGAAAAGGTGTTGCCATTACTCACTATGTTCGCACTAGAGCATAGTAACATGTGGGACATGTTTGAAGATCACTATGAATATGATTCAAAGGTGATTGGCTCGGAGTGCAAGTGGGAGTCTGTTGGTATGTATGCCCTAAGAGCCAATCATGGGATGATTGGTGGGATACATTAAGATTGATTTGATAAACATCAAAGGCAAGCTTCCAATTCTTTCTGGTTCATTCATATGAGATAGTGATAGAATAGATTGAATGTCTAGAGAATGACAATACTCAATGACGTATGCTTTCAGGTTGAGGACCTGAACGATGAGATCATACGGATGCTAAGAGTTTGTACATTCTTATTATGTCTCTAGTCGGATGTCATTGTGGAAGGTAGATAGACATCAATGACACACAAGACTAGATTGTGGTGTTGGTTGATGACAGAATCTCATTAGTCATGATATAGAGATATCAAACCAAACACATAGGTACTTGTTAGAGAACAAGGTACCGGACAGACCCACCATGAGTTTGACACATGGAAACATGACATGGTAGTCACATTCAGTACTCACAGTGATGGTGGTGAATGTGATTCTTTGACCTGAAATCACTACACTCAACACATGTTGTTGGGTACACTTTGACATCATCAAACGCAGTCCTGAAAAATGGGTTGTTATAAAGGTGATGATTGGGTGGCTTTGACACATGGGGCTTTTGAGGGGTGAGTGATAGACATGGGATTTGTCCCTCCTGAGGGAGTTTGATATCCAAGGCCACTTGATGAGTAGGATTGAAATAGGTGTGCACACGCATGTGTGAATCAATATGTGATATTGATGTCATACATATCTCTTCCAATCTACTCTGAGATCAAGAAAGTGAATGAACGATGACAGGATGACTGTTCCATGCCTCGAGTTCATTCGGGATATCAGCGGAAAAGGAATTATACATTCACTATAACACCATTCACGAATTGTAGGATTGAAAGTTGTTCTCCAACTTTCTACTTTCACTTGGGTAGCATTGATGTGTGACTAGGCACCACTCTTTGCTTGTGAAGTCATAAGTGTTATGGACTTTCACTGCCAACGTGAAATGGACCTGCAGGGTCACACACATAGGATTTAACCTGGAAGAGGAGTTTTGTCCACTAACAATGTTTAGATTGATTACTAAAGGAGTTTAGCAGTTCAATTAAACACTCAATTGATTGATAGCTCAAAATCATAGTGTTCAAGGTGTTGGACAGATTGATTAGAGTATCAGATTGATTGAAATCGCAATTGACTGATTCTGCACAATCTGCACTCCCAACCGATCGGCTCATGTGATGAACCAATCGGCTGAGCTTGGTGAACCGGTCAGCTCAAGTGTTGATTCGATCGGCTCAAGGATAGGGTGAACAATTGCTTCAAGTGTTGAAATGATCGGTTCAACTGTTGCAACCGGGCAAGTTGGGAAAGTAGGATTGGTGAGAATTTTCCTTTCGTTTTACTTTCCTAATTTGATTGGAACAAGGATTGGTATTCAATACCAATTAGAAACAAAAGTTGGAAAGTCAATCAGGAACTGGTCAAGACCACGAACTGACCGGTTTAGAAGTGAACCAACTGGTTCATGAGTCCCGACTGATCAGTTGAGGTGTCAACCGACCGGTTCAGGTCCCCAAATGACCGTTTCATTTGTGAAACGATCATTTCATGTTGCGAGTTGGTTGTTTTGTGGAAAATCTTGAACCCTTCTACTCCTGCTTTTTGTCCTGCATTGCCCGGGGTGGAGAACCCTGTCCCATGACCCTCCTATATATATAGGGGTATTGGGGTCTTCTCAAAGTACAACTCAGTGCAACCGGTTGCTCTGCAAAGTAGTCGTTCTCTCTGGTTTTGGTAATCGACAGAGAGCCCGAGCAAGTGCTACCCGCAAAGGGAGGCGCAGCAAGGGGAAGACAACTACAGTTGCAACTGGCAACAGGAGAGTGAGTTGGCGACTAATACGTTAATAGGAGGGTGTGAGTCCTTCGAACTCCTTGTGGGACAAGGAGTGTGGAGTTTCAGGTGGTCTGTGTGGACTACTTCAGAGGTGGGAGGTTTTTGCCGCTCAGGACGACAACTGTCAATCCCGACATTCCCGGTGAGAGGAGGAGTCGTCAGTCTCGGTGCGACCAGGAGCTGCACAGACACCGTCCAAGACCGGAGGTGAAGACCACACAAGGCGCGAGGTATTGTCGCCGAGCAAGCCTCGGGACAAGGTATGATTCCACAAACCATCCTTTCCTATTATATAGACGTTGATGCATTTCCTTGTTCCGGGTTTGGGGGAGAAAATTTTTTATTTCCGCTGCCTTCTCTGCCTCCCTTAAAACACAACAAAGATGTCATAAGCACTATGAGAGATCTTGGTATTGATGAGGGATTTATTAATATATGTGATGTTAAGAGGAATACCTAATCTACCGGATGGTTATTTTGGTTGAATAAATAGTTATTTTCTAGTTAATATCTGAAAAAGTCCAAATATGACGTTATTATAGTGTTGATGGGTGTTTTAAGTATTCTGGTTTGACTCAAAAGAAGCCATGCAATGCAGGATATACTGATCTCACTTAAGTGTGACTCCTTGGGTAGCCAATATAGGATTAAGATTGTGTTCTATACACTATACATTTAGTTTTTCTTGGAATTGATATTTTTATTGATAATGAAAGCCAGTAGCCATTCCTGAGGCAAAAGATAGGAGGAACATTATTAGATCTCTTAGTGTAGTCAATGATAAATTTTATGATAGCCATATGAATGTCATGAATTTAAAACTCAGGATTAAATTACTCATAGAGATTTTCAGGATGAATGAGATCAATGGATTGGTCATATATAGACTGCATGGTAAAGAGAGGCTCAGAGATACAAAAGAAATAATAAAGGCACTAATAAAAAAATTAAAAACATTCTATGCAATCATGAATTTTAAGACAATGGGTTTAGCAGCGGGAGGCAGGATGGTGATGTAATTCCAAGTAAGATTGGCGCATATTTCATCTACAACTTCCTTTATAGAATCAAAGTTTTCATATATATAGATATATAAAAGTAGAAATTTATATGATGGAAATCAAATAGAGAGAGAAGATATGTTGCTCCAAACTAGCTTCAATAAATAATAAAAAAAGAAAGGATTTTGAGGAAGCAAAGATTTGCACCTTTGTACTACTTAAGTATGGATGGGATTAATGACATTGAATGAGACAATCTTATTGGAAGGAGGAGGAGGATGAGCGACCCTCTCATCCCTATGGTTCATGGGATTCTTGCCTTTGTAGTTAAGAAATGGCATTGTGGCTAAACATTTAGGAGAAAGAGAAATAGTGCTAGAAGGGGGAGAGAGAGAACCAAAGTAGGATAGAAAAAGAGAGATAGTAGTGAGGGTTTGGAGGTTGGATGTGGAGGATATGACAAAAGTAGAGAGGTTGGTCGATATGAACTAATTGAGAGGGTTCAATCTTGAATGGAAGACCCTATACAAAAAAGCTCAATACAATGTCATCGACTAAGATGGGTTCATAGGTGACTCGACTGAAATGTAGTTTTAAAAGTCTGCCAACCACTTCGTTTGTGGAGATAGGCTTAGGGCCATATCGGCCAATGAAACTGACTACCCAAAGGGTACACTTTCTACAAAACTAGATTTAAAAGGCCTTGAAAATATAATTGTGAACCTAACATGTATACTGATATTTATACAAACTAGAGTTATCACATGCCATTTTGAAGATAAATCACTACAAACAAGATATTTGTTGATTTTCGCTAAAAACCCATGTAATAAAGCATTCCAAACATGGAAATCTCAATCAAACACAAGCACACGATAGGCAATTTTAAACATAATATAGGCATATGAGGAACATTCTAGATAGGAGATATAAAAGTGTCATCAATGGTAATGATAATAACCTTTTATCTTATGAAATTGAATCACCTCATAATAAGAGGTTTAGTAAAAATATTCAACAATTGATTATTTATGTCCACATAAGTTATATATATGTCTTTCTTAGATATGTGATTATAAAAAACTGATGACAGACCTCTACATGTTTAGCTCTAATATGCAATATACGTTTGTAAAAATGTTTTATTGAACTAGTATTGAAAGGAAGAAGAAAGTGGTGATTTACTAGGGTTTTGATACGAGTTTGAGAATTTCATATGTGGGCTGCATTTTTAAGGTGTTTTCATACCTTAGGGTGAGTGGGAACTTCCTTTAAACTGTAGATTGCATGAAAATGAGTTAAATAATAAACAATCTTCAATTTCTTAGTATGCGACTACAAACCCTAAATTGTCTTTTTTATCTAGTTTTTGTAAAATGATATGAAATGGATTATTCCTCTATTGTGATAAATTTCATATTGTTCAATAATATTATAAATTAAAACAATCCATCCTAATGACAATTCCCTAAGTAATTGCAGAGGTTATAAGAATATACTAAAATTTAGGATTTTCAGCTATGACTAAAATTGTTGTATATTTAAATAAAGAATGTTGTTTATCTGAATCTCCTTGTTTATGAATGATTTTTAATATGAATCATAGTACATATATGTTAGATACTATCTTGAATTTAATGTGATGCAATCAGTGTTTAATTGATATCTCAGTAAAGAGGTTAGAACCCTAAATGAGTGGAAAGTTGGAAATTTGCGAATATATTGTGAAATCAATTTGAAGTGTTTCTTTTGACATCAGCAGTTTTATTTATTTAATTTTATTCTTGATGCATGATATCTCAGTAAAGCAGTCTTTATTCAGTGAATGCTTATGATGCATTGAATCCTTATGCGAGTCATGTGATAAGTGAATGAGGTGAATGAAACCCTAAGGATAGGGTGTTTAGTGAATAAAGTATTATGATGTTGATGTTTCTCATTATGAGATGTATAGAAGCTTAAAAGTTCATTATGTGATAAATATTATCAGATGATCTATGAAATGAACAATTTATAAAGCTAAACAAAGGCACATTTATGTGATGATTGAACAATGAATTTAAAGAGTAAATTAGACATTTAGAAGTCCTAAATACTATAGAATCCTCACATGATGAGGCATGCACTGTGGAGAAGAAATGGTTGTTCTTACTTGAGGTAGTCCAGATCGAGGTAACCTGGAGTGCACTAGTAGGGTGCAGACGTCTTGATTAGTAAGGTGGACTCCTTACAATTGTGTAGTTGTGTGACACCCAACACCAACCGGGGATGTTGGTGGTACATGTGTTGCATGTTGTAGTGATCAGTGGTTAGTAAGTCCAATGATGTATGATAAGCCTGAGGGCTTTGACTCACTGTCGGAGTACCCAGGTTGAGAGGTGGAGTTTGAGATATTTGACCACTCCCATTAGTTGTCGAGAGGCAGACGTGCCAAGGCCCACTACAGACGGGTTCTTACTTGAGAGATAGGCTTAGGAACACGGGCATGCTTCAAAGCCTTGTATAGTGAGATTGTAGCTTGCTGTGATGCTTTCACATGTTGTAGTACACCTCATGTGGGTTCAGGGCATAATAAGATGAATGAGAGGTTAACCAAGTATGTATAGTTATTCAATTATTCTTTGTATGTTTCAGAATTATTAGTTATCTTTGTGATTAATCAATCATGGCCATATATTGATTCACTCTTGTAGATATCTAGAGTATCCTACCATATTTATGTTTGTGAATGATTAGTGACTTTAAAGCTTACTGTTGTTATAATTGATATCAGTTTCTCAACAATATATCAATAATTATATAAGTGATATAAACTATTTCTTTGAAGTACTCATTCATAGAGAGAGCAGGCTCACCCCTCCACTCACATTTTTAGGGATAACTCATGGACTAAAGATGTCATTGCATTAGAGTAGATCTGCCACATGATT
This sequence comes from Alisma plantago-aquatica, assembly GCA_963693085.1. NCBI lineage: Eukaryota > Viridiplantae > Streptophyta > Magnoliopsida > Alismatales > Alismataceae > Alisma > Alisma plantago-aquatica. The sequence continues at coordinate 1,007,428,600 of OY856412.1, forward strand.
GAAGTATGAGATTAGTTAAGGTCAGTCGTTCCCTATCACTCTATGTCCTTGTATAGAAGTGAGAGAGTTGTAAATGATAATGAGTAACTTTGTTTCCTTAATAATAGATAATGTATCTGATTATCATGTCGTACATACATGTAAGTGTGAGAAATAGAATGATTGTTTAAATGTGTATCTTTATAGTTGAAATTAGATTAGTGTAGTCAAGTTTTAAATCACCTCAAATATTTTGATTATCAGATTGAATGTGCATAAACAACGAGATTGAAATGAAATAAGGGTGATCAAAATTATGTTTAAGATCTCAAACGTATTCCCTAATCCCATGATTAGTGGTAACCGTGGGATGTGGGTGTAACACCAAGGTTCCATGGAATATTAGAGGTCCCTTATTCTTTTTCTTTTTCTTGATCTTTTGGCCACCCTCATATGCCAAACCACTTCTATACACTTGTTGAGTAGAGTATCTAGGATTTCATTTACAGACTTCTTTCCCTTGATGAACTTTGCAATAAAGCTCTAAGCATATGGTTATAATTAAAGAAATAGGTATAGGGTCGACACATTGATTATTTTTTTTTCAAAATTTGTTTGAGCCATATGCATCCAAAGGTGCATGCATGGTTTCTAAGGGATATAATTTTATCCTAATCAACCGACTTTATTGAGAAAAATAAGTTAGCAATATCATCTCAATCATGCAAATTTTTTTCCTATAAATAGATGGATTTAGTCAAATAAGATTCATTCTCAAGTGTAATGCTAGAAACTTGATTTAAAGGCAACATAGGTCTAGATTCAAGATCATTTACTTTAGTAATAAATATATCCTTTTATTCTAATCATGAAAAGTTCATCAAGATAAATTTGGTTTTCACCTTTATGCATATTTATATGTTTAAGATAAATACCATTTCTAGTTTCAACACCATTATATTGCAGTTCAAGATCAAGTTCAAGCTCTTATAGATTTCTATGCTACTATTCAAAACATTTTTATTTTTCTCAAGAGGTCTTATTATAGCATGAAAGTAACTAATGGATTTTCCTTTTTTTTTCTTTGACTTGCATTTAGAATAAGAAGTGTAAGAAGCATGAAGAATATAAGTAGGAGCTTATTTAGTGAGTTCATGGAAATTTACCTCAATGACTTCTTTAATAGTTGTTTCTATGATTGCCATGTTACATTAATATTAATTTGATCTAGAGCCACTAGAGGAGGAGAAATTACAAGTAGCATGAAAATTGTTTCCTTGTTCTTTCCTTCTTGTCTCTCTTCTTGTGGTTTATTTCGTTGTGGATACCACCTTTCCTCTTATGTCTATTTTTGCGATGATGTTTTTGGATTTTGGACATTCATTCTTGTAATGACCCTTTTTGACCACATTTTATAGCACCCATATGTACATGAGGAGGATTTTCTCATGAAGTGCTTGCCTTTGGAGTAGTGAGCTTCCAGGTCGCTTGGATTCCAATCTTCACTTGAGAAAGGAGTAGGGTTGGTTCATGACTTGAGCTTTCACAAGTGCCCCTACTAGAGATTCAAGTGAAACCTCCTCCTTCTTCTTAAAGGACCATTCTTTTTCCTCTCCTTCTTGTGAGTTGAGTCTAACTTCATAGGCTTGAAAATTAGCTATAAGTTCTTCAATAGGGATAAGGTAAAGATACTTGGTTTCTTCTATGGTTATCACCTTCTTGTCCATAGGAAATTACAAAAGTAGAGAATGTTGTTCACCTCTTCATTTTCCATGGTACAGACTAAGGAGGCAAGACCATTTACAAGGGTGTTGAGATTTGAACATATTTCATCCACACTCTCCACCTTGCACTTTTGAAGCCTTCAAAATGTGAAGTAAACATATAGACTTTTCATTCCTTGACATTTTCCATCCCTTCATATGTGATTCATAAATTATCCCGTATCTCATGTGCTTTATTCAAATAAGAGATGCGGTTTAATTTTTTGGTGTAAGAGTAGAGTAGAGGATGCTCATGGCTCTTGCATTGAGTTGGACTTTCTTGAAGCTTGCCTCATTTTGAGTGCTCATCTCACCTTATGAATGTGTGTGAGGAGACCTACTAGTTATCACATATCAAAGATCACCCCTTAAATGTAGAATTGTATCCTTATCTCCCAATAGAGGGAGTCAGTGCCATCCAAGATTGAAGGACACACAGAGAATCCATTGTCAATGTTAAGTGAACCAAGCATGTTTACACCCATCTTCTTTTACTCATAGGAGTAATATTTTAGAAAAAACCTTTGATGACACCACTGTTGATCTATGAGAACTATATGAGGGGTGCATAGACTCAAAAACACTTACACAAAATTTGTTATAGCTTCAAGTTATAAAGAAGTTTGAGTGAAAATAAGCAAGAAAATTAGGGATAAGAGAGATTGAATAAGTCAGAATTGAACACAAGTATTTTTTGTGGTTCCAATCTCTAAATAGAGATGTACCCCACTGCCTAGAGAAGTCAACCCTATGATTTATAACACTTGAGTACTACTTTATATTTATTATAAGAGTTACTCCAAGAAGACCTTCTCTTTTTAAAAACAAAGAGTAACCAGCTTCCCTTTAAGGTCAAGGGAGAGAATAACCTTATAATGTCTTACATATCCAATTAACAAGGGTGTTTGACCCTCACCAAGACTTGCACACCCTTGACTTTAGATCTTCAGCCTTGAGCCTTCACTTTATAAGGAAGAAATATTCAAATTACCAAGCTTTGAGAGTGGTGATTGAAGGAATGAGATTAGAGAGATTAACAAAGATCAAAATGAAGCTATCTCTCTCAAAAAAAATCCTAGATCACTCTTAATGACAGTAGAAAGTAATCAATATTAAGAATGATTGAGAGGATCAAGGGGATTTTCCACCCAACTATAGAATACAAGCATGAAAGGAAACCTTGGTATAAAGTCCTATGATTTATATTTGTACTTGAGGGTTCCCACAAGCCAATAGTGTACCTAAGTCTAAATACTAGTTGTTTTAGAGAGGTTGGTTGCTTTTTGTGGATTTTTAGATATGTCGCTCTCTCATTTCGATGATGAAAATATTTCCCATTTGTGCCACAAACATTTGCATTTAGTATTTTAATTGATCAAGAAACTTATACGAGATCCAACAACAAAGAACATGTTGTAATATGTATGTTTGAATGATTGTACATCTAGTTGTAATCTGTATATGATTTGTACAAATATGTTTTGTTCAACTTGTTAGGAATGGTGTAAGAACAAGTGATGATTGGCCAATTCCTATCCTAAATCCTACTCCACAAATATATCAAGTCTTTAGGATAGTTAGATGTCATTAGAAAATCATTTGATATGTTTACCAAAAATATAAAATATTTTATAGGGAATATGTTGGTCTAATTCTACTTCAACGGAGATCCATTTTAGTTAAAGTGCACCTCGAACGAGAAAGATTTGTTATAAAGAAGAGTCATTGAAAACTTTCCTGAGAACAACTCTCAATCAAAGTACAGTTTGACTGAGATACTTTTCGATCGAACTACAGTTCGATCGAGTATGTTCTACAGTCAAAATCTATATTAGTTTTCTGTCCATTGTAAAGTTGATTTATGGTATCCTAATGGCTATTTTAACACTTAACTCCGTCTAAACACTCCAAATTTCTATATTGACCATTCGTAAGTGTTTTTTATATATAGGAGTAGCTTTTGGAAACATAGAACACACACTTAGAGTTATGTATTACATGCTACCCTATTCCAAGCTTAGATACTTTTCTATCTCAATCTATGTCATAGATTAATATTAGTGTCCATCTCCACCAAACATATCCTTATCAAATATTTTTTTAGAGTCAATCATCAATGTTCATAGAGAACTAAAAATTGTACATCTTGTGAGAGTTGTAATTTCTTCTTCCTCTCTTATTATATTTAATTATTCTTGTTGCTTCCAACTACTTCTTGCAAGAATCTTGTGGGGAAGCATTTTGGATTACTTCTCGCAAGAAGGTAGCGACTAAGACTGTACCTGATTGCTATCTAATCTATTGTGCAAGTTTTCCTTGATCTAGAAAAGGAGTGTTGTCTTGAACCAAGAAAGACACTAATTATTTTGTCTATTTTATATCTGTGAAGAAAAGGAATAATATATTGGTTGGAAATATTATTTGTCTAGGTAATGGACTGATGTCTTTTGATGCAACCACTCCACATATTGTGTTTTGTTGTTGTTTTTATTGTCTAATTACTTTCTTTATATTTCTGATGCATTACCTTTTATGTAAGTTGCAACTAAACTTCCTTTGTGTTTTAAATTGCCTAGGTTATTTTTTAGATATATTCACCCCTCTCTAGAGCACTACAATCGGTATCAAAGTAGGTTTCAAGGAACTTAGACAAGTCAAAAGGTGGGAGAAAATCACTTGGGATAACTCAACCTTGAAGGAATTGAAGTCATGAGGCTGACACTCTTTGATGGGTCGAATTACACATATTGGAAGAGGTGCATACAATTTTTCATACAAAGTTTGAGTTTTGACCATTGGAAGATGATTTTCCTTACCGCATGAACCTGCAACATTGGAGATGGAGGGATGGAATCCAAATACGGTAAGAAAGGCAACTAAAAATGCCAGAGTAGTAAGTATTTTATACTCTTATTTATCTCCTAGTGAATTTAATAGAATCTCCTCTTGAAAAACCACCTATGAAATATGAAGAAAACTCTTGCTTACACATGAAGGAACCTAGAAAGTTAAAAGTACAAAATTAATTTGTTGAAATATAAGTTTGAATGATTTTGCATGACTAAAATTATGACTATGCATGACATGTATGTTAGATTTTCTACTCATATAAATGGTTTGAGTCCTTTACAAAATCATATAACTAAGAAAGAATAAGTATCTAAGATACTTATATCTTTTCCTCCTAAGTTCATAGATAATGTAACAACTATAGAACAGTCTAGGTAACTTTCCAAGTTGTAGATGGAGTAGATTATTGGTAACTTAGAGACACAGGAAGTTAAGCTTCAAGGGGAGACTAAAATAGAAGAAGAAGAATAATAATAATCTGACAAGAAAAATGGAGTGACATATAAAGCACAAGCTGAAAAGTCATATTTTTTTAGTGATTCATCTAGTAGTGAATATGAAGTACCATATAATGGTAAGAAATATATATATTCTTCTTCTAATAGAAATATTAGATCTTTTTCTATGAGATGTAGGATAGTAGAGAGAAAGGACATTGGAAACATGAATGCCCAAAGCTCAAGAAGAAGAAAAAGGAAAAAAAATAAGATCAGAAGAAGAATAAGAATGCATATACTACTTGGGATGATTCTTCAAACTCAAAGGCAAGTGATGAAGAAACATGTCATCTTGTAGTTGAATGCCTCATTGCTGAACATGAAGACAATGATGAACAAGAAGAAGAAGGTCCATAAGGTAATGATGATGAGGTATATCCCTCCAAATTTTATAAAGAATAACTTCTTTGACTTGTCAAACTTTTTTTTTTGGTCGGTCAAAAAAGCGTGTTACTATAATACCAAAAACTTTGGGCACGAAGTACCCCATACATCAAAGCTAACAAACCTTGATACCAACAAGTTGGTAAACAAGGTCAAGGGACCAAAAGGATCTAAACAAAAATTGTACATAAGGCTTTAACTCTAAACAGATCGACCTAATGATGTGAAGCCTTGTGCATAGTCAAGCACTCAATCGCATAAGAACACCCACAAAGTATGAGCGCAAAGGCAATACATACAGGCTACACCCCATCAGACCAAAATCTCTAGGGACAAAACACTTACACTACAATCCTAGGCTTTGTAAGGTATTTAGGACTTAGATATATACCAAGCCAGCAACTGGAAGCACAAACACATCCTGCTAACTTACCAGAACCAATCACTGCAGCAACAAAGAACAGAAGAGTCCTATAATGTGGACCACATAACCTCTCATCACTAGCTTTTGATACACCCACAAATTGTGATGAGTGGGGATCGAGATCAGGCAGCATAGTCATCCTTTGCTCCCTGGCTGACTCCAGCTTGCGATCCAAAGAATCATGACAGAATGGACATGCTCAGAAATAATCATCAATTGGCCCGAGGCCAAAACACTGGACGAGGAAACCCGGCCAGGACCCTATGCCCCTGTTTGCACAAAGGCATTCCAACAAACACCTCGAAGGTGTTCCATCTTCACATCTTTACAACAGCAGGAGGTAGCCAACAAATGCCATGAGCGCCTCAGCAAAACCTGCACCCATCATCCCGTGGTGAAGCACCTGCTAGAAGACGGATGAGGTCCCTCTGTTGTGTCGAACACCTAGAGGGTGCTCTACCTTACAGCAATAGAGGGCCAGCCACACCTGATGTGCGAAGTTCCTGGGGTCAATCGGTTGGAGAAGACCCACAGCATCGACCAGGATAGGGGCTCCCTCAAGCTTGGACTTTGAGAGACCAAAGCCAGAAGGTGCCTCGGCGGAACAGGACATACTCGATGGTGAAGCAGCACAATCTGAGGACACAGACTCGAGCCTCCCAACAGGGAGACCCGTCTCGCCTCCATAAAGTTGACCCGAGCGCATCAGGGAGCTCCCAGCCACCCAGGGAGGAGCCTCCACCGGAGTGCCTTGGCATCGTCCAACCACAGTCGGGGTCGCATCACCCTGGCTAACCAGGTACTCGGAAGGAGGAGACAAGATGCCGGTTAGGGAGGGGCGAAGCACCCCTACCCCTTCACCGGCAATGGCGGCACAAGCTCGGAACCTAGATCTAGAAGGAACATCTCCTCTCCAACCATCACTCTTGAACGGTGTGGAGTCGACCAGGTCGACATGCCGCCCCTATCCCAGATCTAGCCTCCTCGCATGCCACCCATCTCACTTTCTCCTGGACTGTCGAGGAGCACCCCACCGAATTGGCTTGATAGCTCTCCAGAGATCCATCACAAACCTTCAGCTGTAAGCTCGACCAAGGTTGTTGGAGGCCAGGGGGAGGGACGCGCAGAGACGGCGTACCCTCCCCCCAGCGGAAGCCGTCGGGAACCCTTCAACCTTTGTCAAACTTATTTTGGATAAATTTGAAAAGTATAAGAAAAAGAAAAATAAATTGGCAAATATTGTTGATTCTTCAAGTGAAGGACATAATGAGCTAAGTGATACATGTAAGAGATAAGGAAAGAATAGATGAGCTAAATCAAGTTTCTACTCTTTTAAATAAGTTGATTAATGTGGAGAAATAACTTATTTATTGCACATATTTTTGTTACGATCTTATATCTCAAATAAATGATGAGTTAATGGTAAAATTCTTATACTTGAAGAGAACATTTCTAGTAATAGAAAACTTTTAATTTCTAATATTGAAGATTCTTTCATGCTTACCAAGTAAAACGAAATTCTTAAGAGATTTTTTTTCATTCTCGGAATGGTTATTCAGGTACAGGTGGTCTTGGTTATATTCTAAGAAAGGAAAATTGGAAGAAGAAGCAAGGACCTACGTCTACAAAATCAAACATTGGTTCTTATTTTTCAATTAATCATGTTACATGCTTTCCTTGTAGAAGATTTGATTACTATGCTTTCTCATGCCCTTTCAAGAGAAAAAGTGACAACAATATGGTTTCAGTACCATCAACCTCTCTCTAGAGGAAATGTTATATGATCATGGGATTCATTATGTATTTTTTTTCATGAAATTTCTTGTTGGTTTGTCTTTAAATTGGTATATATATGTTTCTAATTGGTAGAGTTGTACTTCTACTGGATTAAATTATTTCAACAGACTATCTCTTTGTCGAAATAAAGTTCAACCAAGGGGTTGTTCAGTTAAAATACAGGTCAACTGAATTACTAACTATAAAATTTTAATTTGGCTATCTTGTAATTTGTATTTATAGTAGATTTTCTACATGTTTATTTCGTCTTTCAGGTCTAAAAAAATTTATTTTACCTATTGTAAAGATAGTCATCGCTCTCAAATAGATATCTTTATCTTGGTAGTTATTTTCTTTGTTTGAGCTTAATTTTTACGAATATGAGGTTAAGGGGTAGCTCAAATGATTTGATTTATGTTGTCATCTATGTTAAATTATTTTCTTAAATGCTTATCTATATAAATTATGGGCTTAAAATCCCTTGACTTTGGTCTAGAGATTCTTTCTTAACCTTGTATTGTGCTTAATGACAATATATATCATAGAGGATTTCAAATTCCTTGCATTGATATTGAGAAATTATTTTTTAAATGGTGTTATTCATGGAATCTCTACATAAATAGTGGACTTAAAAATTCCATATCATTGGCTTAGAGTATTGTTGTATGTTGTGATTAATGGGATCTTTATATCATAAAGTACTTAACATTCCTCACATTGATAATTAGACATTTTTTTGTTCCATGACCAAATATGGCTTGTTGTGTATATGACCTTCTATGAAATGTATCCTTTTTCAATTGGTTTATTCATGTTAGTTTCTCATTTCAACCAGTACACTCTTGTTTACCATTTCTTGTATATACATTCCCTATCCAAAATGTCTGTCTTTTTTTTTGGGGGGGGGTCTCCTTGAGGGGGAGAATAGGTAACTATAAACACTTTTTTACTTCAAAAATAGGGGAGAAAATTCCATGAAGATAGATTTAAATATCTACATCAATTGAAAGGTATGGCACTCCAAAGTGTCTACTTTTAAATTATCTCATGGAAATATTTTTCATCATAAAAAAGGGATAGATTGTAGGCTTTTTGGATATGCCACTCTCTTATTTTTATGATGCAAATATTTCCCATTTGTATCACTAACATGTGCATTAGTACTTACGGTCATCAAAGAACTTAGACAAGAACCAACAATAAAGAACATGCTATAATATACGTGTTTGGATGATTGTAGGTCCAGCTGTACCATGTATATGATTTGTATAACTGTATTTGTACAACTTGTAAGGAATGATGTAAGAACAAGTGATGATTCGACCAATCCTATACTAATCCCTTTTAGAGACTTATATGAAGTTTTTAGGACAGTTATGTGTAATTATAAAAACCATTTCATAATTTTTTAAAAAATATTGAATTGTTTATAGGGAATATTTTCATCAAACTTTACTTTGACTGAGATCCATTTTGATCTAACTCCACCTCGACTGAGAAAAAGAGTTGTTTGTAAACTTGCCTTAGAACATATTTCAGTCAAAGAATAGTTTGACCAAGATATTTTTTAGTCAAAGTACAGTTCGACTGAGTATGACGGTAGTCTTAATACATATTAGATTTTTATCCATCATAAACTTGACATATGAAATTCAAACTGCTAGTTTAACATTTAACTCGGCGCAAACACTCCAAACAGTTATGTCGACCACTCCTACATATTTCCTATGAAGAGAAGTGTCTTATGGACACTTAGAATACACTTGAGCAATCTATTACATGTTACCCTACTTCAAGCTTAGAATATTTCTTTCCTATCTTCATATAAGCCATAGATCAACAATAGTGTCTTTCTCCAACTAATATAACCTTTCCTAATCCTTATGAAGAGTCAACTATCACTTGTTTTAAGAGTTGTAATTTATCCTTTCTCTCTTATTATCTTTATTTTTTCTTATTGTTTTCAGCTACTTCTTGCAATAAGTCTATGGGGAAATTTCTTGGAGCTACTTCTTGTAAGAAGGTTGCGACCAAGGCAGGAGGTTGCTTGTAATATACTACATTGTGCAAGTTATCCTTGGTCTAGAAAACGAGGGTTGTCTTGAGCCTTAAAATACGCCAGTTATTTTACGTATTTTGTATGACTAAAGAAAAGGAATAAAATACAGGTTGAAAATCCTAGTTAGTAGCAACCAGGTAGTGGATTTACGTCTTTTGATGGTGATGAATGCATATTCATCTCTTATTTTTGCTTTATTTAGAATAATTAATTAGGACTTTTTTGTTAATTTTAGCTAATTCAAAAATAAATAGCACTTTCGTCTTCTTGATATACTTTTCCTGAATTCTTATGATATTTTTCTTAATTTTTAGGAATTATCTGAGTAATTAAATCGAGAAAATAAAAGATGAAGATATGAGGCTTTTCAAATATTCCTGTAGTGCCTGAGATACTCGTCACCAAAATAGCCATATCTTTTGCGTCTAAAGGAAGAATTTCAAGATAAAGTATGGAATGAAAAGAGAATTTATTGGCTACAAAATAGATATATTTTGCGGCAATTTTGGTGTTTATTTGGCTGCACAATTAACCAGTGAATGTAGCCTTACATTTTTCCGTAGAGTCTAATTTTAGTATATACCTTTCACCAAAATTGATATAACTCCCACATCCCAAGGCGGAATTTATTGTGCAAGTATGCATTGGAAAGATAATTCAATTATCTACAGGAAAAATATATTTTCGGGCCACTTACAAATTTTTGACTAGCCCAAAAATACGCTCGAAATCACTGTTGCGGGAAATTAATGCAAAAAGAATGCAAAAAATCAATTGTTTCCTCTATTGACTAGATCTAGAAAGTTAGCAGCCGCCAGTGGCCAATTCTTTTGCCCTAAACCTAATATATACCCCCTCCTTTTTCTTTAAAAGGAGGGGCACTTCCTCCTCCTTGGGCATCTCAGATTTTCTTGTATTAGTGCTCTGAAGCAATTTTCCTTGTATTCTTCTTCTAGATCTGGAATAAAGTGGCTTTGCATCTTTGTTACATGTTACACTTTCATTCCGCTTTAGTTCTAGATCTTCTTTTCTCTGTTCTTTAGTTATAGAGCATGGAATTAAGAACCTGGTCATTTCATAGTCTCTATCATAAGGATTAACTTCCTAATTTTGGGCTAGACTATGACCAAAGTACTTTCTTCCTCCATCTCCCCCTTCTCCTCAATCATGAGCGAGTAGTTCTATATCGAGGCAAGGGGAATAGCCCCTTAGCCATGGTTTGATCGAATTGTCTTTAATCAACTTCTTTAGAAGGTGATTGGTTTATTTAATTGATGATCTAGTGAAGTAATTACTCGCATAGATATATATGTTAACTCGAATGGAAATGACCATGGAAATCTAGGTTTAGAATGATTAAACCAATTCACATAGAGATTCTGATGTGACCATGAATTTATCTCTTTTCGGATGACGAACTAGGAAACATGAGCACCAGGACCAATGGGCTCATGTGGAGTTCATCTTTTGTGGATTTTTGTGACTCACATGTCGGCGCCTATTTGTCGATTACTTGTTAATTCGTTTTCTTATCTTGGCTAAGGTGGTGAAAACCCCTAAAGCCTCGATTCTCTTCCTTTGATTCCAATCACTGACTATCTTGTTTGCCTTAGTTTTTAGTCTTTTCGATTCATAATAGTTTCTTGTGCTAACAACAATCTTTGTTTACCTTTTTGTAGGACAAATAAAAGTATTGTTTAGTGCTTCTTTAATTTCAACAATTTTCTTCATTAGTGTAACCATTCATCACCCAAAATGATTTTATTTTTGTTCCAAATCTGAAAATACCAAAAAAAAATAAAAAAGTTCTTCAAACAATTGGGTTTTTAAGAAACAATCTTTAAAAGTTGTCCTTTGGGATTCAACCCTTTCTATACTAGCCTTAACTGGAAAGTTAAAAGGTTTAAACTCTAGGATTAACAATCTTAGTGATTGGTGTGTTAAGCGACACATAACAGATGGTACCAATCTCCATCTTGTGTTTTGTATTTGCATTGATTGTCTAGTTACTTGCTTTATATTTATGTGGCATTATCTTTTAAGCAAGTTGCAACTAACCTTCCTTTACATTTTAAATTGCATAAGTTTTGTTTTTAGCTCTATTCATCTCCTCTGGAGCACAACAACATGATTCACACCTCATAGGTCAAGGTACAACGACAATTAGAACCTTGACCGACAAAATTGTATGACTAGGGAAAATTGATCGAGATAGGCTCAAGACATTCTCAGTCGACAAAAATCCTTGAAAAAGTGCATAATTCATCCATCTAAAAAATTGTAATTATCACTTAAGCTTAGTTAGAAGACATGAAATTATTTCAAATAAATTACAACAAAAACCTAGGTGAGAATATATATATTCTTCAATTCTTAATTTTGTTTTATTTTGACTTGTAGTTCCCAAAACTGGGGTTTGTGAAATTGAATGCTTTGAGTGTATCTAATCATATGAAATGGTATCAAAAGAAATGTTAGATATGCATGATTGGAATGGTGAAATCGTCATCAAAACATGGTATATTGATTACCCTCAAGTCAACAAATGTGATGGAGAGAAGGTATACAAATACAATTAACAGTCAGATCACTACACTCTAGTATGACTACATGGAGATCCTGAATAAATAAAAAGGAGAATGGAAATAGAAAGGAAGATTATAATAAATTAGATTAAAGGACTCAAAAACCTAATATTTCCAATCCATTTTTAAAGAAAAAGTCAGAGGAATAGCAACAATAAGTTGTAAGACAACATGGGAAGTATTATGTTGAGGAAAATAGCCCAAACAAATAGTCCTCAATCACTAAACCAACTTGTTCATAGAAACTAGAATGAATCATTATTCTATAAATTTTTCTAATTTCATTGGCATAGTTTCTACCCTACCTGAAACTAAAAACATGAGAGGTGTGAAGATTCCTCAAAAGAAAATTATCCTTTCCTACTCTATTGAAGATGAATCCAATCAACATGCCAAATACCAGATGGCATTGATACATGATTTGTAAAAAAGAAATGGAGTAAGATAAAAATTCATCATGTCTAATAGTGGCTCATGATTTTTCATGTGGAGATTTATCTATGTCATGGGATAGCTCAACACTAATCCTTGTACCTAATCGATCATAAAAATATTGCAACTACTTAACACCCATTTCTCCAAAAAAATGTGTGTATAAATCTTATATTAAAGATTATAGCAGAAAGGATCAAGTCATTTTTAGTACTCTGGATCTTTCCTTTCCAAAGTAACTTCATCTTGAGTCGTAAGATCTAAAACAACATTATTTTAGTTTAGGAGATTATTCATTCTATACAAACCAATAACTATGGACAAAAGAGTACATTAATTAGACTTGACATCTCTAAGGAATATTATATGATGAGATGGACATCTATCCATGAAACACTCAAGCATACATCACTCACTAAAAATCTAGTCCATCTTATAAAGAACATCATCACCTCAGGTGATGTTGCAATCGCATGAATGGTGATTGTCATTATACATGTTGATGACATGTCTTGATCATTTCAATCAAGCTATTACACAAGGAAGAAGCTAGAGGAAGTTGGAAATTGATAACCATTACTTTGAAAGGTCATGTTATTCCCCATTTCTATAACATATTATTTAGTGAGGCACCACTTATGTAGAAAAGGATAGTGCTCAAAGGACTCAAAGATATAAAAAAATATTCTAGGAAAGTGCTAGCTAAAGAAACATATATTTTCTTATTCTCTATAAATATTGATACCACTACGTCAATAGTACCTAGCATAATATTGGGTATTAATAAAACTTAGAATATTGGGAAAATTATGGGAGTTATTATTATGCATAGTAGGGATACTAAATCTAGTTATCTTAATAGAATGAATATAAGTCAAGCTAAAATAGCATCATATACTACTCATACTCTCTTATTTGCATTACAGGTCATGATGTCAAATTAATTCTTAATTGAATTCCCATTAAATATTATAGACCACTCAACTTCCTATTCCTATCTTTCACAATATCAACTACATCATCGGAAACTCATATGAGCGGGGGAGTCAAGACTAGAGGAGATTGTTTTAAGTAGAATAGAGGAGATTATCACCAATAAAAAGGAATAATTTTAAATATCAAGAAACCAAATCTAAAATGAAGCAATGTTCATGCTAATATGTAGGGATTACTATACAAGTAAATAGGTAAATAGTCCATCATTGATTTCAAAAACATACAAGAACTTTATAGATGGAGGCATAACCATAGCCTCATGATTGTGGATGTTCATTGAAAAAAAGGAAAGAAGATCTATGAAAGAAAAGTTTCAGAGTCATCTTGAATGGAGACTCTACTTCAGTGAGGAATGACTTATGACTCAATGAGATGCATAAACCAACCTTGCAAGTTGAAAGAGATATACCTGAAGGCTTTAGATAGTTGTGGGTTTGGGATATGGTAAATTTTTTGGTGAAGTGGGACACAACTTTCATCTACTAACTGCTTCATGGGAACTACAAAAGGTTTCTAAACATGTTTCCATCCCACCCTCAAGTGGAGAAAGATCATATGTACTATACTCGTGATCAAAGGGGTATCCTATCTATAAGAATAGTGTACAGAGATCTAGTAGATTCAACTAGTATGAACAATTCCAGATGTTGGAAAATGGTGTGGAAAATACATGTGAATCAATATATCTAGATTTTATCTAGAAGGCACTTTAAGAGAGTCTCTTGACTAATTCTTGTTGAAATCTTGAAGTTGTTGCAAGAGACACAAATTGAAAATTGTCATAGAGAAAAACCTAAGACCATATTGCATTCCTTAAGGAGTGAAAGGTAGTGAATATCATTTTGGAGAAGAGGCAATCTATCCTCTAGATCGCGGTTGTTAGTGTAAGTATGGTTACAAAATGGATCTCACACAACATGCAAAACATAGAAAGAAATGAGCAGTTAAAAAGATGAATCACTATAGACACTTTTATGACATGGAAATTGAGTAACATATATATTTTCAACTTCTTAATAGTATCAATTGATCAAAATGAGCAGTTAATCCAAAACCAAGTCATGTAATATGCCTTCATCACAAGACAAGACAATAGTCATGTTAAAATTAAGATTATCAAAAAGGTAAAAATTAAAATAAAAAGCCCTGCATCTCAATGTTGACATAATAATATCAAAGAGGAAATCCAAGGAGATAACTAGATTTATACTCAAAGATCATAGAGATTCAAGGTTGATGGGTGAGTTCAAGTTCAACAAATCCCTTAATGTAGTTGAGACCAAACTGGTTGCTAATTTGAAAGTATAGGAGGAGGTTTTGTTGTTTAACATTAAGGTAGTGCTAGAAATAGATAGTGGAATATCCTACGGCATAATCATGCCATTACTAAGGTTTCACCAAGGCACTTACCTCTAGTTAAGCATATCAATGAGCTTCAACTAACCATACTTGATGCCTAATTTCTACAATGTTTGAAATACTAATAGGGTGGTTCATAGTTTAGCTAAGTGGATGTGTAAGAAACAAGATGATGAGGGTATGTGGTGTAGATACTACTTGTTCATATCGAATGTGTACATGGATGTGCTAGAGGTGGAAAATGTAGGAACGGTATGTAGTACTTTAAGCTTATCTACATCAGGAGGGAGGGATGAATAAAATACCTCTTGGGGTTTCCTAAAAAACATAAGAATTTTTACTGTGAAAACTCATGGAATAATAGACAATCATCATAACTGGGAAAAAATTAGGTGTATGATCATATGATAAATCAAAATGTCTCATGGTTTGTTGGATTAGTGGGCATTGTACAGTTTGTCACATATTGGCATCACTCATGATATATATAATAGACTCAATAGGTCCTTTGTAATTTCTCACATTAACCTTTAGTTCTCCAAGGCTAGATTTTAGTAAGTTTAGGTTATGCCAATCAATCACAACTATATATGTATTAATTTGAACATGTTTGGATGCATGTTTAATTCTACATTACTTTATAATAATAATAAAGTTTTGTTTAAATTATCTAAATTAGTTTTGAATCAATCCATAGATCTATATATACAAAATATGATGTGTAACCACTTATGAATTGATAGAACTAAACAAATTCAAGAGAATTATCCCATGCAAGAATTATACTTACCAATTGCAATATATGTCCTAAATACTTGTCGTTACTACTTGTACAATGAGACATGACATATAATACTCAATCATAAGAAAGTACAATCTATGTACACTGAGAAAGATCCTAACCTCGGACTAAAAAGATGGTTGGATTTCATAAAAGATTATGATTATATCATATATTTCCATGTTGGAAAGGAAAATATGATAAAATTTGACCCCAAAGTCCAATCAAACTCAATTGAGTACAACTACCAATTCATCTATCATTTCATCTTCCATTTTTCTATTATAATTCAATTATCATGTGTATGGACACTATTTAGTCTCCATCGCAAATTTGTTGCACATATATGATCTATTTATCCTTGTTTGAAAAATATTTGCAATCATATCATTCATCTTACATTTATGAACCATTGTGGTATCATCTAGGGAAATTCAAAATATTGGATTCTTAGTATATTGACTTAAATTTTATTTAATCATATATTATCCTATGAGAACCAATGAGTGAAATCATTTATAAAATTTACTTTTAATATTGGATATTAATTATTGAGTGAGTTATGATATAAAATTTATTAGACTAGCTTAGTGAAATGAATTGTAGAATGAAATTTCTAAAAATTAGCACAACATGATATCGATCCATCTTAAAAAATTCATAGAATTCGATAAATAATTTAGAATATCTAAAAATAGAAAGTTAATAAATTTGGGGGTGTCATAATTTGATTTAAGGTTTGAATTACTCAACTGAGTACAAAGTGCTTCCATCAACTTTGCCTAATGACACCACTGATGTCTACTATAGAAGAGCAAGAGATATTCCGATCCATGTTAACAATTTCATAGAATTTGAGAAATAATTTAGAATATGTAAAAATACTAAGTTAATAAAATTGGGGTTGTCATTATTTTCTTTAAGGTTTGAATTACTCACTGAGTACAAGGTGCTTGCATCAAATTTGCCTAATGACACCACTGATGTCTATTGTAGAAGAGCAAGAGTTGTTCTGACTCCTCATTCCTCCATAGGTTGAATGAAAAACAATGATATGACCCTAGTTGCCTATCCTTCTTCTCAAATTCCACATATTTAAAGAACCAAAAATGCTAGTAGAGGAGAATCCATCATCACCATCTTCATTAACATGAACAAAAAAAGACATGACAAGAGTTGGTTAAAGCCTTCACATAAATCTCCTCATCTTAAATTGGACTCCATCTTTGGGGTATTCGTGGTATGGGATCTTATGAATTCCTATTACCACCACCACAACTTTTCTACCATCTTCACACTCATGAATATGGCCTTTAGAATTTGTAACTTCAATGTTAACCAGATACAAAATGTGGGATTTTTGTTGGGAATAGGAAAATGGTCTGGCACATGCCTAATTGGATTTGAACTTGAGTAGGAGGTGGCTTGTCCTACCAATTCTTATAGGAGTCAAATCTAATAGGGAAAGAAGATGGTTACATATGTGCAACTTGGAGTTGGACTCAGAGTTGGACAAGGATTCCTAGTTGCAACCACATGTTATGGAGGCCTATAAATAGAGGCCCTGGTAGAGGCCATTGAGATCATCCCACCGGTTGAGACGTGATCCCTCCAATTTCTTATTGGTGCTTTCTGTGGTAGAGGGTGCCAAAGAACAAGAACAACTGGAGGAGCACTCTTGGTTGAATAAGAGAGGGTCAATGACTTTGCCTTGAAGTGAAGTAGTGGATAACATTCAGTGACACATTGAGTACACTGATAGAGTAGCTCTCTTGGTTGATAAAAGAGGGTCAGTGACTTTGCCTTGAAGCAAAGTAGCGGTTGGAAGTTACAAACCTAGTGTTGCCATAGAGGCAACGGTCCGACCCAATCAGCGGTCATAGCGTTATCAAGCAATCTCCAGCAATGACAACAACCTCATGAGGAGATCAAGTAAACAAGGAGGTTTTATATACAGTGGGTGTGATTCTCTTCTTCATCATCTTTGTTCTCGTGTGGGGAGGGCTACCTGCATTTAGGGGTAATTAAATCCTGGCAGTGTGAGTTGTAATCTTAATTACATAATGCTTGTTGGCTGGTATTGCCCCATGATTTTTCTCTCCTTGTCTTGGGAGAGTTTTCCATGTTACATCTGGCATTTCTTCTTTGGGTTTATACGATTGTCGGTAACGCTTCCGCAATAAGTTTTTGTCACATGCAGGACCGTATTAGTACAACATCCCCAATAAGTGGTATCAGAGCACATGCTTCATATACTGGTCCAGATGGGGAAGGATGAAAATGGGACGATGGTAAAGTTTACAAGCACAAATTGGTATATTTGGAAACTCAAGATGGATGATATTCTCTATTGGAAATATCTATACGATCTAATGTAGGGACAAAAGCCAGAGAGCCCGTTTGATGTGGAGTGGAAGAAATTAAATAGAAAGACTGCTGGAATAGTTCAAAAGTGGCTTGACATTTCTGTGTTCCATCACGTCTCAAAAGAGACCAATGCCAAATATTTTTGGGAGTAGCTCAAGAAGTTATATGAGCGGAAGACTACCACAAATAAAGCTTTCTTGATTAGAAAGTTGGTGAACCTCAAGTACCGAGATGGTACAAGCATCGTCGAGCATATGAATGAATTCCAAAGCCTTGTAAATCTACTGGGGTCCATGAAGATGGTTCTTGATGATGAACTCCATGCTTTACTTTTTCTGGAATCATTACCTAACAATTAGGAGATGCTCGTTGTGACAGTCAACAAGTCTACATAGGAAGGCAAGTTGACACTTGACCAAGTGAAGAGCAACCTACTGAATGAAGAGACTTGACAACGAGCCTTAGGTGACAACGGATCAGAGGTGCACTTCACAAAGAGTAGAGGCATTGATATAGGGAGAGACTGTGGTAGATCCAAGAGTTTTGGTGACTCCCAGAATCACAAGAAGTCTCATGGTAGATCCAAGTCGAAGAGTAGTAGAAGGTTCTTCCATTACGACAAGACATGTCATTTCAAAAGGGATTGGAAGGTTTGAAAAAAGAAACATGGGTCTGAAGCCAAAGACAAGCAAGATGACGACAAGAATAATGTAGCGGCAATCTCAGATGACAGGACAATGATGAAGATGTGGTCTTAATAGTCCTAGAGCAGTGTTTGCATGTTGAGGATGATGATTCTGAGTGGGTGGTGTATATTGCAGCTTCTTATCATGCTTCACCGAGTAAGGAATTCTTTAATTCATACAAAAGGGGAAATTTTAGGAGGGTGAACATGGGAAATTCCAGCTTCTCTAGAATTATCAGGATTGGAAACATATGTGTTCAAACAAGTGTTAGTTGCACACTCACACTGAGGGATGTTCGTCACATTCCAGATTTGCGGCTAAGTTTGATATTCGGTTCATTCTTTGATAGAGAATGTTGTCATCTAGACTTCGGTGGTGGAATATGCAAGATCACCAAGGGATATTTGGTTATTGTATAAGGCAAAATTTGTCTTACAATGTACAAGACCCAACTTAAAGTGCTCAAAGGTGGTCATATACATGCAGTTGAGGATCACCAGACATATCTATGGCACAGATGACTAGGACATGTGAGCAAGAAAGTCTTGAAGCTTTTATCAAAGAAGAGATTGATTCCTTGTGGCAAGGATATTAGTCTCAGTTCATGTGATGAATGTCAGATAGGAAAGCCTCGATGGGTTTCTTTCATGACAAGATCACAGGTGAAGTCACAACTTCTTTAGCTGGTTCATTCAGATGTCTGCGGTCTATTTGAGGTGGCTTCACTGGGTGGAAATAGGTATTTTGTCACATTCATTGATGATGCATCAAGGAAGGTGTGGGACTACTTGTTGAAGACCAAGAATCAGGTCTTTCAGTGTTTTCAAAAATTTCATGCCATTGTAGAGAGGGAGACAGAGAAAAAATTGAAGTGTCTCCGCACAGACAATGGAGGAGTACACCTCTAGGGAGTTACAGGATTATTGTGCGCAATATAGAATACAACATGAAAGGACAGAGCCTGGCACACCACAACACAATGGTACATATGAGAGAATGAACCGTACCATAGTGGAGAAAGTTAGGTGCATGTTGAAGACTAAAAAGTTGCCAAAGATATTCTAGGGTGAGGTAGTGTGTACTTCCTACTATCAGATTAATCGATATCCATTAGTTCCTTTGGGTTTTTATTTACCTGAGAAGGTATGGACAGGAAAGGATGCATCAGATGATCATCTGTGAGCATTTGTGTGCAAGGCTTATGCACATGTTCCAAAGGAAAAGAGGCAAAAGTTGGATGATAAAGTGGTGTCATGTATCTTTCTTGGCTATGGAGATCATCAGTTTGGCTACAGGTTATGGGATACCGTAAAAAGGACCATGAGTAGACAAAGAGATGTGACTATCTGTGAGAGTCAGATAGTTACAGTACCAGATAGTGATGATGTAGAGGTTGCATGATCATGTGATAGTTCTTCTAATGATGAGCATGAAGATGCTTCTGCTTCTTCACAGGTGCAGTCTTTAGATAACAAAGCAGAGAAGCAAGATCACCCTAAGCAGTAGAATGAGAGCACGTCAAGTGTTCCTGTTCCAAACATGCAATTCAATGATTCAAATTCACAGTCAGTGACTAATGGGCAAGGGGAGCAAGATCATCACCAGGTAGGGTCCTCAGAGTAGCAGTTCAGGAGGTCTGAAAAAGTTCGTCATCCTTCATCCAGATATCTAGCATCTTAGTATATTCTCCTTACTAATAAGGGGGAGCCAGAGAGTTATAATGAGGCACAAACTCATAGAGATAAATCACAGTGGCATCAGACGATGTAGGAGGAGATGTCTTCTTTGTAGAAGAATGATACCTATGAGCCTGTGGCACTTTCCAAGGGTCAGAGAGCACTAAAGTCCAAGTGGGTTTACAATATGAAGAGAGATGACAATAGAAAGGATCAAGCTTCTAATCAGAAGCTAAATGGACATGGGGAGCATCATCATAGGATTTCTAAACCTTAGTATAGAAGGTCAGAAACAAGATTTTCATCCACGGTGGCTCAACATACCAATTAGATGGAGCTAGAAAAGTTCTAGGTGTGGGCATGGAGAGAGAAGCAGCACTGCCAGGATACTTCTTCTCAGTTGCTTGGGAACAGAGTGAAGTCAAGATTGGACTTCAAGAAGATGGATGAAAATGACAGGATCAAGTCATGCTTAAGGAGAATGGATCCATCATAGGTGGTGATGAGGTCCACAAGCTACTCTAGATGAGTGTTGAATACAACATCTCCCTTATGGGCCGAAGGGGGAGATTGTTGGGAATAGGAAAAGGATCTAGCATGCCTAATTAGATTTGGACTTGAGTAGGAATTGTATTGTCCTACCAATTCTAATAGGAGTCAAATCTAATAGGGAAAGAAGATGGTTCCATAAGTGCAACATGGATTTGGATGCAGAGTTAGACAAGGATTCCTAGTTGCAACCACATGCTATGGAGGCCTATGAATAAAGGCCCTAGTGGAGGCCATTGAGATCATCCCACCAGTTGAGGTGTGATCCCTCCAGTTGCATGTTGGTGCCTGCTATAGTAGAGGGTACTAGAGAACAAGAACAACTAGAGGAGTTGTCTTGGTTGAATAAGAGAGGGTCAGTGACTTTGCCTTGAAGCAAAGTAGCGGCTGATAGTCAATGACACATTGAGTACACTGACAGAGCGGCTCTCTTAGTTGATAAAAGAGGGGCAGCTATTTTGCCTTGAAGCAAAGTAGTGGTTGGCGGTTACAAGTGTTACCATAGGAGCAACAGTTTGACCCAATTAGTGGTCACTGCGGCACCAAGAAGTTCCCATCAATGATTGTGGTCTCGTGAGGAGATCAAGTAAAGAAGAAAGTTTTATACACACTGGGTGTGATTCTCTTCTTCCTCATATTTGTTCTCATGTGGGGAGGGCTACCTGGATTTAGGGGTAATTAAATCTCGGAAGTGTGAGTTGTAATCTAAATTGCATAGTGCTTGCTGACCGGTATTGCCTCATGGTTTTTCTCTCCTTGTCTTGGGGAGAGTTTTCCATGTTAAATCTGGTGTTTCTTCTTTGGGTTTATACGCTTGTCCATAATACTTTCACAACAAGTTTTCGTCACATCTAGGACTGTATTGGTACAAGATCCCCAACAAGTGGTATCAGAGTGCAGGCTACATATACTGGTCGAGATGGGGAAGAATGAAGATGGGACCATGATAAAGTTGACAAGCACAAATTGGCAGATTTAGAAACCCAAGATGGAGGATATTCTCTATTACAAAAATCTATACGATCCAATAGAGGAAACAATCTAGAGAGTATGTCTGATGTGGAGTGGAAGAAATTAAATAGAAAGACCGTTGGAACAGTTCAAAAGTGACTTGACATTTTCGTGTTCCATCACGTCTCAGAAGAGACCAATGTCAAAGATCCGTCAGAGAAGCTCAAGAAGTTATATGAGCAGAAGACTACCAAAGATCTGTGGGAGAAGCTCAAAACTGATGCCGGGTCTAGAAAAAGGATGAGGAATCACCATCTCAATTATTGGAATCAATCATGGTCTCAAAACAAAGGAAAATGGGGGAAATCATGAACTCGCCACCAAAGGATGAATCCAGTCGGTTTGAAGTTTTTTGGGGGCGCGATTGACTCTCTGACGCCTTCATAAGAGGTGGTGGAGGTCGAGGGTGATCCGTCAGGTCATTCTTGAAGATGAACACAGACAGAGTAGGGTAGGTGCATGTGAGGTTCTATGGGAGACAACGAACATGGTTTTGGGCTTCCTCAAGATCGGTTAACATTTTTTTAGGGTTTCTTTTATAGCTTCATGCTAGAGGTTTTTCATGAGATCATGGGAGTCCAAATTAGGGGACAGAAAGGGGGTGCTTTTCGAATGAGACTTCTAGGGCATGAAACCTTATTGTGTACAATATGGTTGTGTTTGTTTAGTGGTGAGGATTCAGTGAGAGCAATGATTTTCATTGAGGTGCCGCAGAAAGAGAGATAGGGATGATGAAAAACTCGCACCATTGTAGAGTCCCACAGTGACTATAACTCAGGAGGGGGAGATGTGTTCTGAGTGTCCGATGAGTCTGTGAAGATCATTACTTAAAACAGTCATTTGGTCCAAAAAGGAAAGCACTCAAAATTCTAATAAATCAAAAATTGGGTTAAGGGTGATTAATATTAATGTTTTAATTTAAAAACTATATTTATTCTTCTGTAATTAAGTTAGGTGGTCAAACAAAGTCCTATTAACTTCACATTTGAAACATATGCTAATCTAAGAGTCTAGATCCTTCCTTTATGACTTGATTCAGATTTCACACAAGTTTTATCCATAGTTTCCATATGGGTCATTAAACTTGATTTTCATGAATTTACTTGATTAGAAAAGGGGCAATTACCTTCCTTTGTGAGAATTTGAGTCCAAAATCAAGATAAACAATAATTATCTCAAAGAAATTCATATCACGTTTATTTTATGCCTTTTTGATAAACTTTCGAGGATAGTAGAGAGAAAAATAGAATATATATACTTTCCACTTATATTTAAAATCCATAAGTGAAAAATAAAAACTTGTTGTCTACGGTTTCTATTTTTCATTTATATTTTGAAATCCCAAGTCTTTTCTCTTTTCCTTTTATTTCTTTTAACCATTTTGAGAAAAAGAAAGAGAAAATGCTAGTTTTCCTTTTATGTGTATAGAACTCATTTTTTTAGTGGAAGCTAGGAGGCTCGCTATTCATCTCTCCCTCCTCGTGCAAGGAAATAAGGGAACATGTTACAAGGAGTCAAACTTGCTTGAAGAATAAACTTGGTAGTACTACTACCATTACACAACTCATACTCTAAATTAGGTAACAGAAATCCAGGTGGTCTGGTGTAATCAAAACAACTAGTAGTGTGTTTCTAGTGGAAATTGACCAAGGCATCAACCACTTAATTGCAACCTCTTGGTTCATACCAAATTTCCCAACTAGCATGCTCTTTTCTCCTCTACTGGATTATGTCAAAGATGATGGGAAATCTAGGATTTTCCTCCACATCTGACTGAAGCATATCGAAAAATAGTTTTGCAGTCAGTTGCTATAGCTCTTCTTCCACCTAGATCTACTAGCAATCTTGAGGGTTGTATCCACTGCTACGATCTTGGCATGTTGAGAAGGCTTTGTAGTCATATCCCTCGCGTGAGCTCTGATCCATTTTCCTTCATGATCCCATCCTAACACTGTAATGGTGGATTTGCTTCTGCTCTAGGCCGCATCAATATTGAGCTTGATGTATTCAGGTGGTGGTTTGGCCCAACGACGTTCTCTTGACATCTATCTTGGCTGGCTCTCTCTTGCTCGTGCCCAGTTCATCAGTTGACCTTCATGTATGATTTGTTGTGCCATATGATAGACATGGATACTGATATTTTCAAACACCTTGGAATTGTGTGCCTTCCAGATGTGCCACGAAGCTATCATAAAGAGTTGCAACTTTTTTTATGATAAAATATAGAAAATTTATAATAGTATATATACAAAAAATAAAGGAAATAGATTTAGTTTTCTTTTTATGCCGAGCTTCTAGCAAAGGATTCAATATTTGGGGTAACTTGCATTAAAGTCCAAGTTTTAAAATTTTATAGTTGAAAATTTGCAATTAAGACCCTAAACTAATTTTATTTGAAATTTGGGATGTTGCCAGTTGTAGGTGTTTAAATTTATAATAGCATGCATTTATTTTTTTTGTTCTGATTCGGCTACCCTATCCCACCTAGTCACCCTACTTTTATAGGATTTGAGTAGGACTCAATATGTATGGGTAAAATAATAATATCTAATAATCAGTGTGATGTAGAAAATGCAATTTAATAGTGATCCATATTATAATTTATTTACTTAAGTTAACCTTGTTTTATCTAGAGTGGCGATTTGCATTGATTTTAAGAGTACTCAAGAAGAATAGATGAAGAATGGTAAATCCTATTAGAATATTTATGCCAATCCTAGGTCTATATTTTCTATCTACTTTCTTATGATTTCATCCATTATATATTGGACAAATTTTTTACCAAATTTCATAAATAGTTGATATTGCTTCCTTTTCTTCTTCTTCTTCAATAATAAACTCAGAACAGCATATAAGTTGGTAGAATAAAGATATCTTTTCCAAATTTAGATTTGTTCTCAAGTTTAGATCTGAATACCCAAGATTTAAATCCAAGATAGGGATTTAGAATTTGGATTGAGTAATATCTTCATACTATTATTGTAAAAGGGATAGAGTTAAAATTGGAACTTAGCATTTCTCTTCTTAATTTCTTATAATAATTTGTTGTTGAAATAAACAATAATTTCGTTAATTATATGTTGTTAATATATGTGTATAGAAGATTAAGTAGTGTAATTCATTTTGTTTCTAGACTACAAAATTGTTTTTGGAATAATTTTTAGTGACAATGAAACTCAAAGGAAACAAATTGAACCAACTTCCCCACAAAAAAACCATCAGTGGTATTAATTAGTGTGATGTTCTTCATTTAGCACAAATATGAATTGAAGTTGTTGTTTTAGGTTTGTTAGTGATATGGTGTAAGATGATGTTAGTTGAGATTTACTTGTTTAGCAAAATCCTGAAGTTTATCTAAAAAGATGATAGATTTTATTTGCAAAGTGAAAGAAATAATTTTATTAATATATCCTGAAAAGATATAAGGGGGTTGTAAGTTGAAAATGTAGTCGGCTAGATTTTATATTCCATGAACATCATAAAATAAACATCATAGTACTTTGAAACCTAGTGAAAAGAAAATACATATCAAGTGGAGGACACTATGATGACATCATTGGAGTGTGCTAGAGGGGCATGGGGGACCAGTGAAATCGGAATAATCTCTATTGTTTAGTGTGTAAACCCATCAATAATCAGACAAACTAGTGGTCCATACTTTTTAGTTTATATTATAAATCTAATAATTGGATGAATTCCTCTTATTTATTAAGGATCATGCAATGTTCTATCTATCTGTGGAAGATTTGCACCAATAATCAAAGACTAGAGATCCTTGGCAATCAACTTGATTGTCAAAGCTAATGTAGGTGTTGGTTACTGATCAAATGTTTAGACTATGAGTCCAGATGTGATAGGTGCCTAGAAGATGAAGGAACTATTTTAGTATTCTTAAGATTTTTAGTTATTACCTTAAGACTTAATCATTGAGTCCTCTACTTTGATGTGAGTCATTTACATGAATGGTATAAGTCATGTGATTTCATGGACATATTTTTAGGTAAGAATTTCTAGTCAAGATTTGAAATATCATAATGCCTTATTTAATTGATTTTTATTTTTTATAATTGATTTTTATTTTTTATAATTGATTATTATTTTGAACAATAACATGTCATTACTTCAATATGAACACCTATTGTATTTTGGAAACTAGCTACACTACTAATATCTACTTCCTATCAAAATGTTCCTTACATTCCTTTATAATTTATGTGAATGTCAATTGGCAAGTAATTACTTTTATCCATTTACATATTATCTCATACTCGTGATAGAATTTTCATGTCAGAATAAAAAATAAGAGGAATATTTCATCAATCGAATATGATACATATGCAATAGTAACAAAAACAATAGAAACATTGTTAGCAGTAGAAGCATCAATAGTACTAGAAGATATACAATTAATAGTAACAACAACAAGAGTAGGATCTACATCAGTAGCAATAGAAATAGAAATAGTAGTATTAGTAACAACAAC
This sequence comes from Alisma plantago-aquatica, assembly GCA_963693085.1. Classification (NCBI taxonomy): domain Eukaryota; kingdom Viridiplantae; phylum Streptophyta; class Magnoliopsida; order Alismatales; family Alismataceae; genus Alisma; species Alisma plantago-aquatica. The sequence continues at coordinate 1,007,455,257 of OY856412.1, forward strand.
CATATGAGCACCAGTAAATGCAGTAGTAGCAACAAGTAGTAGAAGTAACAACAAATAGTTGTTTATTAGTAGTAGTAGTAGTAGTGGTTAGATGGTGGCATGGCCAGTCAAGTTGTTGGATGTCAAAGAGAGAATGCAATGTATGAGTTGTATTTAAGATATATTCAATTTTAAGTATTTATCTAATTTATATTTATATATTTTTTTTTACAAAAATTTGATATTATTCACCACATTATTTTGGCTCAATTTTGTCTAATGTGTGTATTGAAAAGAAAAATATAACGTTCATTTATGCTATGATAAAATAGGTTGGTTAGTTTAATCATCCTACTCTAGAACATCATGAGCCCATGTTATATGCATGGGTTGTGTCATGTGTACTAGACATGTTACCCAGACAACCAAAATATAAAATATAGTAAAGAACTAGAATCGATCTAAAATATCTCAATGGTCAACCCTTTGTACAATAAGTATTTTAAACAAGTATGGACCATTTACAATCCAAGCTTACACCTTGGACAGATGCTTACTATATCATAGTCACATGCCAACTAAGAGTCCTACAACTACTAAGTTGCTAATATTATGGGAAATTAATTGGAAAATAATATGCCTTATAAAAATGAAAATAGAGTGATGCAATCACGATAAACTTGAGATTCCTTAAGAAAGCCCTTCTCCACTATATATGTAAATTGTTTGTATTTCTCTCTCATGTTTTATCTATGCCAATCTAACACTCGTTCCTCTACAAAGGCTTTAGTAGAGCTTCAGAAATGAGATTAGCCCCATAGACCACCATTGGCTTAAATGTGTGCTTTTTCCTCACTCATGCTCAATCTGATATCAACTTACCAACTGACCACCCATCATAATACTACTTCAAGATGAACACACTTTATTATGAAGCCCTTAGTGATGGTATCCCTGAAAAAGAGGTGCACCTTAGTGATATGCATTGTCTAATAATTCCTTTTAAAATTATTTCATACAAGGCCTCACATCCTAGAATGTTATTATCTCCCCCCCCCTTAGATTGTTGACGTACTCGTCAAGGCTCAACTATATGGCCCCATAATATTTATCCTTTTAGCGCAGTCCTAGAAAGCCCATGGAAACCTAACTCTAGATCATGTCTATTAGTGTAAGGGTAGGCACATCACCATGGACAACCATTTCCAACATATCTAGACTACACAACTCGAGACTGGCATGACTCATATCCATCGGGGGTCCACCTACTAGAATAGTTATGGCTCTGATATCATTTTTAACAACTGGGGCCCACTGCCCACAAGTAGAGTTTCAAGAATGACAAATGGCTCCACAAACCATCATTGGCCTTAATTACGTGCTTTATCCTCACTCACACAAAAGGCAGGATCAACTTTTCGACCGGTCACCCATCCTAGTACTACTTCGAGTTGAGCATGCTTAACCATGGAGTTCTTAGTTATTGATTCCCTGAAAAGGAGATGCATTTTAGTGATATGGATAGTCCAATCATTCTTTTAAGATCATTTTATCTGATGTCTCAAATCCTAGGATGTTATAGTTAAGGTTTACATCAAGGTTTTTCAAGCCACTAAAAATTTATATCTATTGAGGTCCACTTTCTATGACATCATATCTTCTTCATGATTCTTCCTAGTTCACTGTGAATGACAATGGCTTAACAATCCTTAACAAAACACCTTAGCATAGACAAAAGATTACATAAATTTACACACAATTTAAATGAGTTTCTTCCTAGGCCACTATAGTGTCTATATATATACATATATGTATATATATATATATATATATATATATATATATATATAGTGTGTGTGTTTCTGTTAAGAAAAATATGCAACTACACAATCTATTAATGTCATAGGGTGAGCTAGAAGAGACACTTGGGGCATCACTTGGAAAGTTGAAGTAGGATCCAAATGTAAATTCAATCAAAAGAAGGGGGTCGGATCCCCTTATAAAAAACCAAGATGTTACATTTGCAAAATGGGAGTGGGATCTCCTTAGTGACTTCCACATCATAAGGATACTATTTAGTGAAATTGGAGAGATCTTATATAAGACAAATGCAAGCTAATAGGTGTCGTAGTGATAACATCATCATCATAAGCTATAACAATGATGTTGTCACCATACACGAGACACCAACAAATATCGTGATCCCCATCAGAATGAGACCCTCATCATCAAAAGAGATGAATAAGGACTTTAGGGGTTCTTTATATTTTAGATCAAAGATGCATGGAAATGATAACCAGGAAGTTAAGATAACATACATATTTGCAATAATGTGAGTTGAGGAGTTGTATGAGAAGTGTATAAAATTTTGTTTTTCTCAAGGAAAATACCCATGACTTTTCATATAATCTATTGAGCATGCACATGATGGTCAATTCATGCCTACTTGTTGGAGAGTGTGTAGATAATAACCAAGCTAATATCGTCATCATAAAAGGCATCATTATAGAAATGAGATCAGACCATCTTAGAAATTGTGAAACAAAAGAAGGTATGATCAACATTAGTAGGTATATTAAGGGAACTTCATGTGACAATTTATTTCCCGTAAGGAGTTTTTTTTTCTAACTAACCAAAGGATTAAGGCAACCATCGATGAGCATTTAAGTGATAGTTTGTAAAGATGTGTTCTATGTGCCCAATGAATGAATAAATGGTGTGATCTTAAGTTTTTATAAAATTCTCCCCGTACTAGTGGTGATTCTTTTGGTAATGTATGGTCTAGTCAGAAGATGTCTGAGGTGTGGTATAGAATCAAAAAGGCCAAGTTGATTTATAGTCTACAGTAGGTAATTATTTCTATTGGTGATAACATCTTATGAATTAGATGAAGTGAAATACTTTTAGTATTGTTGTGGATTTTGAATTGAGGTTGTATTGGATAAGTAATCTATATGATGACCAAGGGTCAAACCAAGATTTAATGGGTGACTAAAAGTTTGTTGGGGTAGATATATGTTTCAATAAAGTGACAATGATGTTGTTTTCAATAGCAATACATTTTCAAGGATGTTATTTTTAATAGAAATGAAAAACACTGATGGAAGGATTGATGTGACAATGGTGAAAATAGTGGGGGAAGGGGGTCATATTTCCTTAGTCCATTTGAATTTTTGAAGTTATCAAAAGAAGAGTCATTGATGAGAATGGATAAGTAGCACATACAGATGTAGTTGTGGATCCAGGCTAACCATTATAATAAAAAGTGGTAACCCTTCATTCAAAGTTTGATAAATTATGCTTGATGTTGTCAAAGTTTCTCTAAAATCAAGTTTTAGTGTGAGAAGGTGTATATTGTTTCTATGGAAAGTAATGACTTGTTTGACCATAATGTTTGCATCTTGTATACACCTACCCATCAATAACACAATATATACTGTAACACCCCTGACCTGGGTTATGGCCTAACCCTAGATGTTTGGCTTAAGTAAGTTGCTTACAATTTGTTCTTATCATTTAGGGAAAAGTAATTAAGGCCTTTATGGAGTTTATTCTCAAAATTGAGCAAACTATGTGTGCATTATATGCTAATCTAAGTGAAAAGTGCAAATTACCCAAGATAAGGATTATGTTGCAAATATTACATGTTGAATATATTCTAAGTGTTCTATATGTCATGAAAGAGAATATGATGCTAAGTGGTGGCTCGTGCAGAGCCTAAACCCTAAGTGAGAACTTGTGTAAAATGCTAAGTTCTTGGTGCATCAATTGTAGTACAATTTACAATATGTACAAAATGTAGGGCTAATGTGTAATTTACCACCTCTACATTATTTTTACTCTTACTTAGTGTTACCTAGAGGAAAGAGAAAGAAGGAGGCAATATGATTGAAGCATCTTGAAGTGTTAGTACTCTTAATAAGAAAGAAAATAAGAAAATGCATAAAGTTAGAGTCATTCACGTGAGCCATATTGATTAAGGACTAAGGGAAGGAGCCTCTATCAGCCGTAGAGCCATACGGAGGGAATCCTATCAGTTTGTGGAGCCTTGGATTGACCCATGATGGGTAAGGCACTTCAAGAAAGATATAAGTCATTGATTTGCTTTTGTCTTGGAAATGATGGAGTGGAATATAATAAAATCTTAGTGGAGGAAAGCTTGCCCTAGGAGACAACTCAAGAGCCTCTCCTTATCTTTTCTTTATCCTTTTTGCATGGAAAGATGATAGTGGCATGCATGCAAAAGCATGTGTCGACCATGCATGGCTAGGTGGCATAAAGCACCTTAAGTAAGTGACACCTATGACTCTCTTTTCTATAAACCTCAAGTATAAATACATTGACCTTCATTTGCTGGCAAGATTTTCAGATCTAGCAAGCGCCCTTTCTCTCGCATTGTGAAACACCACTTCTTGTGTCACCCATGGTGAAGAGAGTTGAGTGGTATTGGCCAAATAGGTGAGATATCATCCAAAGAAGGTTGAAGCAACCACTTAAGGTGATATCACCCAAAATGATGAAGGATATCGTGCAAGAGCTTGAAGCCCAAGCCTTGGAGCTTGGAGAAGGTCCATCCTTAACCTTGGAACGTGAGGAAGTGAGGCTTGAAGCTTGGAAGCTCATAAGAGGCGAGTTATATAACTCAAACCCTTAAATATTATATATCCTTTCTTTAATGTTATTCAAATGGTTGATTAATTGCAAATTAGGATTTTTTATAATCAGTTGATGTAATCATGAGTTCTAAAATGTAATTAGATTTTTTATCCACAGTTTTGACTAAGATTAGTGATCTTGAGGTTAATGATGATGACATCATCATTGGATACCCGATATGAGTTGATCACTCTTGAATAACCAGATATAAGTTGAAGACCTTGCAACCCGACATGGGTTGAAGAATTGGGAAAAATAATATGGGACCCAATATAGAGACTTTCCCGATATGTAGGTAAGTCATAGTAGGTCTTATGGACGATATAAAGGATCCTTATTTAAAACTTGTACTTAGTACAAAGGTGAAGCAATACCTTGTGTAAAACCCTAGAATGAGCATATGTTGCCCCAGATGGATGGTCGATATGTTGCCCAAGATGGATGGCCAATATGTTGCCCAAGATGGATGGCCGATATGTTGCCCAAGATGGATGCTTGATATGTTTCCCAATATGGATGGTCGATATGTTACCCAAGATAGATGGCCAATATGTTTCCCAAGATGGATGGCCGATATGGTGCCCCAAGATGGTGCACGATATGGTAACCTATGTGAGTGCACGATCTGGTAACCTATGTGAGTGCATGATATGGTGATAGGGGATATGTCCTATACTCGATATGAGGATGTGGTTATACCACACAATCAAAAGATGATATATGAATGACACTATCAATCATACTACTTGATATGGTAGGCATGTCGTCAATTATTAAGATTGACTAAGTGATGAGTATGATTAATGTAATAGTGAGATACAATGAGCTTAACTTATTTGATATTGATAAGGTTGTAGACCTTAAAGGTATGAACTACGAAATTTATATCCTAGTAAGGATGAGAGAGAATCTAAGACTTGAAAGATGAGTATGTATTTATCATACCTTAACTCAACATGACTACATGATTTGATGATAAGAGATATGCCCTAAGCCCCGTATTATGGTGTGATTTCTCCACACAATGAAATAATTATTTGTTATAATGATACATGCATTCTCAAGCATAATAGAACAAGTATTATTGATCATTCTACCCGATATGGCAGACATGCTTTAATCCATTAAAAAGATCTAAGTTATGTATGATAAGTGATTAAGTTTAGTGATGTTAAGGTAACAAACCTTAAGAGGTGAATTAAATAAGGTGCAATCTATATCCCATTAAGGATAAGAGAGAAAGACTTTAACATGGGTGGTAAATATGTGGGGAAACATGTGTTGATGATCCTATGATGAGTGGAGTATGAATTAATGTTTGATTCTAGATATTATGATCTTGAATCCCTAATTGGTAATAAAAGAGAAATCCAACCATAATGAAGGGTGATGATATGCTTGTACAATTATAATCGGTTAAATTGAGATGACCCTAACCCTAACAATGAGAGGGATGCATTTCATTATATCACAAAGAGATGATGTAAATAATCCTCACCCTAAGCATGGGTAAGATTGAACAATGATATTATAAGAGGTCTTTCAACCTAAAGCATACACTATCCCTGAATCATGAAATGAAAAATATCGCAAGATATGAGTTAAGACGTCCTATATTGATCGACATAGATGAGTCTTGTAAGCTGTGTGGAATACTTGTATAACAAGTAGACTAATGTCTTAAAAAAACAAGTTGTTGCCTAAAAATGAGGTGACGAGATGAACTATGTGAGTTGTGTGAAATGCTTATACAGTAAGTAAAGAAGAATACCTGGATCAAAGAACCTGGAGATATTAGTTACTTGTTATAGATGTGTTAATACTATGTGGGGTTCTAGGGGTCTGAATACCTAGACCCAGTAATCATGATGATAATGAAATCTTGAAACCCTAATCGATTGAATATAACCCTAATTCAATAGAAGGATGTGTTCCTTAGTAATTCATGGTTAAAGAAATATGTTGAAATTGTTGATAATATGATATAATAATCATGCAAATATATTAATGCATTAAGCATGGTCAAGTAAGAGCTATGTGATTATGTGAAATAAATCCAATGAGCTATGTGGACTATGTGAATAAGTATCTGGGTCTGATGACCTTGAGTTCATGATCATCTGCTAAGTGGTGACAGTGCTCGGTGATGAATGAAGGATTGAATACCCAAGAGAGATGATGACAAGAGGTTGAGATTCTAAGTGAGCTATGTGAATCAGTGAATATGAAAGTGTCTGATGAATGCTTTTATTCTTTGCTTTATAGTAATTGTTGTTAATCTTGTTTATAACTTGATTGATGCTAAAAAGATATAGTAATACACTTAATTAAGCAAGATAAATATTATCATGTTGTTGCCCAGACCATAGATCCATTTAGTGTCAGCAATTGTTGAATAGTGAAATGAGTTTTACTTGGAACACATATTTTTGAATATGTGATAATATAAGGGTGCTCAGTGGACTCCCATACTAAAATAAGGGTGTTTAGTGGACTCCCCAAATACATCAGGTTGCTCAGTGTACTTCCCGATAAAATCAACATAGGATTACTCAGTGGTCATCCTGATAATCCAGGAAAGCTAAGTGGTCTTCTCTCGAAGAAGAGTATATGATACGACAGTAACTCTATAGCGAGGATGCCGCTATACCCCAGCATAGCTAATTCCAACAGACACAAGATGTCTTGCTAAACCTAAGTGTTACCTAAGTGTTCTCGAGCTGACTGAGAAAGAAGAGGTCTTGACAGTCGGTTCTTCCATTGACCATGTATGGTACTGACTTTGACTTACTAGTGATCGGTTGGAGTATGAGTGGTATATCTCATCTCCTCTGGCCATAAGTATGAATGTGAACATGTAATCATCTGCAAAATATATTCATTTAAGGATCAAATACGGAATCATTGGTTAATGCCTTATTACTTTTATACAACTTGTTAGATAGATGTTATACATGTTCTTTATATTCCTTCTCAAACAAAAGATGAATTGTAGATCTGTTATTAATATCCTTTCTTGGCACTTGAAGATATATCTGTCAAACAAATAGAATACCTACAGTTTAGTTTTTATTATTTCTTTTGATAATAATATTGTTGGCAGAGAGTTATATCTCTCATTGGGACAATAGTCTCACCCCGTGGGATCCACAATTTTTAGGTAAGCTGTGGATGAGGGACTAAGAATCGGGTTGTAGAAGAAGGAGTGCATCAACAAGGATCATAGCAATATATCAGGTTGAGTACTCTATCTGTAATGTCCTGTAGATAGAATTCCTATGTGTCGTCTCTGTACTCTTAGGTCCTTAGAAGATAGTCTTAGTGGTTTTCACGAGCGACATGAGGTTTTGGTTTTGTATATCTCGAGGATTTTATGTTGTTACTGTGTGTATTAAAGCAAAGCTGCTAGTACTTATTATCCTCGAGAAGAGATGGAACACTTAATGTATAATGTGAACCATGTGTATATGAGACTTTGGTTCTTTATGTAAGAGTTTTCTGGAAGATGGGCCTATGTGCAAAAAAATGGTTTTAAATTTTAGTGTTTTTTTGTTAATCCGTTGTTTATGGTTATTTCATTTAATTAATAATGATTTGTTTGTTGGTTTGAGAATGGTCATTACAAGTTTGGTATCATAGCTTAAGGTTAGTTGAGTCTATAGAAACATAGGACTAAGGTGTTGAGTCTTTGTGAATGTCCTCCGGTATACCCTATAGTGACTTCTTCTTATGTAGAAGAAAGTGTAAAGTTTAAAAATGACTGGAGAACATGAGGAATGCATTGCTTAGAGCAATGTTGTTTGCACTAGGAATGGGTGCAAGGGATCAAGTAAGGGAAAAATGAGTGCCTGAGAATTCCCATCTTGACCCAATCAAGATAAGAGAATCCATCTTTTATGCTCCTGTTGGGCAGGTTAGGACAAAAGTGATACATATAAGTAGACTGGATACTAGCATTACAACTAAGGATATCAGTCCTCAATGTAGAAACATTGGGTTCTGAAAGAGTTCTAAGATAATATAGTCATGATAACATAATGGAAAATATGGGAAGAGTTCACATATGGCGAGAAAATGGACTCTGCCATCAGTAAAGATAGATATTACATCTGTGATAATAGTACCCAAGGAGGGGAAATAAGTTGAGAATCAAGGAGAAGTCTCTACAATTCTAGAAACATTTGTCTAGTTGTTCTAAAAGGCTAGAGTTTTTGGTGCCACCAATGCAATAAATGCTTAGTGCACCGGAGTAGTAGTCACTAAGTAAAGGAAAAAGTCCTAACCTTCCACCTATAAGAGCTTCTAAATTAGCTTTTATATCGGTAATAAGACCGATAAGACCACACTACAAGGACAAAACATGTTATAGAAACAAACATGTTGAGCATACTAAACCCTTTTGTTTGAAAGAAGGGAGGAAATGGCCCAACAACTGAGGAAAACTCGGCAGGGATTATGAAAGTCACAGCCCAATAGTGTAAAAAGGAAAAAGAAACAACATGAACCAACTAGACTCTATGTGTTGAGCCAACCTGAAGTGGTAGATGACCGCGAGGGGTGATAGCCTGATAGAGCTTTTTCATTTTGATATGCCTTCTTTTGATTTATTTGATAAACATAAGGGTGATGGTTGTTATTGACTTCTCTATTGATTGCCCTATGGGAACCCAGGGGAGAAATGATGAAAATTAGAGTTTACATTCTGTCCAATATTCTTTTAAATGCTTTAGAATTAGTCTTATCTTGTGAAAGAGGGTGACGCACAGAGGTGATGCTTAGAGAAAATCCAGTGATGCTAAGTCCTATGCTTTAATAATATGAATAGTAAGGAATATATTGATATCTCTCTGATTACTCTGATCAAGTAGTCATTTTAAGATAATCTAGTAAGCCTAACAAGACTGGAAATATGGCATGAGTGTTTTCATCACATCCTAAGAGCAGTAAATTGGAATATGAGATAATCTCAGATCAATCTATGTGCATGATGAAGTAAAAAGTATAATCATCATGATAAGAGGAAGGAGAATTCGAGATATGATCCCTAATCAATAAAGTATGTGTGAAAAGTAAGGATCATTTCCATAATATGGAAATGGGAAATGTGATGAAATTATAGAATGTTCATAGTCATGTTAGACAAAAACAAGCAAAGGAAGAAAACAAAATAGGGAATTGCTAAGTGAACTTTCCCAAATACATATGGATTGCTAAGTGAACTTTTCCAAATATATAAGGATTGCTAAGTGAACTATCCCAACCAGAATGGGATTGCTAAGTGAACTTTTCCAACCAAATAATGGAATGCTAAGTGGACTTTCCTAACTAGATAGGGATTGCTAAGTGGACTTCCCTAACTAATAAAGGAATGCTAAATGGACTTTCCTAACTATATAGGGATTGCTAAGTGGACTTTCCTAACAAATAAAGGAATGCCAAGCAGACTTCCCTAACTAATAAAGGATTGCTAAGTGGACTTCCTCAACTAAATATGTGTTTCCTCTTTGATGAACAACCTTGGGTATTGATATGGGTATGTTCCTTTATGTTCTTTCCTCTCATGAACATGGCAATCAAGTGAATTTTATGACACTTGATGTGCATGAGTTAGAGATGTTCATTTGAGGGGTATTTAGAAAAATATCAGTTTGTTTGGGTCTTTAGTTCCAAAATTTAGATATGTGTAATATATATGATGTCTCAAGGTTAAAGATATATCCTTTTGTATGTTTAACTTTGGTACTAATAGTAGGGAGATGGAAATAATTAGGATGTGATGAGTTTTTGATGCATGTGAAGAATACCAAGATGAGGAATTTTGGTCCCAAGATGTGTCAGATGATATGAGAGATGAAGAATATAACTTCTGAAAAAATGAATAATGTTTGGTAACTTAGAAGGGCCAACCTTGATATAACTTTAGTATGGAAGTAATATGTTAGGGGTTTATGCTCCGCATAAACATAACATCAATAAGGAGGTACTAATTAAAGGAATAATTGTAGAGTCATTCTAAGAAAAAGCTTATCAAGCTAAAAATGATTCCTTAAAATATCCCTATCTAGATATATTGAGGAAACTTATACCTAACCTCTAGAGGTACCTTCAAGCTAAGTTCTTCTTAGACAAGTAGCCTCTCCTTATGACAAGAAAATAGAAAGCTAACGAGATAATTAGTACAAGTCATAAGAAAGCTAGTATTGAACCAGTAGAATAGACTGGTATAATAGAGGTATGATTAGACTTGTAGCCTCAAAAGAAGGGTTGAATGTAACTTTGGTCTGGGAAGGATAGTTGAGAATAATAGATTCTATGATAATCTTGTGTGGAAGGATCTTGTGCTGGTCAATGTTCTGTAGTATCTCCATGACATCAAGATTTTATGTAGACACTTGGTGATATGATGCATGAACAACAACTATCTCCTTTTTATCCGGGATTTCGGGGACGAAATCCTTGTTAGGGGTTTATAATAGTAACACCCCTCACTTGGGTTATGGCCTAACCCTATATGTTTGGCTTAAGTAAGCTTCTTACAATTTGTTCTTATATTTTGGGGAAAATCAATTAAGGCCTTTGTGGAGTTTATTCTCAAAATTGAGCAAACTATGTGTGCATTATATGCTAATCTAAGGGAAAAGTGCAATTTACCCAAGATAAGAGTTATGTTGCAAATGTTACATGTTGAATATATTCTAAGTGTTCTATATGTCATGAAAGAGAATATGATGCTAAGTGGTGGCTCGTGCAAAGCCTAAACTCTAAGTGAGAACTTGTGTAAAATGTTTAGTGCTTGGTGCATCAATTGTAGTACAAATTACAATATGTACAAAATGTATGGCTAATGTGTAATTTACCACCTCTACATTGTTTTTACTCTTACTTAGTGTTACCTAGAGGAAAGACAAAGAATAAGGCAATATGATTGAAGCATCTTCAAGTGTTAGTACTCTTAATAATAAAGAAAACAAGAAAATGCATAAAGTTGGAGTCATGCACGTGAGCCATATTGATTAAGGACTAAGGGAAGGAGCCCCTATCAGACATAGAGCCATAAGGTGGGAATCCTATCGATTTGTGGAGCCTTGGTTTGACCCATGATGGGCAAGGCACTTTAAAAAGTATATAAGGCATCGATTTCCTTTTGTCTTGGAAATGATGGAGCGGAATATAATAAAAACTTAGTGGAGGAAAGCTTGCCCAAGGAGACAACTCAAGAGCCACCCCTTATCTTTTCTTTATCCTTTTTGCATGAAAAGATGATAGTGGAATGCATGCAAAAGCATGTGTTGACCTTGCATGGCTAGTTGGCATAAAGCACCTTAAGTAAGTGACACCTAGGACTCTCTTTTTTATAAACCTCAAGTATAAATACCTTGACCTTCATTTGTTGGCAAGATTTTCGGATCTACCAAGTGCCCTTTCTCTTGTATCGTGCAACACCACTTCTTGTGTTGCCCATGGTGAAGTATGTGTATTAATACTTAGTGGAGGTTTTGGTTTTGTATACCTTGAGGATTTTATGTTGTTACTATGTGTATTAAAGCAAAACGGCTAGTACTTGTTATCCTCGAGAAGAGATAGAACACTGAATGTATAATGTGAACCATGTGTATATGAGACTTTGGTTCTTTATGTAAGAGTTTTCTGGAAGATGGGCCTATGTGCAAAAAATAGTTATAAATTTTAGTGTTTTTTGTTAATCTGTTGTTTATGGTTATTCCGTTTAATTAATAATGATTTTTTTGTCGGTTTGAGAATGGTCGTTACATAAATAGTGATCATAATATTATCCATTTGAGGTTTTACATAAGAGATAAAGGTATTTCTAGTGATCTTGCACATATTGTTGATAAGAATAATAGATATAAGATAGGTTATGATGGTTGGGTTCACAATTTTCTTTTTAAGTACAATGTGAATTTTTTTGAATAGATATGACATCCGATACATTTTGTTTCAGTCTAGTCTGATTGTAATTTTATAGAAATATTAGTTTGATGGCCTCCCAACTTTTGTAATTGGAAGATAGATAAAAAAACATTTATTGCAGGTAACTTGTCCAACATCATGTTGAAAACCACCTTTTTAATTTTCCCCAAAGGGAAAGGAGAAGTAAAGGATTGATTATTTGTGATTTACCTAGCACATAACATGTATTTTTTTAATTTGAAGAGATTACAAAGGTATGTGTGTAGATAAAAATGGTCTTTTAGTGCCATGAGTAGTAATACTTTCTCTCTTGTTAGTGGTGTGATCTCCAATCATAAGATTGGGTATAGAGGTTCATCTTTTATTGCCAATATAGAGTCTATGGAAATATCTAGTATTGAAACCCCTTTACTTAATCATTCATCTTTTGGTCTTTAGTCCCAAGGTATCTCCTAATCAACATAAAATTTTGCAATTTCTTCCTAGTATTCTCAATGGCTAGTTGATCAATAGTTTTATAGTTCAAAGATTGAGAAAAATGACTTGGAGGATGGTGTGATTTTGAGTATGTTTCCATTATTTTTCTTATTCTAGGGTATGACATTTAATCTAATGTCCTTCATATTGTTGTGTAAATTTAAAGTAAGTTGATATTTTCATATCTAGACCAATGATTAGAAATTCATATATTCAAATTTGGGTGATTATATTACAAGCCTCAAAATAGAAGCATTTCATGCTATCAGGAATGAATTTTGTGTTGAAAATAAAGGGGCATAATTCTTCCCAAGAGTATGAACCAAGTAAATGATCTAGAATGATCCATGAGTTCCATTATGACCGTGTCAAATTTTTTTTTCTAACATTGATGTCAGTGAGGCATGCCAACGCAATGAAGATGCATGTGATATATTTGTTGTTTTTGGTTTCCTAATGTGATCTTTCATTGTTGAACCAAGTGTACTTTAAGTTGCCACTTATAAGACATGAGTGATGATTGTATTTATGGGAAAGGTGCATGAAATTGTCAAAATATCTATTTTTTTCCTTAGTTCCTCATAGGTACATGTAAAGTTCTATTGAAGATGTTCAGACAAAATGTAAGTGAGTTATTGTAGAATTCATGGTAATATAACTAACTTTGTAAGAGACAATGTGAATATTCAATTTATTCACTAGTCCACCATGTAGACCTGAGAAGCTTTTGAATACATTATGTGATGTTTGCCCCATATAGAGGAAATATGTATATATGTTAAATATTTTTTAATTGTTAAAATTGGGATAAGATGGATGTTATTCATATAAATGAAATAATGAACAACTCTGTAACATATAGAATGGCCACACCGCATACATTCCTAGATTCAAGGATTAGAACGAATAATAGTTATATCAAAGACAATATCAAAATAAAATAAACTAAAAGTGTTGCGTGTAACACCCCAATTTTCTTATCACATGATCGGAAGCTAAATTCTTTTTTTACTAGGGAGTGCTACTAACATGATATACATTACAATAATAATAGATAAGAACCATTACATACTGTGCATGAAATAAATTCTCATAAATTTTTAGGAAAAGAAACATGGTTACATCAAACCGTTTAAAATTACTATATACATGATACTAAAACATGTACTCTATATTAATATCTCAGATCATGTAGATGGCTCCCCACCAGAAAACCTCTTAAAACTGCAGATGAATCCTCTATATTGACCTCTCTTCCTGAAGATTAGTACCTACAGACATCTTGTCCCCAACCATGAGTATACTATAACTAATATTTGAACTAATATCTAAATTTTTTCAATTTATACTAAATTGATGTGTCTTTTATTTACATATTTTATCTAATTTGTGAACAACATTATACGATATGTCCTCCTCTGTTGACACGAAGTGTCCTCTATGGTGTAATGTACCCTCTGTTGGCACAACATGCCCTCTATTGACATCAAAGTCCTCTATAATGCAACACACCCTTTGTTGTCACAACTTATCCCCTGTTGACACTAGAATGTTCTCTATGGTGCAATGTACCCTTTGTCACATGCTGCACTCGGTGACACCCACAGTGTCTGGCGCAGTGCACCCTCTGAATCATCCCAGAACCCTCTGGTGAGGACTTATCTTATAATATATATAAATATATACTGATATCATTTTCTATCTCTGTTCTTAATTTCTTATCTCTAAATCTTAATCTCTTATCTTTGAATTTTTCCTCATTTCATTTTTGGGAATCTTAATATTTTATCTTTGGATCTATTCTTAATTTCTTATCTCTAAATCTTAATTGATTATCTCTGACTATGTATATCTATTCTTTAATTCTAAATTGAATCTCACTCTGAATCTAAAACTTAATATTCTTATTGTCTTGATAAATTTTAATATGAAACTCTGATTAATAGAATGACATAATTAAATTCTAATATTAGATATGTGAAATCTGAGTCTAATGTCTTAAGATAATAAACTGTACTGGCATGGAAATATTGAGTATCTAAAAGTAATATAAATACCAAATATCTAAAATCTGAAAATTGAGCAACATGACTCAATCTGAACAAAATATGAATGCTCAAAGCATGACTGGATATGAAATAGTAAAGTACGTAAGTAACTTAATCTCTAAGTTACTTTGTAAGAAGGCGTAGGCTGAATCATAATAATAACAAATTCAATGGACATGGCCCCTTACCTTTTGCACTGAGGGTATCTTTAAGGTAGTCTTAATCCCAAGCTCTATAACTTAATAATATGGACATCATCATAATTCTAATAATGCATGAATATTTTCTCTTTTTCATTTTTAAATCTCAAACCCCATCATCCTAACCTTATATACCAACTTAGGGTTCATATTTAACTGAAACTAACTCTGAATTAATATTAACTTTAAATTTTGAATATTATACTAAAAGCCAGAATCTTGTATTATATACCAACTATTTTTTGATATACCCATATGAACTAAATAAATAATCATATGCTCTAGTACATGACTATAGACATAATTAACTGAAAGAAAACCTCAAAGATACTCACACATATTATTTTTACTAAATAACATGAAAAGTAAAGGGAAAATATGCTTCAAATCATATTGCATACCATAAGCATATAGATCAAATAAGCCCCACAAATAATCATTAATTATCTTACATTATGGTCATTAAGGTCTAGCTAGTAAATACCAACATAATTGTACATGAAAATTTAGAAAAACAATGATAACACTGTACATTAGAGTTTAGGTAAAAATATCAGATTGTTTCATAGTCAAATAATGGGTCAAATACCCAAAATGCCCTTATGAGGGTTTACACCAAAAACATAAATAAAAGATCATGTTAGTATAACCACTCTACATAATAGTATATAATACATCAAAACATATATTTTTAATATAATCATTAATTTTTAAAGTCGTTTTCTATTTTTAAGGTACAAATTGATGAAATCATATAAGTTTTAGTAAACATGATATATTAATTTTTAAACCTACGAATCATGTGTGCAAACCATTTTTACAATATAGTAAATTCAAAAACCTTTCCATAGATACCTTATATGTCCCAATTGAACCTCTATATTAAAATCTATGCAATAAACAATATGTTACCTTTTCTTTATATCCATTGACATTAATTCTAGATCTGAGGGCACCAAATAGGCCAGCTCCCAAATGGCTCTTTGAAATTATACCTTATATGTTCCAATTGAACTTCTATATTAAAATCTATGCAATAAACAATATGTTACCTTTTCGTTATATCCATTGACATTAAATGTAGATCTGAAGGCACCAAATAGGTTAGCTCCCAAATAGCTCTTCACAATTCCTTAGGCGGATTGCATGGGGAATCCTACATCTCTAAAGTCCAAAGACTCAGGGTGAAAACTCCGCTCCCATATCCTAGATCGCAATGACTTAATTTCCTCTATGAAATTGAGCACCGCAACACACAACCACCCTAGTGAGGTGTGCATGGTGATCCATCTCCCTATACCTCATTGAACTGACGCCAATGAGTTCTCCACACCCACCCATGCTTAAATGTCTGCACAATGATCTATTATAGTCCTCCTCTTACATCCTTCTTCTTCCCATGACCTGAGCACCGCAATAAGTAGGCTGCATAGCGGTGACCCCGATGGGTAAATTTTGGGACATGTATGCCCTATACAGTCCCTTTGATTCATTTAGACTTATTTGCGGTGCCCAGGAAGCCATATTTAGTGTTTTTGCTCCTCTAGGGAGGCTCCTAGTGACATATGGGAAAACTTCCCCTTACAGTGCAGCCATGCAGGTTGATATCAGGTGTCTCCTGCCTCGCTCCTCTTCTTTCACTTGCTTTTCTATCAAAACCCTAGCATCAGGTTCAACCATCATTAAGCATGACAGATCAAGGGTTTTTATAGCCTTTCTTCTCTAAGATCTCATGAATAGATCCATCTTTCCATTGGGTATATTTGAGTCATGTTCTTCCAAAATGGGACTACAAGTCTCCTTTTCTTACATGAGTCTAATGAACTGGCCCATTGCTTAGTTGATCTACCAATTTGGGCATGAACCCTAGTTCAACTTCCATTTTTATGGACCATTGCTCAATTAGGCCATAAATTGATACACTCCTTCTTCTTTCTTATAAAATTTCCTTAGGCAATTGCTAAATATCGATTGGTCCCAAGATTTGAGCAACAACTTATACATCTATATCCTTCATGTAGAAAATTCTTAAGATCTAAATCACAACCTAAACTATCTTATTATAGTGCATGTGATTTCACTAGTCTTACAACCTAACTCATAAATTGAACTCTAAACTCCACCAAAGTTGTACCATGTCTGGTACATATATCATAAAGAACATAACATCAGTCCTAATTTCATCACTACAGTCATGTGAGAGCCTCATTCACATCCATCATATATAGTAAAAGCACCAAACTATCCTTAACTTAGGTGAACATGATTATATAATCCAACTATATATATCCTTAAATTGAATGACCACATTAATCTCAAACTTTACTATACTTAAACCATGATCATATTGTGTCTTAACAAGAATAAATACATTCTCAAATTTAGATTTAATGATTCTTAAACATCAAAACTAGCCAATTTGCACAAAATACCCTTTTTACTTACTTTTTCTCTTATATCCAAGTTTCATGGAAATTGGATTGAACCTTATTGTAAACATAAATAAATTGTATCTTGATCTCATCTATACCTTAATCATGTACTTGCAGAGTTCCAAAATTTAAGTTGTAGATGTTATGAGTTGATTTGCTATAAGAAAATGGATTCTTATTGATGATTTTGTTATCATAAACTTAGTTCCACATTTGTGAGAGATTCATTTGCATCATCATAGTGAAAAAGGATAAATTAATGTTATTTTTAATTCAACAAAATTATCATAACCAGGATAAGTGACATAATTTTCAACGGGATCTATTTTTATAGATAAAGTTGAGTGTTGTTCATAGTAGTAGTTTCTTTGTGAAGTGATTCCTGGAATGTTATAAATGGATATATTTTTGTTATTCGTTATTTCATATGCTCATCCACTAGGATTCATTCTATCATAGTATATGTTCAGCTGTTTATATTTTCTTTGTTCGACTAGCATGTTAGTTTTGGTTTCTAAGGCATCCTAGACCCATGTGCTAAATTATCAAGAGACAATTCAGGTATTGTATTTAGTTTGAACCCCCTCAGACATTATTTTTAGAGGCTCTTGTTTGTGAGGAGCAGTGTTTTTATAGGTATTTCAAAAGATGGGACAGTTATTTGAGATCCAAAACCCATAGGAATTATGGTGTTTGTGTGTGGTTGTAATTATTTTGTTTTATGAACTCTTGATGTTACCATGGTGATCCCAAACACGTCCTTTGTCATGTGTGTCCTTATTAAATTTATGTCTATGGTAATAATCTAGTTTTATGGAATTTCTAGGTCGTAAGCCAATTGATGGATGATCAATCAAACCTTCAAAGGGAAATTGAGGGTTGTGGGGTTCCTTAGAGGTGATTTTGACAAAATAAATGTGTTAACTAGTCCTACTCTTGATTTTATTTGGCATAAAAACGTCATATGTAATCCAAATTTGGAAAAGGGCTTTTCTATTGTTAGTATGTTGAAGGGTATTCTACAGGACATAATGGAGTCAGACACCTAAATTAGATGTAATATCTTTATATACCTATATATCCCAACACGATGATAACAAACATATACCACTCCTGTAAGAAATAGGACCTCTACACGAATCCATTCTATTATTTGTCACAGACAAAATTTTGACTCTGTGATAGCGGTGATAGTGATATGTATAGGGTGGTCAATGGATGTGAATTGAGGCATCATTGTCCTTGTGATGAAGATTCTCGAGATAAGAACAGTTTTAGGGATTTTGTAAAATAAAATGTGTACATATAATTCTCTTGTGATTAATTGGAAAAAGTGATGAGTATATTACCTGATGAGAGGTTTGTTGTCAATCTCATAAATACAAGTAGGACATCCATGTTGATTTCATCCATGACACACTATAGGTAAGCATTCTCAGAAAGTCATGACACTCATATTGTGTTGTATCCTTTTGGGTCAGTTCCTAGGGTGTCTTATGTGTAATGAGTAGGATAAGATGTTCTAGGAGAGCCCTTTAGTTAGAGTAGGGTTATATTCTATAAGTGGTGTTGTGACCCATAGTCATCTTTCATACACCTAAAATTCATGTAGGAGATGTCCAATGGTCATGGGACGACCAACATGATTAGGATGTTGTGATCACTATTAGTCCATAGTCATTCTAGTTAATGGTATAGCAAGCTCCCTTTAGCATAAATGATGGCTTCCTAATCACCACAGCTGCTAAAAGTGGGTAAGTCTAGAGATTTAAAAGTATTTGAAGCATAAAATGACTTTCTATACATTGAATCCTCAAGGTAAGGGTATTGTAGTGTCTTGTTTAGAATTGGAGGTGGGAAATCTAAAATTCAATTTAACACCACTGAATGGTGCGATGTTTTGAAGTTAAGGAAAAATGGGACACAGATATGTGAAGTGACCAAGTATAAACCATTTGAGACATCTCTCTATTCAAGTTCCCTAATCCAAAGCATTTGAAACAACCCTTTAGTCTGAGACATCCAAAGTTTCAATATGCAGGATTACAATATCTAGTACCATATTGGTAGAGTATTTTGAATTTTAGGATCAAAGAGAGGTAAGAATTTGAAGTTCCCAAGTCCAAAGAATTTAAAACATTTCTTTAGGTGATTAAATCTCTTTTCTCAAGATCCCAAGTCTAAAGAAATCTACACATCTCTTTGTTTTAAGACCTCCAAAGTTATAATGGAATACAACTTCTGGAACGGAACACTAGTCTTAATACTATAACATATCAAAACCTAACCCTTTGGTCCAGGAAAATCCTAATCTTAAACTTTAGATGATTTTGAATTTACTTCAGGAATAAAATCCCAAACAAGGTATAGGATATGTCCTAACATGCTGGGATTCTATGGCTAATAATAATAAAATATAAATAATTGGACTTTTGCATAATAAATCCTAGATCCAACAATTTAAACAACATAATACTTAAAATGAACTGACAAATTATAATCCTTATGATATATGGATAGTTTCATTTAATGAATAACACACACACACACACACACACACATATATATATATATATATATATATATATATGTATATATATATGTATATATATATGAATATGAATATATTATATTGTGTCCCAGATCCTCAAGAATGTAGCCAATCAAGTTAATGGTAATCAAACAAGATCTGAACATATCCATTAAATAAGAATGATAAGGAATGCATTAATAGTCACAAAAAGGATATATCAAATAATGAATAATTCCTTTGGTTTTAATGCAAGGGATAATGTCAAAAAACCTATAAAAAGAAACTTGAATTGAATAGTGGATGTGATTGTATATAATAATGAAGGAAATAAATTCATGAGAAGATAATCATAAATCAAATCTAATGTCAACCTATTATTGATAAATATATTTATTTGGTAAGTAAAAATGAAAATAAACTCTAGTAATCCTAATTCATTGGATAAATGTTTTAATGATGATAAAAGTGTAAAGTAATCAGACAATCAAATCTCTCATGCTTAAATTTTCTTAGGGTCCAAGTTTCACATTAAAATTATAGTCTAAATGCCTAATTCCATTAAGGAACGAAAATTAAAATTGAAATATAAAATATTAAATAATATAATATATGACTCCAAAAGTATAAAGTAATGGAAAAATCGGAATCTATATAACTTAATTAACCCAAGTGTAAAATTTGGTATCTATCGAACATTGTTTTCTCCCTCAATTTGATTAAGAAATAAAAAATAATAATATTTTAAGTTGATTTTAGTCCAAAATAAACATATGTGAAGTTCTCAGATTTCAAGTGTCACACCTGGTTTCGTATCCTTGTTGAATAGTAGATTCATTTAAAACTGTTGGATTTTGATCAAACAATTGCTTGCCTTCTTCCTTGGATTTACTTCCTTTTCTTGTACCATAGTAGCTCATTTCATCTTCATTCCATCCTCTCTCCCTCCTCCTCCTTTTTCTCTTCTGACTTGTCCTTTACAACCCTCTTGCTTTTCCACATTCATTTACCTAAAGTTTCTAGGATTTAGAGTCATCTATCACTTGGTTGCCAAAACTCTCTCCCCTCTCCACTATTTTCTTTCCTATCAGGACTCCTTGTCTAAATAGGTGTTCCAAAACCTATAAATATGTTACCCCACCATCCAAATATCTACTGCAATCATTTTGTGGTATTGGTTTCACTTTATTTTGTCTAGGCCTTACCTTCCCAATATCTCCTACTGGATCTAATAATAGTGGTGTCATCATGGCTCTAGAGGTTAGTGCAAGGCTTGGGCATCATCACAAATCCTTCTTTGAGGGGCAATGTTGCATATGAGGTTGCGAATTTCCTCTGAACATGTGCTCTTCCATTTTCCCTCTTTCGTGTCTTCTGTCATCAAAAGAGTTGAGTGTACAATTGATTTGTTCTGACTCAATTTTCATATGGATTGGTTGTCATTTGTCTCCTTCCAGCAAAAGAGTTGAGTGAGCAATTGAGGGGTTTTGACTTAATTTTTCTGTGGATTAGTTGTCATTTGACTTAACTTTGGGATGATGAGTATTTGATATGAATTGATTCTTCCAACGCATTTGTTTCTCATGGTTTTGAGTTTTCCTTCATTTGGGTCTCTCATCGTAGACGTGGCAGGACAAGCACCAAATCAAGTCCCAATCACTGCTTGGGCTTGCCGATTCTAGAATATTTCAAAGAGGATGATGGACATGTTAATCTTCCAATAAGATGATTTTCTCTCTATGGAGGTTGCCTTTCTTCCTCTCCTGCAAGCTATGATTCATGAATCGAGGAGAAAGAAGAACATAACTTGTTAATCATTGACTTCATGATAGTATTTATATGAATTTGTGTCACGACATAATGGACAAATATGACTCCCCCCTTTAAATATTTGATATCATGCTATTTTGAAGATGAGTATTTGTCTTATACCGCCCTATCACCTGTTAATATTTTGTGTGATGCGGGGTTAATATTGTTCTCTTACAATCTTTTGGGTTTCTATAGATCCATATATTATCTTATTTTTTAACTCATAGTGGATTGTCCAGTTATCAAAAAATTGTAAATAAATACTCATTGAAATCAGAAAAATAAATCTTATATGCTGGTATAGGTTTGGTAACATAATTTCACTTCAATATGAAGTCGATAATTGTGATGTTAATATATTTAATGTGGACATAACCCTAATACCATATATTCTTATAATAGGTGGCTTGGTTTAATGGAACGAGGGTTGAACCAAATATATTTAGACTTGATAATGAGTGCACTGCATCTCCTAAATTTTATATTAATAGTTGATCAAATTTCTCTTTCCCTTGGTGTATGTTCTTACTTTTGAATTCTATATTGGGAAATAAAGTTATTTTTCTCTCATTAAATTTTACATCCTTTATAAATCACATTGAGTAATTACTTATGTTTTTCTATCTTTTGGTTCTTAGGCATGTATTATCACACACACTTCTCTCTGCTTAGAGATTGACTCATACGAGTAATTATATGTTGATATGGATTTTTTAATCTTCTTAATTTGATGTACATCTTGTTAGACTCTAATTTATCTCTTGGTCATCCTATTTTATGTGGGATTCCTAATTTGAAAAATAGAATCAAATTAAACTTTAACCTTCAAGTGATTACCTTCTTATAACTTTATGAGACGTCTTACTTATGGAGATAGTTGGATAGTTATTTATGAGTCATCTATCCTCATTGATATTAGCTGGATGTCCTCATCTCTTATTTAAACATGACAACACTTTATGTTACTTGTCATATATGTATGTGTGATTGACTAGTCATAACTAAAAATGATGATAACATATTTTAGGACTACGATTTATTTTCCTGCACTTTATAACATTGTAATAATTGGGTGCTATTTTCTATTTCAGGAATTAGATTATAATCTCCTACCACATACAATATTAGGTAATGGATTTTATCCACCTACCACGCATTGAGTTTTTAATCCTCCCGAAAAATTCTATATTTATTCAACTTTAAAGTTTTAATCCTCCTACTCCTTGATATAAAATGTATCAATTTTTACTCTACTTCAGGCTTATTCCACACCATGAAACTATTTATATTTTTTATTCTATTGATGTGATATTAAGTAGAAGGTAAAAGTGTTTTCTTGTTGCTTACTTTTCCTAAAAAGTTTTTTTATTACCATTTGATGTTCGTTTTTCCACTTGATTTGGGAAGCTTTGATAAATTTTATTGATATCTTTTCTTCCTTAAATGTCTTTTCTTCCTTAATAGTGTTCCATCCCTTTTCCTATTCACATTCACATACTAGTATTTTTATACTACAATTTCTATTTTATTTTCATATATAGATATGCTTCCAACTCTTATGTAAAGGAAAGAAAAGGCCTCACATGATTACTTAGATTTTACTTAAAGAACTTGATTTTTAAAAATAGACTTAAAATAGATCGAACATCCCTCTACTTAAAAGAGGAAATTTCATCATATGAACTACAAATTGAAAATTATTACACTAATCTTGTAAATGAAAAGTAGTCATATTATCTTGTTCCTCTACTATTCTTATTTGTCATTCATTTAAGAAATTAATAAATACACTTAGAAAAATATACACCTAAACAACATATTTATTGGTGTGTTTAAATAGGTCATGTGTATTCCTCAAACTGATTAGCACGTTCAAATAGATTGTTCTTATTCCTTAAAAAAG
Source organism: Alisma plantago-aquatica (assembly GCA_963693085.1). Lineage (NCBI taxonomy): Eukaryota > Viridiplantae > Streptophyta > Magnoliopsida > Alismatales > Alismataceae > Alisma > Alisma plantago-aquatica. The sequence goes on from OY856412.1 coordinate 1,007,479,226, forward strand.
GAATGCATCCTCTTATGGATCTCACGCCTTATATAGATAAGTTGTAAGATAATCTTCAGATATATTTCCTTACAAATATGTTACAATGGTTTTTCGATATATTTCTATGGACTTGCGTTAGCATCAACTCTATATAGGTACAATTAGCCAAGAGTTAAGTAAAGATTACTCAAAATTTATATTAAAACAACTATGTGAATCATCATCATTGTGAGTAGAGTTTCTCAACCGTTTCTTTTGTTTGTTCTTGCTTTCATCAAACCCTGTTCTAAACCACAAAAGCGAATGTGACTGATAACTTGATTTCGCAACCAATTTATAAATCATTTGTAACGTCTCAAGGTCTTACAAATTTCCAATCATTGCTATTATGTCGAGTTTTTCATATTCATGTATTATAAAGCAAAAACATAGAACAATACCATGTAGGTTTTTGTTTGTCAAAAATAAGATGATGTCACTTCTTTTGAATCTATATAATTAGAAACAGGAGTTACTGCTGCAGCTATTACATATTAAAATTAGTTTTAAGATCTATATATCATTAGACACAAGTAATCACTGTTCAAAATTAGACCAATAGCTAACACCAAAGATAGTAGCAAGCTAGTATCCAACCGGATGCGCTGAGATTCGATCCGCGCTTGCTGAGTGTGCAAGAACATGGTACAGAATAATTGTGATTAAAATAATATATCTATAAATCTTGCGTCTCTGCCCACTTCACCCATTACCTGCAAGCCGACGGATAAACAAACTTGTTCACCCTATGCATCCTTCCCTACCCACTTAGGGTAGAGTTGCATACTCTCCATTCACGAGTCATTTAGCATTTTCGGTTTTCTTATTTCATTTTCATTTATGCACACAACTTTTTCTACAAAACACAGATCCTTCACCCCGTAGTTACAGACAACACTGAGCTTTGAAACTACTATCATGCTAGGCGTTCTTCTATCCTATCTCGCTCCATAAGGTTTCGCTGCGCCCCTCAGTGGACATGTACATCAACGACCTTTCGCTCGACCTTCTTCTTGGGCACGGTGACAAACAACACCCCGTTCTTAAACTCAGCTCGGACGTTGTCAGTTTCCCAGTCGTCGTCTATCAGCAGACTCATGTCATAGGCCGTGGAGCTCCTCCTAGTCCAGTCGTCGTGCTTCTCCGCGTCGGTCTCCTTGCGCTCGCCCTTGACCACAAGGACGTCGTCATCGACGGAGACGCGGACGTCCTCCCTGCTGAGCCCCGGCATGTCGAAGCGCATCCTAACCTGGTGCTCGTCCTCCGAGACATCCCATGGTGCCCGGATATCCCCGGCCTGGCGGGGTGAGCCGGGGAAGGACATGGCGTCGTCAAAGAGACGGTCCATCATGTCCAGCATCTGGCGCATCGTCCGCATGGGCGCCATCGGATCCATGAGTCCTACAGAGAATAACAGAATATATATGCTAACACAACGGGGATTCCGGAGAGATATGAGTGGCTAGCGTCTATTAGAAGCGACTCGGTTGGGACTTACCGAAGGGTGATACATCCATTGCGCCGCGGCTGGGCTGGCGCTCGAGTACAGAAGACCCCTTTGATTCATCCACTCGGACAGGTACGGGGACGGCGTCCGTGTCCCCTGAGGACGACCTGGCCGGTGTCAGGGACAGAGGACGGGATGTCCGGAGAGAGCCATGTCCTCGACCAGGACTGATGGGATATCGCATCGGTGAAACCATTGCTGACCCGGACACCGCGGGCCTCAGAAGCTTTGGTAGAGAAATGGGTACGCGCATGGTGCTCGACAGAGTACAGTAAGCCATCTGAGGCGAGACTGGCGGGGGAAACCGTGCCACAGTTAGAAGAAACAGAGCCACAAGGCAAAAGCGCATGCACCGAGGTTAAAGGAAGGGAGACGTGATAAAGATGCTTGTGCGACTGATGTCGGTCGGGACCGACTTGGTGCTGACACGTCTCCCTGGGAAATCCTTCTAGACCTTCTACCTGGTTCGAGGCACGACAAATTGATCAAATTTGGATATGTATCACTTTTCCAATTTTATTCGAAAATCAAGCGTTTCATACAAAATTGTTTATAATAAACCGAATCTATTGGTAATCTTCACTTGTAGTGATAGATTAACATCAGATACGAGATCAGGGTTGTAGTGTGTTTTAGTTAGCAAGCAAGAAAAATGCGTCCCCTTGTAACCTTTTTATGAAGTACTAGTAGAGTGTACGTGCTAACACGAGTTGCAATTAATATTACTTGTGATCACCGTTTTTTGCCAAAACAATATATATATATATATATATATATATATATATATATATATATATATATATATATATATGTGTGTGTGTGTGTGTGTGTGTGTGTGTGTGTCTATGCAGAGGTTGATTTATAAGAATGAAAACAAAATAAGCACGTCTTTATAGGTCTTCTCCCACATCCTCATATAGGACCATGTATATGTGATTCTTGTATGGAGAACTCATCTGGTGAATCTTGTAGCAAGAGATTGTCCAATGTGAGGCCTAAGCTGAAAAAGTGGAGGTGGGGTGAGTGATGTTTACAGACTAGGATTGAACTCAAGTAGGGTGATGTATAAGTCAGAAGGGGTACATAAATACTATGAACTTGGTACATGTGATGTCACATGCACACTGCATATCCAAAGTACTATGGAGGTGGGGTGTATGAATGATAAGAAGAAGATCCTACTTCATAGTAGTGTGGTTGTGGAGGTGGAGGTGGGTTGTCGTATGGACTAGAAGTAGAGCATGCTCTAGTATACTATGACTACCTCCAACCGACTAAGTGAGATGAAAAATGAGGAATTGAGTAGTGTGGGAGTAAGAGTAGGAGAAGGAGTATGAGCATAAGTGAGTAGGAATAGGAACAACAGCGAGTGTGAATAGGAGGAGAAGGTAGGAGTAGGAGTAGGAGTAGGAGTAGGAGTGGGATCAAGAGTAGGAGTGGACTGAGTGGTTGACTATACATGATATAGACAATCATACTTAGGAAGACTGTCAAAGTAGGTCCCTTGGATGTTTTAGATCTTGTCTCTAATATTTACACGAGCATGCTCCACATTCGCTCAGATGCACACTTGTGCGTCGATGCATTAACAAGATTCTATATACAATACAAATAATAAAAGACAAATTGGAAAACATTAGATAAATAGATGAATAGCAATAATAGTTATGTTAACAAATTCATGTTTCTCCTATAAGCGGTTCGAGAATGTGCCCATTGTTGAGGTGTAGGTCTCATTAAGTAGACAAGATGATACCAGGTGTAGTGAGCTTGTGGGTGAAAGCATGTCCTTAAAGAGGCTGGAACTATAGATGCACCCATTTGTTGTTCTAAAGTTATACCTTCTGCGTCTAGTGATGTAGTCCATCCTTAGTAGGATGACTCGTCTCATCTATCCTATTGAGTTGTGGTAATGCAATAGTAGGTTGTACTTGAAAAAAAATGCAAACCATCCAAGCATTCTATTTGGGAGGTATCACTCTATTATCTTGTAATAAAGAAGAGACATTCAGGCCAACCAAATTGTCCGACCCTCTCGACATTGATGTGGAATCCTCTTTAGAAGTGCATCTGTGTAAGGATTCAGATTGTATCAATTAATTTAAAAATCACATGTCATATAACATATGATGTAACCAAAAGAAATCAAGTAAATTAAAGATTTGATACAACATATTATTTAACTAGTAGAAAACTAAATGTCACTTGAGAGGGCAAAAAATCTGGTCAACGCTAGCGTCATAAAATTATACAGTTCCTCGTATTGTCTCAGCTCTTTAATCAAGCTTTGATCACCTATTTAAAAACACATTCAAGTAGAGATGTATTGTCTTAAATTTGTAGAACAATTATGTTGAGTTTCTACCTATTCCCAAATGGAAAATCATGTGGCCTCTCCTCGTAGTTCATAACCAACGATACTAGGTGTCCAATTACTATCCTCTCATGGCACCGCATCTATAGTAGACATAGGAAATCAGACAAATGGGCTTTTGACTTTGATCGGGTAGCTTCCTTATACAACACCGTATACAAGTATGCTATAGTTGTGACACCCCAAGGCAAGGCACTACAACTTTGAAAGTAAGACACAATGGAAGGTATTGTATATCAACATGGTCTCCAGTACTACCAGGGATAAGGTAACTACCTAAGAAATATAGGAGATAGGTTCTAGTTTTAAGGACCCATCCCATTGATTAAAACCTACTTGATCAAGAGGAAAAATCCTTCGACAAAACCCAACAAAAAACTAACATTGGTAAAAAAGAGATTAAAAATACTTCGAGTAAGATGATCTACATAGAGTTCTGATTATGAGAAATTGCCAAAAATCCTTGAAAATGATATATAAAAGTGTATCTCTATAGATCTGAATCATTCAAAAGGAAGACAAGATAGAGAATTAATTGAAACCTCTCTTTATTTAATTTCTTTAAAAGGATTACAAGATTAGTCCATGGTTATGAAACTATGGCAACATAAGAAGGTTGATTCAATTTATAACTCATGATTATAGTGAACCCCCAAGACAAACAACTTAATAGATACACCATCAACTACCCAGCCAACTCAGAGAAGTGATAGTACATGGACACTCTAGACTGAAGCTATGGTAAATGTTGTTAAACCTTCAGCATCACATCCTTTCTCATGTTCTAGCATACCTAAAAGATGTGGATTACCTTAGGGGTTAGACCCCAAGACCCAATGCTATGATATAGAAGAAGGTAACATACTTATTGCTTATAGGCATATGATGATTAGATTACTAAAGGAATATCAAGAATAGCTAAATATCTCTACATAGAATACATGCATCAAGTGTTTATTCTCTTCACATGGATGTATACTCAACAAGTAATAGAGGGTATACCATAAATATATATATGAGATATATGCTTACATGTACAAACTAAGAAACATCTATAATATTTTCAATAAATAAAGGCAATTGCACATTTTTGTGATTTGTCAATTAAACTTAAATAGATATAATATACAATTGAGTTATGTGTTTTATTATGCACAAGGTAGTTTGAGGCATACCACTCAAACTACTACCTGACCACTCCGAAATTGAAATAAGTCACATATAAGATATAAGGGTTATTAAGCTCCACTAGATCTCACCACACACCTCCTGACAAAGTAGGGGTAACAAAAGGTAGAGTTCTCAGTTCCATGTCTACCATGGAATTAATCAAAGAAAACAACAATATTAAAGACTTTCTTATTAACAAGAAAGTATGTTTTTAGGTGTATTTCCATTATGTTAAACAACATTATATGGCCATTGCCCATCTTCTCAAAGGAAGGGTTCATGAGGGTCATTAACACAAAGCTATTAATGACACAAATTTAAATGTAAGGGACTACCTGACTAAGTCAAGTGTTGACCCTTTTTATCAACACAGTCCATCCTGTAACACTCAGGCCCACTGCCCAAGGCTCTAGAAGAGTTTCAAGAATGAGGACTGGCCCCACAGACCATCACTAGCCTTAACTGTGTTCTTTGTCCTCATTCACGTGTAAGCTAGGTTAAACTTACTGATTGGTCACCCATCCTAAGCACGCTTAACCATAGAGTTCTTTAGTAATGGGCTTCCTGAAAAGGAGGTGCACCTTGGTGATATGGGTAGTCCAATCATGCCTTTTAACATTATTTATCTGAGACCTCAAATACTAGGACGTTACAATGTCTCCCACTTAGACTCTTGATGAAACGACCGTCATCAAATTGATAAAAAAAATTGTTACTAATTAAGCGGAATAAACATAATAAGCGGATTAACAAAAATCACTAAAATTTAAAACCGTTTTGCAAGGAGTTCCTTTTCCAGAAAACTCTTACTGAAAGATCCAAAACTCATACATATCATGATTACATTGTACAACATCTCATCTTGAGGACAACATATAACAGTTGCTCTATCAAAACACATACTGGAGAACATAAAACCTTGAGGCATTCAAGCCAAAATCTCAAATCATTCATGAAACCAGTACGAACCAACTCTAAGGACCTGAGAGTACATAGACGACACATAGGACTTCTATCTACAAGACACGATAGACAGTACACTCAACCTGAGCTGTCACTGCTGCCTCACCTGTTGATCCTCCTCTACAGAAAGATCTTCACCACCTCATCCATGTCCACCTAAAAAAATGTGGATCCCATGGGGTGAGACAAGTGTCCCAACGAGAGATATAACTCTCCGATGACCATATTATTATCATAGATTAAATATTTACAAACTGAGCAGAGGTTCTTTTTATATTAACATGCATGATAATTCACTGTATGAATAGAATGAAGTAATCTCCTTTCTTAAGGAGAACATTTCATCTACCCATGGTAGAGTTATAAATCATCTATCTACTTTTCAAGGAATGTAAAGAAACATAAATATCATCTATCAACTTAGATGTATAACTAAATTGTGCATCAAACAATATTTCTCGTATCCGGTCCTTAAGCAGATATGCTATATGACTGAACATATTTTAACAATCATGCTTATTCCCTAAAGAGATAAAGCATACCTTGTTCATCTCCAACCAACCACAAACTTCTCACAAGTCGGTATCATACAAGGTCAACGGGAGAGCCGGTTGCCATGACCTCACTTGTCTCGGTCAATACGAGACCACTTAAGTTTAGTAGGACATCTTGCGTCGGCTGCAAATAGCTGTGCCAGGGTATGTAGGCATCCTCGCTTAGAGCTACAGTGTCAACTGCACTCTCTTAGGGGAAACATCTACTGACAACCGTCCCCAGTTATGAAATTACTGAGTCATGGCAACACAAGCACCATACTCTGAGCCATGAGCCAGTTCACCGTGCTCAACATAGAGTCTACAAATGAAGTCGCACTCGAGCCAGGATATGACATATAGCCAAATACCCATTCATTCCGGGCTCGTAAGGGGATCGGCTCACACATGGACATCCGTACTTACGCCCCCACATACTCAAAAGTATGCACTCTAGGTTATGTCGTGGGGAACCCATTTCACCATTCAGCAAATCCTGACGCTAGTGGATCTATGGTCAGGGCATTGTTTTATAGTTCCTAATGATGTATTACATGTATTACATCATTCTTTTATCATCAAATAAGTTATCATTATTAATCACAACAAATGCTACAAAGAAAAGTGTAATACATCTATCACGTACTTTTCAAATCTTTAAAACACATGATACTTGGGATCTTAGTCTCTCATCACATTACTGGGAAATCTCATCCCTTCACATCATTATCATGATTACTGGTTCTGGGTATTCAAACCCTTTGATCGTCACACAACATTATTATCTCTATAATAGATAAACATTACCTCTAGGTCTTCAGACCTAGGTATTCATTTTAATTGTTGTACAAGTATTCCATATGGCTCACAAGGCCATTATAGATCTTGTCACCTCTCACTGAGCAACAACTTATTCATATGGCTCACAAGGCCATTACACATCTTGTCACCTCTCACTAGGTAACAACTTATTCATATGGCTCACAAGGCCATTAATCATTACACCTATTATACAAGTACTTAACATGCCTCACAAGCCTTATGTAATAAGAGAAATGCAACCTTCCCATCATTAGGGTTAGGGTTTCCATTTATAGTCGAACAGGGTTTCATGTTCATAATATTAATCCAAACCCTAATTCATTCCTCCACATATATAGGAGCATACATTGATATCATAAGTATTCAATCATACTTATTTATTATCATCATTTATCATTAAATTATTATCAACACAAAGTATGAGTTTCTCTGTTACAACCCCAATTTTTGGGTTCTTTTGGTGAGAAATGTAATATCTCCTATTAAAGATATTTGAACAAATAATGATATAATTTGTTTTTAATAAATAGATTTCGTCTACAATAGTCTTGTTGATTGTTTTGTGGGCTTTATTGGCTATTGGGCCCAATAAAAAGAAAAAGACAAAAGAAATTCCATTATTAAATGAGTAAATAAGAAAATGAGGAAAAGAAAGATTTAGAAACCTCTAGAAGATAAAGGAATGATATCCAAAGTTGGATTTAATGCCTCTTTGGTTCCTTGGGTTCCAAGGAGTCTGAGTTGCAAAGATGATGCAACAAGAAAGAGAAAAGATCAATTAGATATTGCTTTATTAAGAAGAAAATACTAAAATACAAGAAACATGTTGAAATATGGATAATGGATCCATCTTGGATAATATTTCGTGTATGCATGGTTTCTAATATTAAAAGGAATCAAAATAAAGAAAATAAAATATTTGGAGAGAGAAAATATAAGTTTAAGGCATAAATAAATGCCTTATAAGTCTTTGACTTACAAATGAAGAAAAGGAGTTATTTCTTTTGTATTTTGGCTCCAAATTTGGAACATAAGTAGACTAAGTCATAATAGACTTTCCCTTTAAAATTTTATGGAAAATGGATAAACGAGGAGAGAGTTATTGATTTTATGAGATTGCATAAAGTGAAAGGGATAATCATTGATTTCTTTTAAATATCACAATATTTGAAATGTGTGTGTGACACCACAGCCGTTGGATTCTAATCCAACGGTGACTATGTTGTCATCCACCTCGTGCCCAAACAGAAAAGTCGGAGAAGCAAGTTGTGAGCAAAAAACTTGAATTCTCTCTCATCTAATACACGGGCAAGCATGGAAACTAGCCCATCAGCTTCGGGGGCAAGCAACGCACCTGCCTACCCTAGGTTTTACCTAGTTTGGGGATCTCTAGAAGATTCACCTTATTCATAAGTCCTAGACGGCTGACTTTTGACCCCATGACTATATAAATAGATGTGCATCCAATGCAAGGACACAAGAATCATCGTGAGACTTAGTCGAGTTAGCATACACCACGGCAGGGTCCAATTTCACCTCTTGATATCTCTTTTTCCCTTTTCCTTCTCCTCTAACCCCACGGTGAACCTCCTTCCTATTCTCCTGACTCGGGCCATTTCCAATAGAAATTGAAGGTACTGGTGGCTTTGGTATGGTCGGAAGGAGGCACCGCCACCTTCGCACGGCTCCTCAAGGTCTAGAGTTCGATGTCAACCCTCCAGTTGACCCAGTCGGGGGCCTGGTTTGCGAGCAGAGCGGCCAACAGAGGTAGAGGAAGAAGGGGGGATTACATCCCTACCCCGAGGTGCGAGCGGCCCAAGGATGAGAAAGTAGGGGCAAAGATGAGACTCGACCCTAGAAATCAGATCTATGTGGGGTTTATTGTTGACGTGGCTCCTTGCAATTGGCTAAAGGTAGTTTATCTTACAAATTGCATAACTATTTATTGACAGCTCTGATTGAGATGAATTATATATGAATCTTGCTTAGAAAAACACGAGGAATACAATAAAAATATAATCATACTCTATTTCCTCTTTTAATTGGAAAAGTACCTAAATTTGATAACTTTGATGCTTTAAAGAGATCTAAGCCCTAGATCTTGGTTATGGATATAATTGATAGTCTTAGTTGATACTAGTAATCAAATTATGACTTAATTACATAAATAAGATGAAAGAGATCTAATAAGAGATATTTGTTCATAACTTGTGTAATTAGGGTTTCACGTTTTACCCTAATTGTGGCAACACATCCCATTATCACACAGATAACGAGGTGTTACGCGAAAATGTGCAGAAATCACCATAACCAAAGATTATGAAAAATACGGGTTAATTAAAACTGATTGCGGAAAATAGATAAACTGTGAAACTATTACTTTCCAGTCCTCATCCTGCACAGAAACATGTCATATATATACATACACGAGATCTGATACATGTCTATAGCTTATAGAAATAGTTGTTCATCCATCACATGAGATCACCACCTGTTCATATACATAAAGGCCCGTATCCGGCCAATAGCAAGATATACAAACGTCATCGATCGTTCATCGTAAAACATCGTCAAAACACTGCCAAGGACCTGAGAGTACAGGGATGACTCTAGACTCTACTACAAAACATCCAAAACAGCAGCATGTCCAAAGCTTGCCTTCTACTGCTCCTCAAGTTGTTCGGCCGCAACACCACGACCACGACCACGACTAGCTCGACCACCTAAAAAGGGGTTAAACCAGCGGGGTGAGACAATTGAACAATTGTCCCAGCGGGAAACATAACTCCCCACCGCAACTACAGAACCTCAGCAAGATAAACTATAACAGCAGATAACTAGGAACAGGTATAACAAAAGCAGTCTATGTAAAGCAAAGCTATTCTTACCGACAAGCTTACCAGCTGTACAAAAGCATATAACCAGATATCTTTCAATGGAACATGATTAACAAGATAAGATGTATCACTATGTAACATGATTATCAGAGCGGGATATAATGTCACATAACCTGATTATCAAGGTAAGACATTGTCACAAAACCTGCAAGATATAACAGAGATATTACACAAAAAAGGCCTCAACCAATGTTTCGTGTTTATCCTAAGCAGTAAATACTAGACGGATATATTACATATTATTATGCCCCGAGGATTTGAATCGTACCATTCAAATCCAACCTCTGGCCGCAAAGCCTAAAGCCGGTGCCATACAAGGTCAATGGAAGAGCCGGACTCCATGACCTCCCACCTCGTGGTCAGTACACGAGTACAACACAAGCAGGACCGTAGTCACATGCTGAAGTGGTCTTAGCCACAGGGTCAGCTCCATAGGCTACCCTCACTCTAGCCCGCCTTGGTACAGGTCTCGGCACTAGTACAACTGAGCCACAGCCCTGTTCACCGTGCTCTGAGCCATGAACGTATTCATGCTCCTCACATCACATATCATGAGCCATGGGCCTGTTCACCATGCTCTACATATGTATCTGAGTCTGCAACCGAAGTTACACTCTTACCTCCTCATTTTCAGGCTAGGAGCAACCTACACATATTCAACAATATGCACTTCCAAGTTATCCCGTAGGAGAACCCGTTTCACCATCACCAAGTCCTGACGATGACTGATCCATCACAAGGATCCCACATCACATGCTACCACTTGGCCTCTTGCCAACCATCCAGATCCATATCAAGGATCATCACATACCACGGGATCTCAGCCCCTCATCATGTATTGTCACTGTCTCTTCAAGGCTCACATCAATCATCATGGGACCAACACATCATACATACAACCTCATAGAATAATTATCAAAGTAATGTTACTCATCACATGTGTCTCATAGCCCTTTCATGGCTAAGCATCACCTGCATGGTTAGGATACACAATAACCATGCTTCAACATAAGGACTACACCTACTATCATGATATGCCATTCAAGATACTCTACTTATTAGGCTTACACTATTTGGTGATCAAGTGTATTAAGCACATCATTAACAAACCATATTCATGCTTACCCTTATCTCAGGATTCATATGAATAAACAAGATGTTCTCATCAAGCAAGATGTCCTATTGAGAATACAGAGCAAACACTATTATTACCAATGTCATTACTGTTACCATCCATTATCATCATCATTATTATATTTATCATTAAGCCACCATTAATGTAACTACCGTTTAACATTGCCATTAACACATAAGCATAAGACTTACATCATGCATGTCATTACTACTTCTTGTTACTATCATTACTATTATCAGCATCATCATCCACTATTATCTTTATTGTTATATCATTAAGCAAACTATTAATGTAACTGTCACTTAGCATCATCATTAACATTATTATTGCTTCCACTACTAACAAGACATCACCATCATTTACATTATTATCATCTTTTCTATCAATAGCACTATTAACATTATCATTGTTATCATTACTAATCAAGGCATCACTATCGTTTATTGGTGCATAAACATCCACTTCCATCACACTAGAAACCGTCATTAAAGAACCATACCACCTTCACTACAACTCACAACCCTCACTATAGCTAGCTCACACGGCTAGGGCATGGGAAGGCAGCAACGCTGCGTTGCACCCAGCGCCCAGCCCGACACAGCATCACAAGAGAGCTGTGTCGTGTGTCAGGGGTGTCGCGCGTCACACCCTATCGGGAAACGCCCGTCACAGCTCATCACGACGCCCGACACTCAAGGCTAACACCTAGCTAACAACCTCACGACGGTCAAGAGAGAGAAGGGAAGAGAGAAGGAAACACTCCTTAAAATGTGCAACTACCTATCCAGGCCTATCGGCCGACACATACCCAAACCAGGGGCGTGACGCCCGTCACAACCCAACTCTATTGTGTGTCACAACCCAAGAGGTGACGCCCGTCAGGGCTATCGGCCAGCACCATGTTGCATATCATGCAACCTAACTAACTCACCAAACTAGGCCCTGTCGTCCACCAAGATACTAAGGCCTATCGTCCATGAGAAGAACAAGGGTATTTCTCATCACAAGAGGAACCCTATCGCCCATCACAAGGGCAAGGTATCGCCCCACACCATGATCATACACACCATATCGTCCATCAAGAAGGGTACCATATCGTCCATCACCAAGACAAAGGTACCATGTCATCTAACTCAAAAGGATATCGCCCAACACACCAACAAAGAAGGGGTATCACCCACCCTAGGTCTCCTTCAACCTCCAACTCAAGGGAGCACAAACCCTAGATCACAAGGTATACTAAGCTACAAAGAAACCCTAAACCCTAAGGGGAAATCGGCCACCAAAGGAAACATAAGCAAGGTACAAATCTAAGCTACTAACTAGCAAACAAGATCATAGCTAGAGGTAAAGGAGTTAGGGTTAGAAGTTATGCAACCCGCCTTAAGCTCCAAGCTCTAAGGGAGAAGAAGCACTCCAAGGTCCAAGGGATATCGTCCACCAAGCTTCTCCAAGAGGGTATCGGCCACCACTGCTACTCCAGGAGAGTGTATCGGCCAACACAAGCAAGAAGGAGAGGAGTGTCGTGCACTTAAGGTGGAGGAGAGACCAAAAGAGCAAAGGAAGCTATGGCAAGGAAAAGAGCTACCTATATAGAAAGAAGGGGAGGAGAAACCAAGGTAGATCCATGCTAAGTGTTGTCCACCCAAGGGACACTTGTCCTAGGGTTCAAGCCAACACACTAGCACACCAAGAGACACTTGTCCAAGACATGCACCAAGTGTCCACCAACCAAGACCAAGCAACATGGGCGACACATGCATCAGCTCTGCTGGGTGACACACCACCATGTTGGGCGACACAAGCTTCACTTGGCCGACACAAGGCTCAAGCAAGCCCAAACAAGGTACCTCAAGGCCCAAACAAGCTCAACTCAGGCCCAGAGAACTCAAACAACAAGCCCAAGCCTTCCTCTCAACCCTAGAGGAAGCAAAGAGAGGGAAAACATCTCACAAGATGGCAAACTTGCACACAAAACCCTAAACTTGGGTTATTTGCAAGTATCCCCTCAAACACTCAACAAAGCACATCAAAACCCTAATCACCACAAAAGGTGATTAGCAAGCACCAAAGCACCAAGATCAAGCAAAACAAATAGGGTAAACCCTAAACGCAGGTCAGGGTCCTTACACTAATTTAGGTAGTTATGAGATTTAATGAATCTAAATATGAAAATCAATCTAGAAGGCATGAAAATAGTGGAATAGTTGTGGATAAATACCCTTAATTTTGTAATTAGGGTTTCCTAGTGTATAAAAGTGGAATTAATGTGAATTTAGGGTTTGCTAACCCAGAAGATGTGAAACATAGTAATTAGGGTTCCTTTGAGTATTGAACTATAATTCTTTATTGAGTTGTCTATTCAAAAGAACTCGAACATGATAATTGGGCTTAATGATATTGACATAACCTGAAAGGATAAAGATAGTAGTTTTACTGTAAAAGACACATATTGGACTTAATTAACTTTTCATTGTGCCTATGATGTTGAAATTAGTGTTTGTGGACTAAAAGAACATTAAAAGTGATAAATGTATAATGACAGCTAAAATCCTAAAAGTTGGCCTAGAAATCCTAAGGTGGAATCCAAGTAGATCTTGAGAAGGTTTGGAATAAAACAATGACACTTGGATGTTATGCATTAATTTCAGGATATTGATGATTGCTTGATTGTTCTTGAATATTATTGCTTGGACTTCAAGTTGCTCTAGATCAGGTATGTGGTTACACTTATGAATAATCTCTTTAGCTTCACAACAATTTCTGAACGTTTTTATCAGTTGCTTGAGAATAACTGTTGGATGCCTTTTATTTCATACAACTATAGAGTGACTATGACTATCACTATAAATGTATATATAACTGGCTTAGATCTGAGTCCTCCTCTGTGGCTTTGCAAAGGCTAAAAAGGGTAACCTAGAGCAAGGTCTAGGTTAACATGACTTAGAAACTAGGCTACCCACGTGTAGTTCCAATTGCAATATGTTGTTATGGATAATTGCATGATTATTGTTTCCCCCACATACCAGCTTTATGTTGACTGATGTTTTGTTTGTCAGCATTTTAGGTACAAGCCAAAAGGACAAATAGTAAATTGTCATATTATGAAATACATGAATTAAAATACAAGGAGGATTACGTAGAGTAGAATTCATATGTGGATAGAAGTTTAGAGATCCAAGTTTTCAAAAGGTATGCAAAGTTTTTATTTTTACCATATTTCAGTATAGATGGTAGAATTTAATAATTGTTATTGATTATTTGTCGAACCTTTGATCTAGAAATTGGGATAACAACTCTGAATTCTTGGTCTCCCTTAATTGGGGGTTACTGGGAGGCGGGGTCATTACATTTGGTATCATAGCGTAGGTTCCTCCTTTAATCTTTAATAATTATTGAATTTTACAAACTCTGTAGAACCCAAGGGATTTATTAGAGGATTTTCCAAAAGACAGAGGTGTCTAGAAAAGGATCACATCTGGGGGATGGCAAGATTTTCCTTCGCACCGCTAATCGGAATACAAGGACTCCCAGATCCGTGTGACTGCCTGGCCAAAGTCTCTGGATTTGACTCAAAAGAAGATACCTTTAGGACTCTCTCATCTTGTTCATCCCTTCTCAACTCAAATGTTGTTAAGGATTATAAGGATTAGTGTTTTCTCTCTTTTCCTCACCCTCTTGAGGTATGGGTAAGGTTGATAAGGTTTAAGGAATCCTCCACCAAATTAATAAAAGGCATGTAAATAAGACATAAGCTTAATAGATTAAGCGTAAAAGAATAGATACATGCTTAGGTCGTATGACATGAGTTGTCATTGCCCTCAGGAGAGACCTGAGGCTAGACATTCTCGTCAGGAGGATAAGTAGAGAGAGTTAGCCTTGGAGTTAGAGATCTCCATTTCAAGTAGAAACCTGGCACATCCTCTGGATGATGTTAACCCTAACACTAAGTGTTGGTTAGAGAGAGATGATATGATGAGTTAGATGTCACGGTAGAATGGTTGTTTGGATGGATATGCTTTTGGATACCATATGAGCCATGAGAGGTTGGATGACCTAGTGCCTTTGGCAACTCAACCCTGAAAAGGGTCATGCATGGTTAGAGTGAAGGATAGCTCCTTCATTGATAAGGTTAGAGAAGAACCTACGGAAATCCCATGAGCTTATATGAGCATGGCATAGTAGGCACCCAGAATACGTCAGTAGTACGAGCAGTAGGTCGAAACGCTGGCCAAGAGAGTATGTGGGATAGCTAATGAGGTAAGCATATTGAGCTGTGAGAAAACATAAGCGTGAACATAGGCTTCACCATGTAGAGGTATGCTTGTGAGCCTGATCCATCTTCATGGAGAGAGGACCTTTAGTATAAGGTTGGTTGTGGAGTTAGCTCGAGACAGAGAGAGAGAGAGAGAGAGTAGGACCCAAGCAAGAAGATGGGAAGCCTAGACTCTAAGATATGATGATAAGTGGGGAGTTGAGGATGATGCAACCTAAGTGGACGTTTGTGGTTGCCTCATGCATGATCACTGGAGGTTGATGATGTCTTGGTTGCCATGAGAGGAACCAAACCCTACAGAGAGGACGAGTCTACTGGTACCTATGTACCTATGGTATAGATGAGAAGAAGAGTTCCTTAGACCTGGAGTGGTTTAGTAACAGGTTGTGAGGCCTTGTACCTTGTTGATTGTCCTTGAGGTGGACTCAACTCTGAAGTGGTGCTCAAATAGAAGGATGATAGGGAGTGCATGTCATGCCTTATACATGCTTGATATGTGGTTAAGAGGCTGAGCATGCAGTTGGACACCCAAAAAGCAAACCTAGGCCTAAGAGGGGAAGTGGTGTACCTAATTCTCATGACAAGGTTTGAGTTTCTAGAGACTTGAGAATGGTACTCCTCATGTTTAGAGGAAAAAGGAAACCCCTTAAGTTTATGGTACGTTTGATGGACCCCTCACAGCTAAGTTGATGACATGGAAGGTATGATCTTGATCCAATGTTGAGGAAAGAGAACAAGTATGACCTAGCATGGTTTACTAGGTGGTCTGCTTGTGCAGCTGGGTTGAGCATGCTCATATGGATGTAAACCCTAAGGATGTTTGTGACTGTGTTGTCAAGAGATAGTTTCCTCCCATCCTGGGAGAGGGATCCTTTTGAAAGGTGTACACCAATTTCTGTTGGTTTTGAAGTAACCTAAGGAGGTCTCATAGAATCTTGAGAAGCAATTAAAAAGTACATGGTATGAGAATGAACCTGTAAGACCCATAGATCACCATCCCTAAGTGCATGTGATATTGTTACCATGGAGGTAAACGGTATGGGGCCTGACTAAGATAGGCAGGTTGCCATGACGCCTATGAAAGGATGAAAGTTAGCCCATGAATGCAGAGAAAGAGATGATGAAGTCTTGGGTATGGTTCTAAGTTGGACATGTACTAAGTTAGAATCCTAAGTCTATCCTAGGGTCAGGTAGGGATAAGACCGATGGAAAGAGGAGTTGCCTAATTCCCTAGTTGCACATGACCATAGGGTCAGTGTAACATCCCTGACCTGGGTTATGCTTTAACCCTAGGTGTTTTGATTAAAAAATATGATTATATGTTTAATCTCATCTTGTGAAAAGTAATTAAGGCTCAAAAGGAACCTATGTTTCAATTTTGGTCCTGTTTGAACAATGTTGAAGCAATGTTTGCTTATTTTGGACTAAAGTGCACATTACCCAAGTTGAGGGGTTAAATTGAAAATGTTGCATGATAAGATGTTCCTCTGATGTTGAGACATCATAAGAATGAATATGATGTAGTGGTATGGTTTCCACAAGCTTGGACACCAAGATTAAGCTTGTAAAGCAATCCTTGTGCATTAAAACCTAGTTTTGGTGTAATGTGCAATTTACCCAAAATCTAGGGTTCAGTATGCAAATTACCACTTCAACAAGGTCCCTAATGTTTCTTAGCATCATTTAGAGCAAAGAAAATGAGAAGGACTCCTCATTTGAATTAAGTTGTAGGAGAGAGAATCTTGACATTAAAATAATCAAGAATAATGCCTAATTGAAACCCTAATTCGATTTAGGGCAAAAATGAATAAAAATAATTGAATGGCTTTCAACCAAAATGTTTTGGGTTGATTTTGAATAAGGATGTACGTTCCTTTAACAAGATAAGGAACGAAAATATCTTAAGTAGGTGAAATTCCACTCACCTTTTTATAAAGAAAAGTAATATCCACTCACATGTGGGATATTATATTATAAGCATTAAGGTGCTTAATTTGCTTTTCTTTAAATTGAGGATAATGAAGGAGAATTAAAGGCAAAGAAGGTGCCTCGTACCCAAGGTAGTTGAGGGGGAAGAGGCGGCCACTTTATTGGGATTAATTGGATTTTTATAAGGCATTTTCTCTCTCATCAATTTCCTTATAAAAGTGCCATTTCCAAGCCCAAACCAAGGCCTTTTTCGGATTTTCTTCTTCCCCTTGCATGCAAAACCAACCAAGGATCTAGGGAGGAGCAGGGAGCACGTCCCCAACCTGTGGATAAGCCATTGACTTTCGTTCTCCATGATTTCATGGTGGAAATCGAAAATAAATTATGGATTCCTTCTTATTTTGATCTCCTCTTCAAACCTAGCCAACTTTTACAATCAAAAGCTTGAGGAAGAACCTAGGGGGAGTTGCAAGAGCTTCATCCACCATTAATGGAGTAATCTTGTAGCTTTGGAGCTCAATTCGAGGCGGGTTTTATAACTCAAACCCTTAATCATTGCTATTGCATCAATTCTCTATGCTTTGTTGATTGATTTCTTCAATTTGATGCACTCTTGTTTCTTGCTGCAATTTCCATCAAGAACGGTTGCTGTTCTTGGTTGTTATAAGGAAGGGGATGATGACATCATCCTATATGCTTAACTAAAGAAAATTACCAAGCCAAATGGTTTTGATAGATATTCCAAATCGTTTTAATTTGATTGGCTATGCGGTTTCAGCAAACCGTTTAAGGGCAAACGGTTTGAAACCGTTTGGGAGAAAACGGTTTCAAGACCGTTTGAGATGGTTGACCAAGTGTTGACCGTTTGGGAATATTGTTCCTAATTATGTATACTAATGATCCTCCAAATTTTAGGGGTTATCTCCAAAGGAATCGTGAGTTGAAGGCCAATCAATTAGGCAAATCGAATTGAATTAAATACTGATTTTCAACCTGATTAACTCGACCTGTTTGAGCAAACGGTTTCAAAACCGTTTGAGATGGTTGACCGTTTGAGATTCCTGTTCCTAATGATGTTGGTTAATAACCCTCCAAATTTGAGGGATTAACTCCAAAGGAATCGTGAGTTGAAGCCTAATCAATTAGGGAAACCTAATTGGATTAAGTGCTGATTTTCAATGTGATTTAATTGAACTTTTTGGGCAAACGGTTTCAAGACCATTTGGTGGAGTTGACCAAGTGTTGACTGTTTGAGATTACTGTTCCTAATGATGTTGGTTAATGACTCACCAAATTTGATGGATTAATTCCAAACGAGTCATGAGTTGAAGGCTAATCAATTGGGCTAACCCTAATTGAAATCAGTGCTGAAATCACAATGAGCTAATTTGAGATTTTGGGTTGATTAGCCCAAACGGTCTCAAGACCGTTTGGGGGATCATCCAAACGGTCTCACGACTGTTTGGGGTCACCTCAAGATCGTTTGGAGGTCTGGTGTCAAGTATAGTTGACCAATTGAAGGTCCAAAGGTACCAAATCATATTGCAATTGAGTATTGATGTGCTGATCAACTCAATAGACCAAACCTTGATGAATTTTCACTAGAGTCCAAAGGTTGGATGGGCAAACGGTCTCAAGACCGTTTGGGACTCATACAAACGGTCTCAAGACCGTTTGGTGGTCACCCAAGACCGTTTGTAGGTCTAGGGTTGAGTATGGTTAGGTGTTTGAAGGTCTAAAGGTACCAAGCTGTTATACAATGCAATGCTGATTTGGTGATCAATACAATGATCCAAACCTTAATTGGATGGCTTGGATTTGAGTGATATGATGGGAAAACGGTCTCAAGACCGTTTGGAGGTCATCCAAACGACCTCAAGACCGTTTGGGGTCAGGTCATACCCAATTTGGATGATGGTTCAATGGTTTCAATGTAACTAATCTTGCATTGATTAGTGTTGATGGATCATTGATTCCAAACGCTAATTCAATTGAATCAAACCCTAATTGAGGACCAATTGAGGGTTAATTGAGGGTCAAATCAGTTGAAGGTTGACCTATTAAACTCAATTGAAGTATGAGGGTAGGTCCAATTGATGACTGGT
This sequence comes from Alisma plantago-aquatica, assembly GCA_963693085.1. NCBI lineage: Eukaryota > Viridiplantae > Streptophyta > Magnoliopsida > Alismatales > Alismataceae > Alisma > Alisma plantago-aquatica. The sequence goes on from OY856412.1 coordinate 1,007,498,958, forward strand.
TCCATGAATTCAATGATTGAAGGAATCAACATTGAAAACCCTAATTCAATTGGATACCCTATGTAATGGAGGTCCAATGTGATTGAATCTCTTGAGAATCAAGATGATGAATGATCCATTGATCCAATGTTGATTATTAATGATAATCAAAGAAGGTACAAAGGTTGAAACCCGAATAGTACCTAAGGGATTAGTGCTAATTAAAGGATGTATTCCTAATTGCTTATAGGGTCAATGACTTGATACACTATTTTAATCATAGTTGTATGTACTCAACTGAAGGGTGATATGACCTATTCAAGTTGAGAAGTTGATAGTATGAATTCATACATGAATATGATTCATGTGGTGGTTAAGAGTTATGATCCTTAAGTGAAGAGATCATGAAACCCTAAACATGAACATAAACCCTAATTGACAGGGTTATTGAACTCGAACCCTAGTTGAGGGTGATTCTATGTAAAACCCAAATTAAGGTCGAATACATGTGAAATCCCTAATTGAGATGATGGAAACTGTGGTAATGTAACACGGTCGTGGTGATTTCACTTTGCACGACCGTGCAAAGTAGCATGGCCGTGGTGGCTTCCCCTCACACAACCGTTCTTGGTTACACGGCCGTGGTGCTATATGATTGACTTATAGTTGATTCAAAAGTGACCTAACATGGTCGTTTTGTTAATTCCAAACTTAAGGATGAGAGATAAACTCATACCTTGTGATGATAATCATTTAATGATACATGATGAGAGTAATAAGTATGAATGAATACTTATAATATCAATGAATGCTTCCAGAGGAGGGTAGCAATGAATTAGGGTTGGAGTGATAATACAAATATGAAACCCTAATTGATAAGAAAGGAAAATCCTAACCCTAGCTTTGGGTAAAAGGATGAAAAGCCCCAATTGATGGTAAACCCTAACCCTGGTAAGGGAATAGTGGTGTTACCCTATATTGCATGATGTGTTGTGAACTTGATAAGTTTATTATCATGTGTGACAATCATGCAGGTCTCATGGGTGATGATCATAGCCAGGTATGAGCTATGATGTCTAATTGATAAGAGTTGATTGGCCATATGTGCCATTATGTTTTTGTTACTTAGAAAGAAGTAACAAAATTAGTATGGGCTTGTAAGCCTTGTGCATAAAGTTGTTGCCTAATGAGAGGTGACAAAATGTGAATGGCCTTGTGAGCCATGTGAATAAAGTTGTTGCCTAGTGAGAGGTTACAAGATGTGAATGGCTTTTGAGCCATGTGAATAAAGTTGTTGCCTAGTGAGAGGTAACACGATGTGAATGGCTTTTGAGCCATGTGAATAAGTATATGATGGAAGTGGTACATGTCTCTTTATAGTATTTGTCTGAATAAAATATGTTTGAGAACTTGACTGATGCTAAAAGAATATGATAATGTACTTAATTAATCAAGTGAAATCTATTCATGTAGTGCTCTGACCATAGATCCATCATCGTCAGGAATAGGATATGGTGAAACAGGTTGCTCCGCGGCATATCCTGGATTTCGTATATTTTTGAATATACGGGGGTCAATGGGCAAAAATATCCTTACGTCCTCTTGAAGTGATTGTGAGGAGGTAAACAAGAAACCTCTCAAATCCTTCATGAATAGGTCGGGATAGATGTATCACTAATCTCCCGATGATTGGGCCAGATGTTGTACACATCCCCCAATGTTTTGTCAGGTTGACGGAGATAAACATGAAATCTCTCGATTGCCGACAAGAGTGCGGTTGACGTTGTAACTCTGTAGCGAAGTTGCCAGTATACCCTGGAAAGCTACGTTAGCAGAGACACGAGATGTCCTGTGTTTTGTCTCGCACTGACCGAGACGTGGGAGGTCTTGGAAGCCGACTCTTCCCTAGACCTATGTATGGTACCGGTTTTGACTTCGCAATGGCCGGTTGGAGTATGAGCGGTATACCTCATCTCCTCAGAGCTTAAATATGATTGTAAAATGTAATCAGCCGTATAGCATGTTTGCTTAAGGATTGAATACGGAGATTCATTGGCTGATGTTGCATTTCTTTGTGCATTCCTTAGCAGATAAATGTTATTTATGTCTCTTTATATTCTCTGCAAAGTAGACAGATGAATTGCTTATCTACCATGGGTAGATGCAATGCTCTCCTTGAGAATAGGAGATTATCTTATTTTGTTCTATGATGAATAATTTTGCCTGATATGGTAAAAGTAACCCCTGCTCAGTTTTAATTTAATAAAATGCAATAATAATGTTTTGGCAGAGAGTTATATCTCTCGCTGGGGCAAATTTTCAATTGTCTCACCCCCGTGGGAAACATTTTTTAGGTATGCATGGAAGGCAGAGCAGAAACCCTAGAACAGGGAAAGAGCATCAACAACAGCAGGGACAACAATAAGATCTCAGGTGGAAATATTGTCTGTCTAGTCATATAGATAGTAGTCTTATGTGTCGTCTCTGTACTCTCAGGTCCTTGGAGTTTTAAATGTATCAATCTGAGTTTTGGCTTAGTGCCTCGAAGTTTTTATACTGCCTGTGTATATTTGTTAATAGGGCAGTCAATGTTGTAATCCTTGAAAAGGAATGGTACAGGTTGTGTACTTGTGAACCAGGATGAATTTGGAATACTTTGGTTCATGGTTAAAGAGTTTTCCTGTGAATGGATCTCTTTGCAAAAAGTTTTAAATCTTCAGTGATTTTCAGTAATCCGCTGCAAATAATTCGCTTCCGCATTAGTTAATCCTGTTTTCGCGAGACGGTCGTTACAGTCAGGAGGTAACATCTATCATTTCCTGAGGGCCATGGGTTAGGAGATTGATCACCTTAATGAACTCATGGGACCCAAAGGGCAGATGAATAGGGCACTCTATGGATGCATAAGGGAAGAGGGATGACCCCTAAAGTGTCAACACCCTATAGACCTAGAGGAGATGACCAAGGGATGTGTGAGAACCTCTGTAGGTTCGAGGCCAGTTTCCATGGGAGTAACTTTGATATCAAGATGATTGTGAGGTAGAGGCATAAGCTGCACATTTCAACTAAGATTTAAAGGTGTACTGATAAGGTGGGATGTACCATCTCTACTCTTGGAATAGGAAGAACTTTGTATTTGGACTGCAGCCAAATGCTTATTTCCTCTTGTTATGGGAGTGAGAGATAGGACAGTACACATGCCATACACCAAGGATAAAGATGATGTGAGTTGGAACGTTGCTACGAGGTATGAGGACATAGCTAATAATATACCCTAGTAGAGTAAAAGATACATGGATGGTTTACAAACACTAAAGAGAAATAAGGTAGTCATCTTATAAGGATGCTTTTAGCATGAGCTATGTGGTTTTTTCCATTTATACAAGGTTGAGTTTGAAAACCAAGAGAATAAGCTAAGAACTGTCTTGATGATGATAGAGTTAGAGTTTGAGATGATAAGTGGAACACATAGAGGTGTATGATTTCAACATTACCTAATACCTAAGGATTTGAAGTGGTTGAAATGCAGCTGCCTAGTATGGTAAAAGGATAGAAGATGTTGTTAGACTAACTTTAAGTTTGAGAAAGGAGATATGTTTGGCTAACACTCAGATGTAACTGAATCTGTTGAACAAGTTAGTGGATGTTTGTTTAGTCAACGTAGGCCTTGATGCAATAAAAGGATGATTGTAGAACCTCAGTTGCACTTCTTTGGAAAAGAAGGTGATGAAACCATGATTAGAGTGGTTTAGGGAATCAATCTTGAGGAATCATGACATACAGAAGATCATGATTTTAAGATCATCATACACCGTACTACGAAGATAGTAAGTGACAATGTACTTTGGATGCTTAAGATGAAGTTGCATGTAGCATGTGGTCATGCAAGCCAGGAGGTGAAGGATGAACACCAGTAACTCAGTGTGTTGACATAAAGGATATATAATCCCTGAGAAGGAATGGGAGATCATGATTATGGATGTTGTAAGTCTCCCCTAGACCAAGGAAGGTTGAGATGCAATATGGGTTATGGTAGATTGCCTTACCTATATGACATGAGAAAGAAAGAGTTATGTCAAGGGACAGATTCGGTTGAACCACATATGAGAGAGATGGTTCAACTACACCATGTGAGTTCAAAAGTTCTTGAGTATGACCTAAAGGTTCACTTCCATAAGGTGGAAGTAGGTACATGAAGAACTCAATGTTAGTACCGTTTATCACCCCTAACTAATGGTTAGTATGATCCAGACTAAAGGGTCTGATGAGAGTATGTGTGCTCATTAGGGTGATATCTGGAGACAGTTCTTTCTTTAGTAGATGTGATGTTAACCACCATAGCCAGTATTGGGATGTAAAGAAGCTCTATAAGGGAGGTTGCGTCGGTCACCACTTCATTAAGATGATGTTGGTGAATGGACCTCGCGAAGGTCAAGAAAGGACTACAATGTGTACAGATGAAGTCACTTTGATCATGCAATGGATGAAAGAAGCCCATAGGCAACATGAGTTGTAAGCTGATGCAAGGTAGACTGACATGCAGTTCACTGTGGGGGAATATGTGACATGAAAATCCGACCCCTCTAAGTTATAGCTAAGAGAGCTGAGTCCCCGATGCATGGGTTCTTTTGACATGGTTTGGTGGAGAAGGTTAAGTTTTTCCTTACCCCTCAGGATTATGTGATGTGTGATGAGTTTCATGTGTCCAATTTAGACACTATGTGAGGTACCCAGACCATGTGCAGAGCAATGAACCTAGTGAGCCCCAAGGGAGGTTGTAATGACCTGAGTCACCTATGAGGTTTATAGATGCCAAGGTGAAAAAAATCGAATTCTCTCTCATCTAATACACAGGCAAGCATGGAAACTAGCCCATCAGCTTCAAGAGCAAGAAACACACCCGCCTACCCTAGGTTTTACCTAGTTTGGGGATTTCCAGAAGATTTGCCTAATTCATAATTCCTAGACGGCTGCCTTTTGATCCCATGACTATATAAATAGATGTGCATCCAATGAAAGGACACAAGAATCATCGTGAGACTTAGTCGAGTTAGCAGACACCACCCCAGGGTCCAATTTCACCTCCTGATATATGTTTTTCCCTTTTCCTTCTCCTCTAACCCTACCGGCAAACCCCCTTCCTATTCTCCTGACTCAGGCCATTTCTAGTAGCAATTGGAGGTACTGGTGGCTTCAGTATGGTCGGACAAAGGTGCTGCCACCTTCACATGGCTCCTCGAGGTCTAGAGCTCGAGGTCAACCCTCCAGTTTCCCCAGCCAGGGGCTTGGTTTGTGAGCAAAGAGGCCAATAGATGTAGAAGAAGAAGGGGGGGGGGAATTACATCCCTACCCCCAGGTGTGAGCGGCCCAAGGATGAGGAAGTAGGGGCAAAGACGAGACTCGACCCCAAAAATCATATCTGTGTGGGGTTTAATGCTGACGTGGTTCCTTGCAATTGGCTAAAGGTAGTTTATCTTACAAATTTCATAACCATTTATTGACAACTCTGATTGAGATGAATTATATATGAATCTTGCTTAGAAAAACACGAGGAATACAATAAAAATATAATCAGACTCTATTTCTTCTTTTAATTGGAAAAGTACCTAAAGTTGATAACTTTGATGCTTTAAAGAGATCTAAGCTCTAGATCTTGGTTATGGATATAATTGATAGACTTAGTTGATACTAGTAATCAAAGTATGACTTAATTACATAAATATGATGAAACAGATCTAATAAGAGATATTTGTTCATAAATTGTGTAATTAGGATTTCATGTTTTAAAAAAAGGATTAAAAACCCTAATTTATGTAGTTATGAGATTTAATGAATCTAAATATGAGAATCAATCTAGAAGGCATGAATATAGTGGAATAGTTGTTCATAAATACTCTTAATTTGGTAATTAGGATTTCCTAGAGTATAAAAGTGGAATTAATGTGAATTTAGAGTTTTCTAACCCAAAAGATGCGAAACATAGTAATTAGGGTTCCTTTGAGTATTGAACTATAATTCTTTATTGAGTATTCTATTCAAAAGAACTGGAACATGATAATTGGGCTTAATGATATTGACATAACCTAAAAGGATAAAGATAGTAGTTATAGTGTAAAAGAGACATATTGGACTTAATTGACTTTTAATTGTGCCTATGATGTTGAAATTAGGGTTTGTGGACTAAAAGAACATTAAAAGTGATAAATGCATAATGAAAGCTAAAACCCTAAAAGTTGGCCTAGAAATCCTAAGGTGGAATCCAAGTAGATCTTGAGAAGGTTTGGAATAAAACAATGACACTTGGATGTTATGCATTAATTTCAGGATATTGATGATTGCTTGATTGTTCTTGAATATTATTTCTTGGACTTCAAGTTTCTCTAGATCAGGTATGTGGTTATGCTTATGAATAATTTCTTTACCTTCACGGCGATTTCTGAACATTTTTATCAGTTGCTTGAAAATAACTGTTGGATGCCTTTTATTTCATACAACTATATAGTGACTATGACTATCACTATAAATGTGTATATAACTGGCTTAGATCTGGGTCCTCCTCTGTGGCTTTGCAAAGGCTAAAAGGGTAACCTAGATCAAGGTATAGGTTAACATGAGTTAGAAACTAGGCTACCCACATGTAGTGCCATGAGACTCTTTAGCATGCCATGAGTTAAGGAGTGGGCTACCTATGAATAGTGCCATGTGACTCAACCCTAGAAACTGATTCGCCTGTTAGGTGGGATCATGAGGGGTTTAATGGGGATCTACCATGAGGAAGGTAGCATCCAAGTCCACTGTAGGGACAACGTAGAGGATAGGGTATGAATGGATCGTGTAGTTATATTTAAAATGTAATGTGGATTGTTAAACTGTAATTCATTGCAATACGTTGTTATGGATAATTGCATAATTATTGTTTCCCCCACATACCAGCTTTATGCTGATCGACGTTTTGTTTGTCGACGTTTTAGGTACAAGCCAAAAGGAGAAACAATAAATCGTCATATTGTGAAATACATGAATTAAAATACAAGGAGGATTAGTTAGAGTAGAATTCATATGTGGATAGAAGTTTAGAGATCCAAGTTTTCAAAAGGTATGCAAAGTTTTTAGTTTTACCATATTTCAGTATAGCTGGTAGAATTTAATAATTGTTATTGATTATTTGTCAAACCTTTGATCCGGAAATTGGGATAACGGCTTTGACCACTTATTCTCCCTTAATTGGGGGTTATTGGGAGTCGGGTTGTTACATTCTCTCTCATCCTCACTAGGATATTGATTACATCATGCTTTATTAACTTGGATTAACCCTTTCTCAATGCATGTTAGCCAATATTTATCAAAGGACATTACATCTCAATGTAACAATTGACATGACACACTTCATGTGTAACCCATCCAAGTATATTGGATTAAGGTGCATCAAGGTATATCAACCTTGAGGTGTTGGATGTAATATTTATCATATCTTGATGTATCACTTCCCTCATTACTTTTAACTTACTTAAGTTCATCAATTTATCTTGTATTAGGGCATTTCACATCCTAGTACTTTATGCACTAACTCATCACATTTATCATGTAGTGTATCGGTCATACGTCACACATTTGAATTATCCAACCATCATCAATGATATGGACTCATCTCGGGTTAAGGCATTGTTGATATAGGGTTGTCCATTATCAACCACTCTAGGTGTTTCACCTATCAAGTTATTAGCCACACCATTACTTGGTGTTACACTCATCACTCCTAAGAGTGTCTTACCCTCACCTTTACAAGGTGTATAGGGTTGAATCATGTATGTCAAGTTGAACACATGTATTGGGTTAGGTGTATATTGATCTAGGCATCATCATATCCCTCATATCCTTACCCATTAAGGTATCAACCTTACCATTCATAATGTGTATCAACTTCACCCTTCATGGGTGTAACATTCTCACCTCACTTGAAGATATTGGCCACACCATACTTTTAGTGTATTGGCCATCACATGTACTAGGGTACTATCCACCTTACCACTCTTGTCATCTAGTGTATTGGCTTACCCTCCATCTCATTTTAGAGATAGGTGCTCAACACCATATCGTCCAAAAAGGTGCATGCTTAACCCAATATCAATTTAAAGGTGTATACTTGCTACCCATATCACCTAGAGGTGTATGTGTGCTTACCATATCGACCGTGAGGTGTATGTATGCTTCCATATTGGGTTTGAGGTGTATGTGTCCTTCCATATCACTTTTGAGGTGTGTGTGTGTGCTACACACCATATCGGGCAAAGAGGTGTGTGTGCTTCACACCATATCTAGCAAACAGGTGTGTGCTTAACCCAATATCATTTTTTAGGTGTATGCTTGACCTCATATCGTGCAAGAGGTGTATACTACACCACCATATCGTACAAGTAAGTATAAAATCATATCCATATCAGGTTAGAGGTGCTTTCTTGTGTGCTTGAACCCGATATTACTTTATAAGGTGATACCATCTTCTTCAATCTCTAGACCTTCTTTCTAACTGTTATAGTTCATGGAAAAAGGTCTAAGAAACTACTATAACTCATAATGTCATCAACTATTTCAGAAAATTTGAGAATTAAAAGTAGACCATTAAGTATAGCAATTTAGTTGATGAATAATAACATGATAGAGTTCAAGTTATATAACCTGCCTTAAGAACAACTTCAAAGATCCAAGATCCAAAGATCCACGTTCCTAAGGTTGAAGATGAATTATAAAAAGTCCAAGGCTCATTCACAACTCCTACATATACAAGGAATCACCATGGATAAACAATTGGTGAAGAAGAAAAGAAAGGAAGATCATAACCCTAAAATCATGCTTCAATCCAAGGTTGAAGATGATCATGGCCTCACCTTAGGGTTAAGTATTGAGCTCCCTCTTGTTCCTTAGCACCTTGAATGATACCTCACTACCCTTGTACGATATGCCATCACTTGTGGCCGATATCCCCCTCACTTCTGGCCAAAAATACTCCACTTGGCCGATATCAACTTGCTATTGCCGATATCAACATGCTATGGCTGATATTACTTGCTATGGCCGATACCCAAGGCCTATGCATGATACCACATTACCTATGCACGAAAAAAAAGGCTCCATGCACGATATATAAGAGCAAGGAGGTGGTAGGATTAGAAAAAGTTCACTAAGGGGTAAAAGAATGGGGTATATATACTTGTTGTTCATGAAGAAGTGTGTCAATGAGGTGTCATCTATTTGAGATACTAGGTGCCACGTGTCCATGCATGGTTGACACATGTACATGCATGTATTAGCATTCATCTTGACATGAAAAACACTTGAGGATAATCTAGGGATGAATTTTTGTCCATTACTTATCCCTTTGAATAAAATATATCAACTAAATCACCACTTTATTCACAACCGGATACAACTTTTCTAACGAAGTTTAAAAACTGATACACTTCACCTCCTTGAGGTGATTTGCACGTCATGGGCTTTTCCAAGAGTCCAAAAAATGATATGGGACTCCTCCTATGGCTCCTTGGCCGATAGGCACTCATATATAAGATTTTCAACTTGATACAACTCAAGTTAGGGTTTCATATTCAACCCCTTTCTTGGTCATTTCATCACCAAGAGTACCATCACTCTTAATTGGTTCAAATATGGTGTCTCCTCGTTTATCTCTCCTCTATATGATACTATGAGGGAGTACTGACGCTCTAGAGGTGGTATTTTGGGTAAATTACAATTTGTACCAAAATTGGTGCACAAGGTACTAACATTATTGAAATAAGTTCAAACTTGGCATTTAGGCTTTCCAAAAGCCACCAATTAGTATTATTTTCACTCTTATGATGATAAAACATATAGGGCACGTTCAACATGTGGCATATTGCAATATAACTCCTCAACTTGGGTAAATTGCACTTTGGTCCAAAATAAAGGAACATTGCTCCAACAACATTCAATCAGGACCAAACTCGAAACATAAGTGTGTCACATGATAACAAAACTCCTTAGAGGATTATATTAAATTTCTAAGAAACTTACTTAGCCAAAACAAATAGGGTTACCTCATAACTCAGGTCAAGGTCATTGCACTTGATGTCCTCGACAAGGCTCAACTATATGGCCTCGTAATATTGCCCCATTTCAATTCAGACCTAGAATGGCCCATGGACCAACTTTTAATCACAGAATACCACCACAAGGGTGGCTACATCACCATGGACAACTGTCTCCAACTTGCCTGGACTGCATGACTCATGAGAGGCATGCCGCATGCTAATATGGGCCCCTCCTATTGGAGGGGAATTCACTCTGATACCATTTGTAACACCTGGTCCCACTGCCCAAGGCTCTAGTAGAGTTTCAAGAATGATGAATGGCCCCACAGACCACCACTAGTCTTAACTGAATGCTTTGTCCTCACTCGCGCACAAGCCAAGATAAACTCAACAATATTAAAGACTTTCTTATTAACAAGAAAGTATGTTTTAGGTGTATAGCCATTATGTTAAACAACATTATAATGTCATTGACCATCTTCCCAAAGAAAGGGTTCATGAGGGTCATTAGAACAAAGGTACTAATGACACATGTTTGAATGTAAGAGACTACCTGACTAAGTCAAGTTTTGACCCTTTTCATCAACATGGTCCATCATGTAACACCCAAACCCACTACCCAAGGCTCTAGTAGAGTTTCAAGAATGAGGACTGGCCCCACAGACCACCACTAGCCTTAACTATGCACTTTGTACTCACTCACGCGTAAGGCAAGATAAACTTCTTGACTGGTCACCCATCCTAGTAATACTCTGGGATGAGCACATTTAACCACATAGTTCTTTAATAATGGGCTCCCTGAAAAGGAGGTGCACCTTAGTGATATGGGTAGTCCAATCATTCCTTTTAACATCATTTAACTGAGACCTCAAATCTTGGGACATTACAATCTCCCCCACTTAGACTCTTGATGTCCTCATCAAGGCTCAACTATATGGCCTCATAATATTTCCCCATTTCAAAGCAGATCCAGAATGGCCCATGGACACCCAACTCCCGATCACAAAATACTAGCGCAAGGGTGGATACATCACTATGGACAACCCTTTCTAACTTTCCTGGACAACACCGCTCAAGAGCAGCATGCCACATGTCCATACAGGCCCCACCTACTGGAGGGGAATTCACTCTGATACCATTTTTAATACCCCGTCCCACTGCCCTAGTCTCTAGTAGAATTTCATGAATGATGACTGGCCCCACAGACCACCACTAGCATTAACTGTGTGCTTTGTCCTCACTCATGCGCAAGACAAGATAAACTCAACAATACTAAAGACTTTCTTATAAATAAGAAAGTATGTTTTAGGTGTATTTCCATTATGTAAAACAACATTATATGACCACTGACCATCTCCCCAAAGGAAGGGTTCGTGAGGGTCATTAAAACAAAGGTATTAATGACACATGTTTGAATGTAAGGGACTATTGAACTAAGTTAAGTGTTGAGCCTTTTTATCAACATTGTTCATCCTATAACACCTGTGCCCATTGCCCAAATCACTATTACAGTTTCAAGAATGAGGAATGGCCACACATAACACCATTAGCCTTAACTGTGTGCTTTGTCCTCACTCACACACAAGCCAAGATAAACTTCCTAACTGGTCACCCATCCTAGTACTACTCTAGGTTGACCATGCTTAACCACAAAGTTCTTTAGAAATTAGCTACCTGAAAAGGAGGTGGACCTTGGTGATATGGGTAGTCCAATCATTCCTTTTAAGATCATTTATATGAGGCCTCAAATCCTAGTATGTTATACATCCTTTCTTGAAAACTCAATTATGATGACCAACCTTGTGTCCAAACCCCAAGAATATAGGTAGGTGCACAAGGTTTGTATAATGGATAAGTTTGTTAATGTTTCAAGGTTTGTTCAATATATTTCAAGAAATATGGAAGTATTAATCATGGTAACAAGTAGATTAAACAAGAATATAAATCCATTAAATTTAACCATACATACATATAAGCAAGTTCAATACCACTAGTCTAGCCAATAGGATAATAAGATATATCTTTATTAGAGTACAAGATTAATTATTCAATTAGATATACCTTGTTTAGCATTCTTGGCTATATCTTTGCAAATAAGTAAACAAAATAATCCCTATATAACAAATAAAAGTAACTTGATTAACATCAGAAATATTTGGTCCCATAAATCATTATCATGGGGGTTGGATGTGTCACCTAAGTCTAGCTACCAAAACATTTAATATTGTTTTTCAATATCTCAAAATTGGTCATGCAAGGTCATTATCAAGCTACATAGTGCATCGTGATTACTTTTATCAGTTAGGAAGGCACATCACAACTAAGGCTAGGGATTAAAGATTAGGGTTACAAGATCTTACATAGAGAAATCATTTATTTGGGTATGCTAAACAACATAGTCATCAACATTGTTATTTCAAGTCATTATCATGCAAGATTGTCACCTTTATAATATGGATGAGGTCTACCTCAATTAAGTGTCGTAAAATCAACAATAATTTCAAAGAATAATGTATCATGGGTGATCATTAGGGGGATATTTGAACAAAATTAGAGATACAAATGCAAACATGCAACATTAGTCATATTTCGTGTCTAAATTAGGTCAAGTAGTCATGTTAGGGAACAAGAATCATCCACTTAGCAATTAGGGTACAAGATATGTAATATTATTGATTGGAGTTGTAAAGAAGTGAAAACACCTCCTTACTAAAAATTTGAACAATAAAACCTCCAGTCCAAACATACCTTCAAAGTATCTTGGAGTGGGTGTAAAATTTTCAAATCTTTATATAATGGTAATCAAAAGACCAATGTATAGCAGCGGAAGAAAATATTTGACTATTCAATTATAAAACAACGGGTTACAACTTAAACTTACATCACAAGGATCCATGTAGAGGAAATGTAAACCACCTCAAGATTGTCTCCAAGCTTCATCATCACAAACTAAGTCCAGGTCACCATGACATGCATCCAAGTCTTCCACCTAGGGTTGGAAGCATACCCCAGCAAAAGAAGAAACAACAAGAGACATCAGCAAAGGTTGGTATGTGCATACTAAAAAGCAACTTGAGCAATATAAGGATATAAAGGACATCAAATGTAAAGGCTTCCCATGCAAGAGATAAGTATCACCCAAACGGGTATCAAGAGAATAGAATCACAATAAGAATGATACTTGCCATAAAACAACATATAAAAGGATTGTGCCATAAATAAATCCACTGCCATGGTTGGAAACAAAGCACAAGTAGGGCACACACCCCACAATCAATATCATGCATGCATGTGAGATAAGCATAGCCCTAGAACAATATAAACACAATTGGCGGCCAACCCCCATAAAGCTAAAGCCTGATAGAGAAAGGAATACTGCCAATCTCCCAAATATATATAAAAACATGGGCCAAGAATCACACATCTTGCCCTGGGTACGAGGTTCCTTGCCGTCCCAAAAGAGCAGGAAATATCACATCTGCTATAAACAAAACCAATGCACTTACACTACTCTAGTGCTACTGAATCACATAACATGTATAATGTAGAGGCAAGTAGAAAGTATAGTCAGAATTATCAAGGTTGCCATCACACAATGGACAACACAAATATATAAAATCCACATCATAGTGGGCATATATCAACAAGTAAGAATCCACATCACAGTGGGCATATATGATCAAAAGTCCAAATTGCACTAAGGCAAAAAGATAAGATTCCAAGAGAATATCTATGATCACAAGATCAATAACAAAATAAGGTACTTCACATGAAGTATGATTTCAAAAGAACAAGACAATGTGTAGGCTAATGTCCAAAGGACCAAAAGTAAGATTAAAATAGGCTAATTGCTCAACAAGAATAATCGGGGATGCAAACATACCTCAACTTCAAATTCAAATGATCCAAAAGCACATATAGGTCCAAGCCTAGGCATCCAAAGCACCTATTAGAATATATGTGAAATTAGGGTTAGATTTATATTGATTTCATAAACCCTAAAAACCACCTTTTTATTATTATCTGAATTAAGTTTCCAAAATGATTTGATGTTTTAAATTATATTTTCCTGAGTTCAAAAAATATTTTATTATATTTTTCTGACTCTTATATATTTAGTTATGAATTATATAAGTTAATATATTATTAATCAGATCCATTAAAATCACCTCTTTAAAACTTAAGATTCAAGCGATAAAAACAACACCATAAGAAAGCTTGCATTTTTCTGAATCCAACGACTATTTATTTATATTTTTCAGATTAGTAAATAATTAGTTATTGATTTTTAAACCTTGGCCAATTAGGAAAATACACGTCAGCAAAAGCATCGTGAGAGGAAATGAAGGAGTGGGGCCCGCGTGACTTGGCCCAATCACAGCCGGCCAAATCACCGACCAAGCCTCACATGGCTTCAACTGAAGGAAAAAGACTGAAGCTACCAAAAGACGAAAATACCCCTCGGTGAGAAACATTGCGAAAGAAGCAAAACCGGAGGGTCAAGTTGAGAATTCATCTATGGGATTCTCCCCTCTCCCCCACGCCATGGATGGCGAGAACAACTTCTGCGAAGCCTGGCAAAAATGCAAACCCGGGAATCTGGGGAAGAATCTCACCGGAAACCTTACCAAAAGGTTAGCACAGCCACAACGAACACAACGGCTCAAACGACACCGAAATCGCAAAGAAAACCAGAGAATAGCGAGCGCGGGTTCAAGTATCAGGAAAAGAAGGAAAGCTAGACAAGTACCTGAATAATCGACGAGTATGGCTCAAGACGTTTCACAAGACCTTGGCAAACTCATCTGAGTGATCGGCCGCGATCCAAACGAACCCAAACTCACCGGCGAAGCCGGGGCCGTCGCTGCCTTGTGAGGCGAGTAGGGGAAACCAGCCCTGGGTCGAAGGAAATGGAAACAGTGTCAGGAAACCATTTCTCAGAGTGCGAGTAATGTTCTGGGATGTTTTCCCATGGATCCGATGACCTGGAGAGGTAAGAAGAAAAGAAGGAGAAGGGAAGCAGGGGAGGAAACAGAGCGCAAGGGCGGCGCCAGCGGTTGAGGGAAAAGTGGGTGGCAAACCCTACTTTTATAGAGTCATCGGGTGCGGATGAGAGAGAGGATGGTGAGTGCGAAGAAATCTGGAAGAAAGGTGAAGAGGGAAGAGAGGAATCGGAGAAGAAAAATCAGGGAGAGAAGCCCCCATCGCTACGCGTGAAATCAGAAAGGAGAAAGGAAGAAGAGAATCCAGTTGCCGCTGGATCTAAATCCAAGGGTCAGGATTGGACCCGAGAAAACTAAAACAGGAAAGCAGGCGTGACACTTATAAATCAAAATTCTAATCCGATTAAATCAAAGTGTGAATGCATTATTTCCTTATTCTCCTTTTCTTAAATTGATGGCTCAAACATTAACAAAATTAAGTGGAATTTTTCACAGAGGCCAATTAAGGCATGTAGATTCCGATTATGCACTTAGTTTTGCCTATTGGAAACTTTTAATATATTAAATAAATTAATTACTATTTTCTCTTTCCTCCCTCCTTAAACCTTTAGGATTAACCAAATTGGGTGAAACTTCATTAACAAGTTAACTTAAGTGTGTTGAATACAAATTTTCCTTTATTTTCAACTTTTGGTTTCATGAATTACCTTTATTTATTTATTACTCATTTTAGACAATTTCTCTCTCCTAATTTCACCTTTTAAGCAAACTTTCTCCAAATTGGATGAAAATTCACCCAAAGGCTATATTTATTATGTAAATTATGAATATATTGATTATTTTCCTCTTTTAGAGTCATTTATTGTATTTATTTATTAATTACACTTTTTAGGCAATTTCTCTCTCTTAACTTACCATATTATTTCAAGGTAGTCCAAATTAAATGAAAATTGACATGTAAGCTTATTTTGATGTGTAGATTACGAATTTGAAGTCTATTATTTAATTTGAGGCTTTCTTACCTGGGTTATGCCATGAGGCCCATTAGAGGCCCATTAATCATATTATGCATGTAATTAAATTATTTATCATTTTATTATCACCAAATAAATTATATGACATATTAGATTACATTATTCATGCATTAGATTATTAGGATCACTCTAACATCAACCTTGTTTGGTCAAACCCAAAAGGTCACAGTTCTAAGGTAGGGTTCAAGATCCGGTATGTTACAACATTCCACCCCTTAAAAAGGATTTCGTCCTCGAAATCTATAGATTCAAACATCAATGATCAACTACTCTCCACCCCTTAAAGGGTTCAACCTAACAAAAAAACTTTTTAGATCTACCCACATCTCTTAGTTATGAAAGCTTTTAGAGATTAATATTTCTCATGTATCCAACTAAAGTCACCATCTAGGGTTGAGATTTTAGGTCCTCGTGTCTCTAACCTATCAACCCTTCATGAACATCAAAAAGTCATAGGGTAAGTCAACTAAACCATTATATCAATCCTAGTCATAAAGCTAGGGTTAGTTTCTACTCAAACTATAGTTTCTCTTCATTGTGACTTAGTTCAAGAAAACTTTGAGAAATCCAAAAAAATTTTGTACATATAGAGATGAAAAATTTGTGAGGTAAAACCAACATATGCCGGCACCAAAATCAATATGAAAGCCAAGTCACAATGTTTCCATATTTAGATCTCCTAACATATTCTCATCCTCAAACCAAACCTTATTGCACAAAAGATCATCATTTGATCAAATCTAAGGTCAACATCTCACTTAAAGGTAACTAACTAAAGTCAAGGGTTCTAAAGGGAGACAAAATTGAAATAGTCGATTCCGACTACCATGGGCTCTGATACCATGCTGTAAAGAAGTGAAAACACCTCCTTACTAAAAATTTGAACAATAAAACCTCCAGTCCAAACATACCTTCAAAGTATCTTGGAGTGGGTGTAAAATTTTCAAATCTTTATATAATGGTAATCAAAAGACCAATGTATAGCAGCGGAAGAAAATATTTGACTATTCAATTATAAAACAATGGGTTACAACTTAAACTTACATCACAAGGATCCATGTAGAGGAAATCTAAACCACCTCAAGATTGTCTCCAAGCTTCATCATCACAAACTAAGTCCAGGTCACCATGACATGCATCCAAGTCTTCCACCTAGGGTTGGAAGCATATCCCAGCAAAAGAAGAAACAACAAGAGACATCAGCAAAGGCTGGTATGTGCATACTAAAAAGCAACTTGAGCAATATAAGGATATAAAGGACATCAAATGTAAAGGCTTCCCATGCAAGAGATAAGTATCACCCAAACGGGTATCAAGAGAATAGAATCACAATAAGAATGGTACTTGCCATAAAACAACATATAAAAGGATTGTGCCATAAATAAATCCACTGCCATGGTGGGAAACAAAGCACAAGTAGGGCACACACCCCACAATCAATATCCTGCATGCATGTGAGATAAGCATAGCCCTAGAACAATATAAACACAATTGGCGGCCAACCCCCATAAAGTTGAAGCCTGATAGAGAAAGGAATACTGCCAATCTCCCAAATATATATAAAAACATGGGCCAAGAATCACACATCTTGCCCTGGGTACGAGGTTCCTTGCCGTCCCAAAAGAGCAGGAAATATCACATCTGCTATAAACAAAACCAATGCACTTACACTACTCTAGTGCTACTGAATCACATAGCATGTATAATGTAGAGGCAAGTAGAAAGTATAGTCAGAATTATCAAGGTTGCCATCACACAATGGACAACACAAATATATAAAATCCACATCATAGTGGGCATATATCAACAAGTAAGAATCCACATCACAGTGGGCATATATGATCAAAAGTCCAAATTGCACTAAGGAAAAAAGATAAGATTCCAAGAGAATATCTATGATCACAAGATCAATAACAAAATAAGGTACTTCACATGAAGTATGATTTCAAAAGAATAAGACAATGTGTAGGCTAATGTCCAAAGGACCAAAAGTAAGATAAAAATAGGCTAATTGCTCAACAAGAATAATCGGGGATGCAAACATACCTCAACTTCAAATTCAAATGATCCAAAAGCACATATAGGTCCAAGCCTAGGCATCCAAAGCACCTATTAGAATATATGTGAAATTAGGGTTAGATTTATATTGATTTCATAAACCCTAAAAACCACCTTTTTATTATTATGTGAATTAAGTTTCCAAAATGATTCCATGTTTTAGATTATATTTTCCTGAGTTCAAAACATATTTTATTATATTTTTCTGACTCTTATATATTTAGTTATGAATTATATAAGTTAATATCTTATTAATCAGATCCATTAAAATCACCTCTTTAAAACTTAAGATTCAAGAGATAAAAACAACACCATAAGAAATCTTGCATTTTTCTGAATCCAACGACTATTTATTTATATTTTTCTGATTAGTAAATAATTAGTTATTGATTTTTAAACCTTGGCCAATTAGGAAAATACACGTCAGCAAAAGCATCGTGAGAGGAAAAGAAGGAGTGGGGCCCGCGTGACTTGGCCCAATCATAGCTGGCCAAATCACCGACCAAGCCTCGCGTGGCTTCAACTGAAGGAAAAAGACTGAAGCTACCAAAAGACGAAAATACCCCTCGGTGAGAAACATTGCGAAAGAAGCAAAACCGGAGGGTCAAGTTGAGAATTCATCTATGGGATTCTCCCCTCTCCCCCACACCATGGATGGCGAGAACAGCTTCTGTGAAGCCTGGCAAAAATGCAAACCCAGGAATCTGGGGAAGAATCTCACCGGAAACCTTACCAAAAGGTTAGCACAGCCACAACGAACACAACGGCTCAAACGACACCGAAATCGCAAAGAAAACCAGAGAATAGCGAGCGCGGGTTCAAGTATCAGGAAAAGAAGGAAAGCTAGACAAGTACCTGAATAATCGACGAGTATGGCTTAAGACGTTTCACAAGACCTTGGCAAACTCATCTGAGTGATCGGCCGCGATCCAAACAAACCCAAACTCACCGGCGAAGCCGGGGCCGTCGCTGCCTTGTGAGGCGAGTAGGGGAAACCAACCCTGGGTCGAAGGAAATGGAAACAGTGTCAGGAAACCATTTCTCAGAGTGAGAGTAATGTTCTGGGATGTTTTCCCATGGATCCGATGACCTGGAGAGGTAAGAAGAAAAGAAGGAGAAGGGAAGCAGGGGAGGAAACAGAGCGCAAGGGCGGCGCCAGCGGTTGAGGGAAATGTGGGCGGCAAACCCTACTTTTATAGAGTCATCAGGTGCGGATGAGAGAGAGGATGGTGAGTGCGAAGAAATCTGGAAGAAAGGTGAAGAGGGAAGAGAGGAATCGGAGAAGAAAAATCGGGGAGAGAAGCCCCCATCGCTGCGCGTGAAATCGGAAAGGAGAAAGGAAGAAGAGAATCCAGTTGCCGCTGGATCTAAATCCAAGGGTCAGGATTGGACCCGAGAAAACTAAAACAGGAAAGCAGGCGTGACACATATAAATCAAAATTCTAATCCGATTAAATCAAAGTGTGAATGCATTATTTCCTTATTATCCTTTTCTTAAATTGATGGCTCAAACATTAACCAAATTAAGTGGAATTTTTCACAGAGGCCAATTAAGGCATGTAGATTCCGATTATGCACTTAGTTTTGCCTATTGGAAACTTTTAATTTACTATTTTCTCTTTCCTCCCTCCTTAAACCTTTAGGATTAACCAAATTGGGTGAAACTTCATTAACAAGTTAACTTAAGTGTGTTGAATACAAATTTGCCTTTATTTTCAACTTTTGGTTTCATGAATTACCTTTATTTATTTATTACTCATTTTAGACAATTTCTCTCTCCTAATTTCACCTTTTAAGCAAACTTTCTCCAAATTGGATGAAAATTCACCCAAAGGCTATATTTATTATGTAAATTATGAATATATTGATTATTTTCCTCTTTTAGAGTCATTTATTGTATTTATTTATTAATTACACTTTTTAGGCAATTTCTCTCTCTTAACTTACCATATTATTTCAAGGTTGTCCAAATTAAATGAAAATTGACATGTAAGCTTATTTTGATGTGTAGATTACGAATTTGAAGTCTATTATTTAATTTGAGGCTTTCTTACATGGGTTATGCCATTAGGCCCATTAGAGGCCCATTAATCATATTATGCATGTAATTAAATTATTTATCATTTTATTATCACCAAATAAATTATATGACATATTAGATTACATTATTCATGCATTAGATTATTAGGATCACTCTAACCTCAACCTTGTTTGGTCAAACCCAAAAGGTCACAGTTCTAAGGTAGGGTTCAAGATCCGGTATGTTACAGGAGTCCTCATCATCTTTGGACATAAAAGACCCACATGTGAGCAAGGTTTGAGATTCCATCATCAAGGTATCAATATTAAACATGTTTTAAGGTTTAAAGCACAACATCAAATCTGAATAAGGTACTATTATGAGAAAGTTCAAATATTGGTCCAACATACATAAAAACTAATGATTTGGATCAAGAATAAAAATTTAGGACACTTTCAAGAAATATTAGGCATTATTGAAGTGATATTTAGTATAAAATCCCATTTTAGGTCATTTAAGCAACACTAGATCACATTAGGGTTCACATTTGAGATCAAGATTAGAGATAGACTTATCATTCATCACAATTTTCTGACATATAAGAACAAGAACGATTAGGGTCACAAAAGAATATGTTTGGACATTAAAAGCCATGAACAATGTGAAAAGAGATAAAAAGATGACATCTTTATTATAAATGGAGTTACAAGTTTAGTTAGGACTTAAACTTAGGTTCTCTACATACATGTCATTATCTAGCTCAAAAATCATATGTAATATGTCAAATATGGCTGAAGATTTCAAGATATATGTTATATGCTAGATGAAGTATAAAAGATGGAAGAAAAATACCATGTATGTTTGATAATGGGCCGATCTTGGCCCTCGATCCATCACCCAGCAGTTGGGCTACCGAGAGGGAAGGGAAGTGGGACTCTCACGTGGATCCTATCTACTGGGCTCGTGCCACACACATTGTCTTGGGCCAAAGTGTGATGGAGGGAAAGCAAGTAGGTGGGTGGACTGATTTGGGTTGTCATTTTGTTGGACCATGTGCTCCAAGATGGATCATTGGCTCTCGCGAGTCATCCTCCTTGTCTCTTTCTTGTGCACAAAAAGTGCTACCCATTGTGGTAACCTTCTTCTAAGTGGACAATGAACATAGAAGGAGGGGATTTGGAGCCACACAAACAACTTGGTCATGCATGGCTTTGTATTGTGGTCTTTAATCTACATTTTTTTTCCATGATGGGGGTTAGGGTGAAGGTGCCACATTGGCTTTGTGGTGCCTGAGTCACCAGTGGTGTGAGGGGAAGAAAAACAAGGATCTAGGAGGAAACAAAAACATTGGAAAGGGAGCAAATGAAATAGGGTGATAAATTGTAATGGAAGGGTATAAAAGTGGAATGCTAGGAGGCCCGGATTGGCCATTGTGAAGGGATTAGAAAGTTGTCGTACCTTGTGTGGAACAAGGTAGAAGACAACAAAGGGTCCATTGTGGACCAGAAGTCAATCCAAGAGGACGGAAGGGTGGATCCGTGATCCTAAAATTGAGAACTCTTATTGGTCGAGAGAACCTCCAAGAGATTACTGACTTGTTTAAGTCAGTTCAAATTTGTGTTTCTTTGACAATATTCCAAAATTCTTATTCCCAATTTTAACTCCAATTGAGGTGAAATTTTCATCATTGGTTCAAAATTTTCCTCTACTCATTACATTGAAATATTTGGATCCCAAACGATAATATTGAGGGTAGTCAATGTTAAAAATTTATTTTCAAATGTGTAATGATGCACTTAGCTACAGTAAATATAAGCAAAAGGTGCATTTAATTAATACTAATGCATCAATTGAGAATAATGTGACTCAAAGTCATCTAATCATAGGTGAGTGAGGTTATAGAATATAATTGAGCATCTAATGAGTCAAGATGTGAATTATTGTATGAGAGATAAAACACATGTTATCACATACAGTCTAAATCCTCTTTGCATTGTGGTCTTCCTATAAAGGTTTGCCGAACATGGTCATTGGTGGGGTTTTGAAGGAAGATAGATTCTATTGCATTTGATTAAATTTATGTATGTAACCAAGATAACATACTTCTTCTTCTTCTTTAGTGTGTTTCTTTGTTCCATCAAGAACCTTGAAACCTAAGTATTTGTTCCCACTCATAACGTTAAAATTTATACTTTAACATTGAATAAACCTCTAGCTGTGGCAAGTAATGTCCTACCAAAATTGAGAAAACATCGATGATTATCCTTAATGTCCATTACTGCAAAATTTTGTGGGATGGGTAACTCTCTAGCCTTCACAAGGATATCATGTATGATACAAACCGGCTTGTTCATAGAGGAATCAGAATATTGTATAATAATACCCATGGGTAACAAGTCAGTAAAGCTGAGTTTCTTGCATAAACCAAAAACTAATGATGGATATGAGCCCCAGTATCGAATAGACCTTGATTGCAGTTAAATCAACTTTAAATCGTGTAATCACAATGGAACCTAAATCTTTGTTCTTGCAAAAGCATCTTGTCTTGAATAATATTCTATGTTTTTCATTCTATCTATATTGTCCCATATTGTTTTGTATGTATTTACAAGTAAGCAAGGTCTTGAAGAATTTATACAAGTGGGACATATCTTCCATGGAATCCAAAAACTGGACATTGAAATGCATGTTCTTCATTATTCCTTAAATATCTTGAATGTGAGTTCTAGTTAGGTCTGATTCATATAGTTTTGATGTGGCACATGGGAATGATAGATAGAATAATTGATTGTGATCAGACAGGTGTAACATTTTTCACTTGAGTTGTTTCTTTGTTTAGAGTATCTCATGTGTATTATTTATCATCATTTGATAGATATGATAATTATAGGGGTTTTCTCTATTAAGATGAAGTCATCATGAGTGGTCACATCCATAAGATGTTCAATGTTTTTAGCTTGTTTCCAAGGTTCCCTACAAAAGGTCCCTCTAGAGAATACATGGAGGTTGTGATCTAGGACATTTAAGATTCCTAAAACTTATTGTAGGTTAATTGAGCTTCATCATTATTTCTATGGAATCCAATCTATACTTATCTATTGTAGATGGATTTGATAGCTGATGTTCTACTAGTTTTGTGGCCTTTGATTGGGGTTTTGGATTTATTATCCTCGGTTGTAATTTCTATTTAGTTCCAATTGTTCCTACTTTTTCCCTAATTGTAATTTCATTGGTTGTTATAATTTTGTTAGTTGTTATGTTGGAAGCAATGGGGTTCTCGAAGGTTATTGATGTGTACCTACCATAATTGTTGAGAGTTAACTACTCATGTAGGATTACCATATGATAACCAGAATGACTTATGTTTTTATTTAGATGGTAATACCCTTGTCCATGTATGTTGTGAATATAGTTCATGTCCTCCACTTTATTATCATCACAATGAGTTGAAGGGAGGTTTGTAATATTTTCATAGAGGAGGTTTCATCCTAATGTACATGGATTTGTAGTTTTGCAAATCTCACAAACTTGAGTGTTTGTCTTGACATGTTGTAGGCTTCAAGCTCCACCCTTTATAGGCATTGAAGGAGGTTTTCATGTTTTGCTATTTTAGTTCCAACAACTTTAAAGGTTTTCATGAAAGTTGTGTATGATAATGTATATCACCATAAGGGATAAATAGATGTGCACATAGGACAGTTATGCCACACTACTGATGTGTTGCTCATTAAGAATTTGAGGAACCACCTGCAGCTAAGGATGGTCTTAAAGAGGATTTTGTTGGGTTATGAAGCCTACAAGGGCATTGAAGCATTGGTTCATATTAATTTAGAAAACCTAGTTCATTCTCTCTATGAGAAACTGGTGGAACTAAAATCCATCGTTACTTTAGGAGACAAGATTTTTAATGGTATGGGTAATACCATGTTTCAATATGGTCATCTAGGATTACCCATTCTAATTGTGGTGAGAATTTGTTAGAAATAAGTAATATTATTGATCAAAAGATTTAAAGATTAAACAATAGACTTGAGTCCTTAACTATATTCAACTTTATCACCCTACATAACACCTACATGTTTGAATCCACCCCAATTAGATCAGCTTTTACTTCCATGACTCAAAACCCCCATGTGATACCGTAGCTCTAGAACATGAAATTTCCTCTAGATGAGGAAACGAGAAGCTTTTTCATGTTCTCATCAACTCCTCTATAGAAGATTTATGTAAGTTGAACCTATGAGTATATTGTTTTGGGGGCAGCGCTAGAGTAGTTCCTTGTTTCTTTTCTGAGCCTCAACTAGTGGTTCACCTGGTACCTTGGAAAACTATATGATCTACTCCTTGATTTGTTATGTGAGGGAAGGTGGGTAAGTTTTTCTCAAGAAATTTTCTCTATAGTTCTTCCCATGTTGTGATATTTTTCCCTTCTAATGAGTCATCTCTCTACTAGACATAGATTATTTGAAAATATGCAATTTAATAGTATCATTTGATCCTCATGGATACTTGTTCAGTTCAAATGAGTTTACAAATCTTTGCAGGTGGCCTTGACAAAAATATTCATTATTTTAAAAGGTATGGTATGCATCATTTGCTCTAATTGTTCCTTATCTCAAACTATGGCGTTGTGATGGTAGGTGGTATGCTAGGGTGTTGGACATCAACTACTTTAGGGATACAAAAATCCCCAAGTTTGTTTTGGTGAACCCAACTCATCTATTGCTTTTTTGTAAACTTTGAGAATGTACAAGAAAGAAGTACCAACTTAGGGAATAACCTCTCCTAAGAGAACGTTCAGGCAGAAAAAAGGAGATGAAAAGCTATACAAAAAAATACAAGAGCACCCAATTAACTGCTCTGGAACAAATCAAAATCATTTAGGATGAGCTTCCAAAGCTGAGAAACATCCTTAGAAGCTCCCCTATGAACTCACTCATTCCTCTCCTTCCAAAAATCCAATAGAATATACAAAGACATAGAAAATGAATCTTCCTACCTTTGAGCTTGCAAACTTCCTCGATAAAACCTAGATTTTAAAAGATTAAATGCTCACATGCCCTTCTCTAGATATCCATGGAATAAGAACATTTGAAAAGAATGTGTTTCATCTCCTCTTCCTCTCTCCTACACAAGAAACACATAGAAGCCATGTTAAATCCAATATGTTTAACAAAGCAAGAGGTGGGAAGTCTGCAGTGCCCAATCTTCCATCTTAAAACTTTAAAAATGTAGGGAGTTTTGTTGCTCCAAAGCCATTGGAAGAAAGGAATCAGATCCTTCCTGGGTATAAGACAATCCCAAATAACTCCGAAGTTCACTTCAGACTTACCATTGAAAAGATACCATCACTACTATCCTTGGGCTTAGGAATAGAGTTAAGAAGATCCACTAGTTTATTGTGGAGCCTTGAATTCTTAAGGAACCAATTGCCATTTCTAATGCGATTGCTTACTTTAGCATCACTTGGGAAGCCAAGTTGAATAACACTTTGTTGACCTAGGATCTCAACAAGGAAATTCAAGTTATAAACTCATGAGTCATTCCAAATAGTAGTGCAATTACCATCATCATTGAAAAAAGTAATGAATTTTCTCAGACATCCCCTCTCTACAAGAACTCTTCTAAGAAACCAACACAAGGAGTCATTTGTAGGAAGAGACCAAAAGGAATGCTTGTGTAAATACTTTCATGGACACATTTGATCCAGATGTTGTCTTTCTTCTTGGCAATATCGCAACCATTCAAGAGAATAGAAGTTTTAATAACATCTCTAATGCTCCTTATTCCTAACCCACCTTCCTGTTTAGGCTTAACAACCTCACTCCATTTAACCAAATGAATGGGATTCCTGCTCTCAGTCTTTCCCCATATGAAATTTTGACACAACCACTCAATATCATCACAAACAACATAAGGAATAGGAAAAGCAGCAGCCCAATAATGAAACATGGACGTAAGAGTGGATTGAACAAGTTCAACTCTAACCGCCATAGAGAGTTAGTTAGCTTTCCACCCTTCTAATCTACCTTTAATCCTATCCAAAAGAGGGCTACAATGAGCCTTGGTGAGTTTACCAATAACAAGAGGAACACCATGATGCTTCTGTGGTAGAGATCCTTAATTGATTCCCAAAATAGCACCCAAAAGATATCTATTAGCACCCTGGCTATAAAAAGCCACACTATTTTTAGAATTGACTTTTAGACCAGTTCCAACAAACAGATAATCAAGAACCCTTTTAATGGCACAAACACTTTGTTCATCCGCTTCAGAGAAAACCATAAGGTCATCAATGAATATCAAATGAGACACATCAAAATTAGATGAGGCTCTTAAAGTTTTAAGCTTGCCCTCATTGACTTCCATGTCAAGAAGAAGAGAAACCACCTGTATTACTAACACAAAAATCCAGGGAGCCAGGGGATCTCCCTGCGGAACCCCATTACTAGGCTTGAATGCCTCAACAGCCTCACCATTGATGACAATCTCATATGATATTGTATTGAAGATCTCTTTCAACTAGATGACCCAACATTGAGGAAAGTTCAGAGATGAAGGATATGAAAGATGGCCTCCCAAGACACCGAATCATAGGGTTTAGAGATATCAATTTTGAGACAAATTTTAGGCTTCCCTCTATTCTTATTGAAATCATGCATAAGCTCATTGGATATAAGGACAACATCTTTGATTGACCTACCCATCACGAAGGCACATTGACTACTACTAACAAAAGAATACAAGACACTTTGTAATTTGTTAGTTAGAAGCTTAGAGATGACCTTATAAAAAATGTTAGATAGGGCAATAGGCCTAAGATTCTTCAGATCATTGGACTCCTTAGCTTTTAGAATAAGAGTGAGGAACGTATGATTGGCTTCTCTGAGCATTCTTCCAGAATTGAAAAACCCATGAACAACTTTAATAATACCAGGGCAAATGATGCTCCAACAAGTCTTGAAAAATTGGCCAACCCATCGGGTCAAAGACACTTCTTAGTGTTCAAATGTTTTATAACATCAATAATTTCCTTAACATAAAAGCATATATCAAGAGACATATTTGAACTGTGGCAACACATCCCACTATCACACAGACAGTGAGGTGTTATGCGAAAACATGCAGAAAACACTATAAACCACTAATTACCAAAAATACGAGTTAATTAAAACCGATTTGCAGAAAGTGGAAAAACTAAGAAACTATTACATTTAGATCCTCATCCTGCAAGGAAACATTTATATAAACATTTACAAGTCTTGATGCGTGTCCAAAGATTAGGAGACCAGCTATCCTATCATTACATGAGTTCATCACCTGTTATTACATACATAACGGCCCACATCTGGCCAGTAGCAGAATATACAAAACATCAACATCCATACATCGTGAAACAACATCAAAACACCTCCAAGGACCTGAGAGTACAGGGATGACTCTAAGACTCTACTACAAAACAACCAAAATAGCAGCATATCCATATCTTGCCTTCTACTGCTCGTCTTGCTGTGCGGCCGCAACTCCGCGACCACCACCACGTCTAGCTCGATCACCTAAAAGGTTATAAACCAGCGGGGTGAGACACACAGTCCCAACGAGAAACATAACTCCCCACCAAAACTATAAAACCAAAGGAAGATAAGAGCAACACCAACAGATAATTGATGTAACAAGAGCAGTTTATAAAGTAAAGTTGTTCATACCATCAAGCTTACCAGATGTACGGAAGGCATATCACCAAATATCTCTTTATGGAACATGATTAACAAGATAAGATTTATAAGATCTTACCACATAACATAAGGAACGTATAAGTAACTGCAAGTATAACAAGATTAACTACACAAGTAAGGCCTCAATCAATGTTTGGTGTTTTACCTTATGTAGTAAATACTATTCGGCTGAATTACATATTATTATGCCCTGAGGAAGTGAACCGTACCACTCAGATCCAACCGACGGTTGCAAAAACCGGAGCCGGTGCCATACAAGGTCAATGGAATAGCCGGACTCCACGACCTCCCACCTCGTGGTCAGTGCACGAGTACAACACAAGCAGGACCGCAGTCTCATGCTTAAGTGGCCTCAGCCACAGGGTCAGCTCCAGCAGGATACCCTCTGCCTAGCCCGCCTCGGTACAGGTCTCGATGCTAGTATAACTAAGCCACGGGCCTGTTAACCGTGCTTTGAGCCATGAACACATTCATGCTCCCATATCAAATATCCTGAGCCATGGCCTGTTCACCATGCTCTATACATATCCCGAGTCTGCAACCGCAGCTGCACTCGAATCCTCACTATTTTAGGCTAGGAGAAACCTCGCATATTCAACAATATGCGCTACGGGTTAACCCGTAGGAGAACCCGTTTCACCATCACCAGCTCCTGACGATGATGGATCTATGGCCAGGACAAAGTACATGATATGTTCCACTAGGATTAGTTAGTATATTTTAAGTGGATTGTTGAGGCAATCAAGTTGTATATCATGTAGACTATAACAAGAATAAACAACATGGAACCCAATATCATGCTTTAATTGTCATCAACATCACCCTGATTCATCACAAGGGTCCAACCATCTACACCCCTCTCAAGAATCATCACATTGCCATGGGATCTCAATTCCTCATCACATAATGCCACTGCCTCTCAAGGCTTACATCATCATCATGGGATCATCATCAGAGGATAACACCTCATCAAGGCACTTTAGCCAAACTCATGTCCTCAGACCAAAACACATCATGCATGTTATCTCGTCATCAAGAGCAACCATCAGAGCAGTGTTACTCAAACATATATACCTCATAGCCCCTTACCTGGCTATGCAACTGTATAAGTCACCTGCATGGTTAGTATACACAATCATCATGGATTAACAGAAGATTCATATTATCAATCATAGGGCAACATTGATGATTATTTACGTTATTACTCATGCCTCAACCTGTGACCATAGAATTAGGTCATATCATTAAACAAAGCATATTATATGCTTACCATTCCCTTAGCATTATATAGATATTTCAAGATGATCATAACACAGGTATTATCATGGCAAGATACATAGACGTAAACTACTATCAAAAACCAACGTGATTCATGAACAAGAGCTAACGTGTAGGTTTTCCATAAGAGACAAGACCCTCACTAGAAGCACCCACCATCCTCACCAAAGGTGTGACGGGTAGGGCAAACTCCCCAAAGGTAGGTATCGGGCAGGGTACTCTCCCATATCGTCCAACCATATCAAGCATGCAATGATCCAAGCAAACCAGCCACATATCGGCCAAGCAAACCAGCAAGGGTGTCAGGCTACCACATGTAACAGGCAACAAGGAACCAAACCATATGGAGCACTCATGTGTACCGTGCAATGCGTGTCGTGCACCTATGGTATACCGTGCAGCAAGATCTTATGAGGCATATCGTGCAATGGTGAATTGTGCATAAGGTGTATCGGGCAGCACCACTGGACAAGGCATAATGCCCAAGGGTGCAACTCAGCCAGACGCTCATCCAACCTAGCCATGACCTATCGGCCAACACTCAAGGCAACAATAGACGTGTAATGCCCGACACAAGACCAGAACATCACAATGCCCCTTATCGTTCAAGGTGATAACAACACCAAGCAACCAAATGAGCTAGGCGAGTTGGGCAGGATACACAACCAGGTGTGATGCCCGACACACAAAGGTCAGCAACTAGGAGAAACGCCCGACACAACCACAACATGTGTCGTCGAAGGGTCAAGATCAAGAGGGGATATCGGGCAACATCAACCCCAAGGCCATATCAGCCAAGATGCAACCCGACAGGGTCACCACCAACCTCTAGCACAAGGGCACCAAAACCCTAATGGATCAAGAAGATGACTCACCTCTCAACTATCAAGAGATAGGGGTCTTGCCAAGCTTCTTAACACCAACCGGGCAACACAAGGTTCAACCACAACCAAGGTCTACAACCACTACAAAGCTCACCTCTAGAATCCATGGTGAGAGAAGGGTGTTGCTCAAGCAACTAGAATACAAGCTCACCTCTCAACTCAAATGAGAGAGGAGTATTTCTCATATCTCTAGAGTTCAAGCTCACTTCTCAAGACCAAGGAGGGAGAGGGGTATTTCTCAACAAGAAACCCTAGAACATGGTTCGACCAACAAGAAGCAACTAAGCAAGAAACTAAACTAGCAACATGCATGGCCGATATGATCACAAGAACATACAAGAACATAGGAGAGGTAATATATTTAGGGTTAGGAGTTATGTAACCCACCTCAAGCAAGCTCCAAGCACCACCACAAGAAGGAGAGCAAGGCACTCTAGGGTTCGGCCACCACTAGAGGAAGAAGGAGACTCCAAGGCAAGGATCAGCCACCAAGCTTGTAAAAGAAGGGGGGTGACGTGCACCAAAGGAGAAGGAGACTAAGGAACTAAAGGGATCCTTATCAAGAGAAAGGGAACACATATATAGAAGAGGGTGGAGGAGAAACCAAGGTAAGACAAGGCAAGGTGTCACCCACCTAGGGATACGTTTCCATGAGCAATGCCACCACACTAACATGCCCTAAACACATGTCCAAGGCCATTGCCACATGCAAGCATCAAGCTCCAAGTGTCCACTAGTGGTGACACAAACGAGATCAAAGAAGGTCAAAGAGTCCATGGGCAACACACCTCCACACCATGGCCGACACACCCACACCATGGCCGACACACACCTTGGGCGACACACCACAGGACGACACAAGCACAAACCGACACACCTAGGCCGACACAGGGCACTCTTGCCCAACACAAGGCCCAAAGAAGCAAAGACAAGGCACCACAAAGCCCAACAAGCTCAATCCAGCCCAAAGGAACTCAAGCAACAAGCCCAAACCTTCCTCTCAACACTAGAGGAAGCAAGGAGAGGGAGGAACACCTCAAAAGGTGGCAAACTTGCCCACAAACCCTAGACTTGGGTTAATTGCAAGTAACACCTCCAGCTCTCAACAAAGCACAAACAAACCCTAATCACCACTAAAGGTGATTAGCAAGCAACTAAGCATCAGGGTTAAGCAAAGCAAATAGGATAAGCCCTAAACAGAGGTCAGGGTCCTTACATGAACATCATTCAATCTAGGGAAAGTTAGCGAATTCAAAATGTTCAAGTCAGCTCTATGATAGTTGTAAGAAAACTCAGAATGTCCAAGTCGGCTCTATGATAGTTATTAAAGATGCTAAAATAATAGTCTACAATATGCTGCTTAATGGCAATGTTGTCTGTATAGATAGACCCATCAATAGTAAAATCCCTTATGTTATTCATATTTCTTCTGAATTTGATCAAAGCATAGAAGAACTTTAAATTAGAATCTCCTTCTCTAAGCCACTTCACTCTGGACTTATGCCTTAAAAGGGATTTTTCATGTTTGTTGGCTAAGAATGCCTCTTTCATTTTAACACTAGCTTCACCCTACAACTCAATATTAGAGGGATCACAGTCAAGCTTAATTTGTGCTTCAATAGATAAGAACTCTTTCCTTTTAGCTACATCAGTAAGATTCCCTACTGAAGTCTTGTTCCATTTTGATAACACGTACCTCAGTATTTTCAACTTTTTGTAAACTTCGAAGATGGGAAACCCAAAATCATCACTAGACCAACTCTTTTTGACAATATCTTTAAACCCATCTTTATCTATCCACACATTAATGAATCTAAAAGGTGAGACCACCTTACCCCTATCACCTATCTCAAGAGTTAAAATTTTGTGGTCACTAACAATGTTAGAATGCAGAATACCTCTGCAATTAGAAAAGTCAATCATGAACCTGGTATTATAGAGAATCCTATCAATATGAGACGTGACAAAGTTATTTCCACATTTATGGTTATACCAAGAAAATAAAGGACCATTGAATTTCATTTCAAAAAGCCCACATTTGAGCATGAAATTATTAAAATCTTCCATAGATTTCTTTGTGGGAGGGTCCCTCCCCATCTTTTCATCTTCCTTCCTTACTGCGTTGAAACACCAAGAATAACCCAAGGAGAAGACATACTAAAGTTAATAAGATTGATATCATCCCACAGACATTCTCTATCACCATCGAGGTTGTGACCATAGGTAGCCATAAGAAAGAAACCCCTATTGGCCTGAGTAACTTCAACATGAACAAACTGGTCAAACTCATGAACCTTCCTTACATTACACTCATCTTCCTTCCAGAAAATAACCACTTTTCCAAGTACATGAGAGAAGTGATTAGAAACCCAATTGAAATTAGGGAAAAATCTGCTGGCAAGCTTGAACATCTTCCTCTATCTCACCTTAGTTTCATTTAGGAGAATACTGTGGAGGTTGAACTCCCTTAAATTATCACGTATTACAGAGGCCTAAAGATTAAGTCCCCT
Source organism: Alisma plantago-aquatica (assembly GCA_963693085.1). Taxonomy (NCBI): domain Eukaryota; kingdom Viridiplantae; phylum Streptophyta; class Magnoliopsida; order Alismatales; family Alismataceae; genus Alisma; species Alisma plantago-aquatica. Next base: position 1,007,531,467 of record OY856412.1, read on the forward strand.
TACATTCCAGGACAAGATATTAATATTAAGACTATCCATTGGAACCAGTTGTGACCAGTACTTCACTAGTTTGAATCTCACCCCTCCTATGTTCATCATTCACAATCTTCAAGTTTTCAAACTTTTTAGACAAAGAAGTTTAAACAACATTGTCTGATTCTTTAATGTTCTTCATGCCCTTTCCTTTAGGTTTCTTCCTTCTATTACCTTTTTGAACTACTTCAAAGCCCTCATCATCATCCCCTTGATTACCAACAGTAGGAGGAGTGGACAAATCCACAAAAACTTCAACCATTTCCTATGAACTAGACCCTTCTCCTTCAGAGTTAGTCAAACCATTGTCCTCAAAAGTATCATTAGGCACATGGAACTCTTCATCATCCTGGACTAGTTCTGAGGTAGAAGTTTGAATGTCCATCTTCGCAGGACTTGACTCCATCTTCTCAGGGCTTGTTCCAATAACCTTAGATGCAAGAATCACCTCAGGTACAATAGTAAACTTAGGTGAAGTAGTCTTCTAGACCCATACCTTCTTCGTATGAGAAACTGGGCCATTGGTAAACTCTCTACAATATGAATGACCAAACATATACATACAGGGAAAGCTTTTGGTCTCCATTCATACTCAAACCTGACCGTGTGATAAACTCCCTTATCGCTAGACACCTAAAGTTTAGAAGAAAAACCAGAAGAAGCAGACATGAGGATTTGAAGCCTAGCAAACTCAAGATTCCTCAGTTTGAAAGTAGATCTATCTACACAAAGAGGATTTGTAAGAAACGACCTAATCCTTGAGAACATTTTTGTAAAGCCTGGGCCCACTACCCAAGGCTCTAGCCGAGTTTCAAGAATGACAACTGGCCCCACAGACCACCACTAGCCTTAACTACACACTTTGTGTTACACCCCGATCTCACAATTTCCTCAAATCATGAGATTAGGGCGTAAGATGGGATTTATATTTAACACAAAGAACACCCTTAACTTTTTCTTTTCTTTTAAACGCTTGTTTCATCGCATTGAACCACATAAAACATCTTAACAAGGGAATCAGAACATTTCTTTACTAATCAGACTTCAATAGTAAAGATACATGTGTAAGCATTCACGATGTCTTTCACACATTATGCACATTAAACTTGCAAACTAGCATACATATCAAAGAGGAACAATATTACACATTGTAATTACAACTCTCTCTCTAAAACTCTTACTGAGGACCTAGAGTGACAAGGACCGACTGACTCAACTAATCTCATACTTGACTCCTGTGGCAGATCTACTCTGACGCTCTGATCATCTTCAAGTCCACGCGATTAACCCTAAAATGTTTGAGTAGAGGGGTGAGCCTACTCGCTCAGTGAATGAGTACTTCATGGAAACAGACTAATGCACTAAGGTGATTACAGATATAATTTGAATAAACGATATGAAATTTAACAATAATAAATACTACACTGAGCAGTTCTAAAACAATATAATTGAAATAACAAAGAATGTAAATATTGCATCCAAAGAATAACTACAAGAATACTATGCTTCTAGTCTTCCTTAACTCTTTCATTTATAAAGAACTCTGTGAACCTATATGATCATATTTTAACTTATTATTATGCCCTAAATATATGCAGTGTACTCTGCATATAAAGATCCGCAACAAATTCATGCTACGGTCCCACCGTACAAGACTTAGCGACACACCCGGGAAGTGCTAAATCTGACTACTCGTCCTGGTCTGCACAGGACACAGGCTCTATGGCCTCATCGCACATCCACGTGTGCTGCACAACCACGTGTGCTCTCGACTCCTCCTTAAACCTGAGTACACCGATGGAGAGTCACAGGGTTACCTTCGCGACACAAGCACGAATGGTGTTAGATAACCGTGTTTTCTTTTGTTATCGCAGTGCCATCGTGACACAAGCACGATTGTTGTTAGACACTGCCTCTCTCTTTCTTCGTTTGTCCGCGACACAAGCACGGATGATGTTGCAACACGAGTTTCACCCCAAAGTTGCAGACCCGTCTAAGGGGTTCTACGGTGTTAGGGCATCTAGGTCTATTAATTAATTAACAGATAAATATCATAGCTCATGTATTCAACATATACCATGTCTCAGTAACATCCCTTTCTAGGGCATGTCATATCTCATTACCTGCAATTTACGAGATATGTATTAAAAATAAGAAGCCCTGCAGTATGTAGATATCAACTCAGAGAGAACAAGCATATAAAGTTAAATGCACTAGAAACATACAATTCAACAGTTAAGTATCACCACATCTCATATTGAGACCTTTCATGTCACCATAACATGATTCATTGAACACCCTATCCTTAGGGTTTCATTCGCCTTATTCATTCATCACATGCCAACACCCTACTCTTAGGGTTTCATTTGCCTCATTCACTTGTCACATGGCTCTTATCATGATCTCATAAGATATAAGCATTCACTAAATAAAGACTGTTTCCAACAAATCATATATAATCAATATAGATATGAAATCATGGAAACTTAACTAAATTTAGATTTTCCATATCATTTACTGAGATATCATGTATCAAGAATAAAATTCAATTAATATAACCCATGAGATACATCCTAACCACTTATAGGATTACTAGTCCTTTTCAATAAGGTTGAAACACTAGTGATGTCTCAATTAGGTTAAACCCTAATTACCTCATTTGATATAAATCTAAAAAGAATTATCACTAGGAAGTGTTGTATACGTTTCTGATATGAATCTACCATTTAGGAGTCATTCAAACAGAGAATTAATCCACATCATATCAATTTGCAACAATCTTAAATCAAACGGACATTTCAGGTTTTAGAATCACATACTAAGCAATTAGGGATTTGGATGCTATAATAAAATTCGTGCATTACACTGTTTAGAGGAAGAACCCACTCACCCTAAGGTGTGAAAACACCTCACAACTGCAGCTCAACTCAGGGAATCTCGAATTCCTATCAAATCCCTAGCAAATCTCCCAATTCTTCTTCCATTCAACTCGGGAACCTTGAAAATGAGGGATTATGAAGAAAGGGTGAGAAAAGAAGGAATTTCGACATCATCTTGGATCAAATCAGAGCAAGGACGGAATCTTGACATGAGAGAGAAGATTCACCATAAAAGTCTATTCAAGGAATCCGTACTTACTTGATTTCACCCTTCCTGGAATCGCAAAACCCTAATTCAGCAATTCCCCCACTTTCTCCACTCAAGCCCTAATTCTCCCTCTCTCTCTAGGAGCTCGTTTCTCTGGAATGAATGACGAAGAATGAGAGCTGCTTGTGTGTGTGGTCGTTCATATAAGTCAATTGAGCTGCTTGGGTCAATTGCATATTGACCCAACACTTAACTTTAATTATATAGGCTGAATATTCAGTTATACAAAAGTTACTGTAATTCGTTTATTTCAGAGATCAAACATTCTCCAAAAATTATGGCAATTTAGTAAGTTGTTTATAATTGATCTATAAAGTTTCAGTTAAAATTTGAGATCATTTGGAGTTACTAATAAATAATTAAAAATCAAACAGCGCACTGCTATATTGCAGTCTGCAAAATATTCGGCCGAGTTTGCCCTGCACAAACTCGACCGACACCCTTACTGTAGGGATTCAAAAGTCATCCAAAAATTATTACAATTTAACAGAGTGTCTAAAACTGTGTTTTTCAGGTACAGTTAAAATTTGAGATCAATTGGATATACCAATAAAAAGATAAAATTCAATTATCACACTGCTGTAAAATTCTGGAAATGTGATCGGTCGAGTTTGAAACTCGGCCGATTAACAGGTCAGGGCATTCTTCAAAAATTCTGATATTTATCAATATTGTTCAAATTTTATATATCCAAATCATATCCAAATTTGAAGTAAATCAGAGTTACACATGAAATACTAAAAATCATTTAGTGAGACATTCTACTTATCAAATTCTGTATTCATGTATCATCAAAACCCTATTTTGGGCCGATTAGGGTTTATGCTTCTCAAACCCTAATTACAAGACAAAAGAACATTTAGACTTCTTATCATAGTTAAAACATCCTAATTGTGTTATCGTCATCAATTAGATTTCAAGAATGATTATTCCAATTAATCTTTGCAATTGTCTAGGTAAACCCTAGTTTACCAATTAAGCTCAGATGGGGTCGTAACAACTCTTCCCCCCTTAGAATGTTTCGTCCTCGAAACATAAACCTACAAGAAAGATACATTCAAGGTTATTCTAAGCTTCTAAAGCCTTCCATGTCATCATATTCTCGTATTTCATACCTGAATGTAGTTTTCAACATTAGATCTTTTAATTCTTTACTAGATCACAACATATTTCAAATAGTTATCAATGATATCAAGCAAATTCTTTATGCCACAGTCAAACATAGAATGCAAAGATAAACCACCACGCTTTTGCTGCGCAACTTTGATACTCTGATACAACTATCTCAACTTATGTTGCTCAGAGAGTTCTATTGTTCTGTATCACCTTTAAGTGACAAAAGCAAGTTCACCATGCTGTTTTAAACTTTAATACAATGCTATTCAATAGCAAAACAGTCTTGAATTAAAAGACTAGATTCAACAATCAATTGCACAATACTACTCTTGGCATCCCCATTGGGTCATGGATGCATGAGGTGAAGCATTACCACCTCATTCCATTCTATCATGTTTCGATCCTGGGACCTGTGGGTTATGGGCCCACACACAATTCAAAGTGTAACCATCGCATTATATCATTATAGGGTTTCAACAACAGTAATAAGGTAATCCACAATTGTATCAGTCATTCAAGCATTAATCATATTCAATTACCATCACTCAGTTATATTAGAGCTAGGTATAACAAGCTACACCTCATTAGGGTTACTTGTCCAAACAATCTGATTATCATCCTTTTCTATTAATATGAGTGAATAAGTATGACTACCTTGTTCAGGGTATCTCTCCATGTGTTCTGACATCATCCAAACCGTATCACCATATCACAAATACACAATACTAGGATGCATATCTGGTATGAATTACTACTACTATCATACACCTTTAATTTAACATATAGCTTGCACAAATACACTGAAATCATATGTAGAACCAACTTCATACCTTAATATGCCTTCAACAAATCATACATGTAAAACAAATTCACATATTACACAAAGCTAGTGTTTTCTCATATCTCTCTGCTCATTCATTACTTCTTTACTTTTTGCTACCTATCCTTTTCATATGATTATATACAATAAACATCATTAGCATAGAATCAATTAAGATAGGAATAGATTATTCATCATTCTTCTATCACACAAGAATTTATTTCTTATCACACTTTATCATATTGTATGTCACTATTACATTCACTAGATGACCCTACCAAGGTAGTTATACATCATATATGATTCATTTTCTTATCATTTCATTCCCACCTTGCTATTGTTAAGGAATATATGAAAGAGAAGATGATTTTAAGACTTGGAATACTCGTATTCAAACATTCCCTTAATACATTCTCATATGTAGACTTACTTAGTTATCAACAGAGATATTTGATTAATTAGCACTTGCTTGAATCTCACAACCTCTTTATTTTATAACTTCTCCATCATATTTCAAACCCTATCTTACGTTTCATAGTCCTCTTACCATATACTACTCTTTAACCCGTCATCTTTAATTCTAAATTTTTCTCTTATGTCCATGTTGCTTATTCATATGTATGGTCATGTAAACCATGTTGCACATATTTCCTCCTTTATCTTTATACTATTGCGAAGTTAACGTTCTAAATTAATAGCCCTTCTATTAGTTTTTCCTCATGTTGAATACATTACATATTGTTCATTTTTAAATCAAGTGGATCATGCATGGGTCAAACATAGTTTCTCTTTCAATCAAGTTTTTCTCTTCTGAATACAGTCCACCTTTATATGACTTATTCATTCATTAAACTACACCTATGTTCTTTGCTTAGAAACTAGTTTGTTGTTCTAGTCTTATGAATTACATGTTCATACGATTCTCTTTACTTTTACTCTTTTAAAGACTCTTTACTTCTATGGACCTATTGAATGCTCAACCCTATTCTCTACTTAGCCTTTGCTTTAGAGTTCATAAAAGCATTATACTCTATTCTATGATTCATTCTTCATGATTGATTCTTGTTATCTTGAACCATACATACATTTCACATATCTTTTCTATATTTCATATGTATAGTTCATATAATATTAATCAATAAACTGATTATGAATCTCATATCATGTTCCTTTATTCCCAATTAAGGGTTTCACATTTGATACCCCAAAGTTAAACCTCAGATATCAGTTTCAACTAATTCTTAGTTGTTCTGATCTTGCCCATCTGTTTCAACATCTTACCGTATGTACATTCTTATTCTGATGTGGGTCTAATTATTCCAATTCTATTCTTATTATGCTATTTATAGGAGTCATTAGATCCTAGTAACGCATCCTGCCAACTGGACCAGGCCAAACCTGAAGTCCTGAAGCCAAGGACTACTGAGGATTACATTCTTCCTGAACTGCCACTCACAACTCAGAAACTCGGCCGATTGGTCAGAAACATGGCCGATTGCTTCACAACTCGGCCTATCTGCTTGAAACTCGGCCGATCAGTTTGCTGTTCGATTGCCTATTAAGGAAACTCGGCCGAATCACATACAACTCGGCCGAATCGCGTACAGACTGAAAACCTAAACAGACCTGCTGATGTCAATTTCACTCGAATCAGCGGGCAAAACTATAGAAACAAAAGCTCATTCAAAGGTCAATTCTAGTCTACTTGTTACAAAGAGTGAAATCAATAAATGCTACAATTGCATAGTGTACAACAGATATTAAAGACCCATATTTCAAAGTATTGAATATTTCAATTCAAACATATAAGAGCATTTCTATACATTTCCAACAAAAACAACATTATGAAATGTAAGTTCTATCTCCTTTTACATTTATGCTCTTAATTCTTATTTCTTTTCTCGTTTTCTAACCCTAACATTTCTAGGGTTCCTCTCTAGCCCATTCTTCCACTGTATACCTGGCCAGGGTATACGTGAGAGAATAGACAGAGTAGCTTGTACTGGCTGATCCAAGTACTCAGATATCGGGCCAGGATATCCAAATACTCAAATCCCCAAAGCTAACATCAAACATCTCCTATCTGCCACACTTAGGACTCTAACTTACTAACTTAATGGTCCTTGACAACTCACCCTAAGCTCTGATACCAAGCTGTTACACCCCGATCTCACAATTTCCTCAAATCATGAGATTAGGGCGTAAGATGGGATTTATATTTAACACAAAGAACACCCTTAACTTTTTCTTTTCTTTTAAACGCTTGTTTCATCGCATTGAACCACATAAAACATCTTAACAAGGGAATCATAACATTTCTTTACTAATCAGACTTCAATAGTAAAGATACATGTGTAAGCATTCACGATGTCTTTCACACATTATGCACATTAAACTTTCTAATTAGCATACATATCAAAGAGGAACAATATTACACATTGTAATTACAACTCTCTCTCTAAAACTCTTACTGAGGACCTAGAGTGACAAGGACCGACTGACTCAAATAATCTCATACTTGACTCCTGTGGCAGATCTACTCTGACGCTCTGATCATCTTCAAGTCCACGCGATTAACCCTAAAATGTTTGAGTAGAGGGGTGAGCCTACTCGCTCAGTGAATGAGTACTTCATGGAAATAGACTAATGCACTAAGGTGATTACAGATATAATTTGAATAAACGATATGAAATTTAACAACAATAAATACTACACTGAGCAGTTCTAAAACAATATAATTGAAATAACAAAGAATGTAAATATTGCATCCAAAGAATAACTACAAGAATACTATGCTTCTAGTCTTCCTTAACTCTTTCATTTATAAAGAACTCTGTGAACCTATATGATCATATTTTAACTTATTATTATGCCCTAAATATATGCAGTGTACTCTACATATAAAGATCCGCAGCAAATTCATGCTACGGTCCCACCGTACAAGACTTAGCGACACACCCGGGAAGTGCTAAGTCTGACTACTCGTCCTGGTCTGCACAGGACACAGGATCTACGGCCTCATCGCACATCCACGTGTGCTGCAAAACCACGTGTGCTCTCGACTCCTCCTTAAACCTGAGTACACCGACGGAGAGTCACAGGGTTACCTTTGCGACACAAGCACGAATGGTGTTAGATAACCGTGTTTTCTTTTGTTATCGCAGTGCCATCGTGACACAAGCACGATTGTTGTTAGACACTGCCTCTCTCTTTCCTCGTTTGTCCGCGACACAAGCACGGATGATGTTGCAACATGAGTTTCACCCCAAAGTTGCAGACCCGTCTAAGGGGTTCTACGGTGTTAGGGCATCTAGGTCTATTAATTAATTAACAGATAAATATCATAGCTCATGTATTCAACATATATCATGTCTCAGTAACATCCCTTTCTAGGGCATGTCATATCTCATTACCTGCAATTTACGAGATATGTATTAAAAATAAGAAGCCCTGCAGTATGTAGATATCAACTCAGAGAGAACAAGCATATAAAGTTAAATGCACTAGAAACATACAATTCAACAGTTAAGTATCACCACATCTCATATTGAGACCTTTCATGTCACCATAACATGATTCATTGAACACCCTATCCTTAGGGTTTCATTCGCCTTATTCATTCATCACATGCCAACACCCTACTCTTAGGGTTTCATTTACCTCATTCACTTGTCACATGGCTCTTATCTTGATCTCATAAGATATAAGCATTCACTAAATAAAGACTGTTTCCAACAAATCATATATAATCAATATAGATATGAAATCATGGAAACTTAACTAAATTTAGATTTTCCATATCATTTACTGAGATATCATGTATCAAGAATAAAATTCAATTAAGATAACCCATGAGATACATCCTAACCACTTATAGGATTACTAGTCCTTTTCAATAAGGTTGAAACACTAGTGATGTCTCAATTAGGTTAAACCCTAATTACCTCATTTGATATAAATCTAAAAAGCATTCTCACTAGGAAGTGTTGTATACGTTTCTGATATGAATCTACCATTTAGGAGTCATTCAAACAGAGAATTAATCCACATCATATCAATTTGCAACAATCTTAAATCAAACGGACATTTCAGGTTTTAGAATCACATACTAAGCAATTAGGGATTTGGATGCTATAATAAAATTCGTGCATTACACTGTTTAGAGGAAGAACCCACTCACCCTAAGGTGTGAAAACACCTCACAACTGCAGCTCAACTCAGGGAATCTCGAATTCCTATCAAATCCCTAGCAAATCTCCCAATTCTTCTTCCATTCAACTCGGGAACCTTGAAAATGAGGGATTATGAAGAAAGGGTGAGAAAAGAAGGAATTTCGACATCATCTTGGATCAAATCAGAGCAAGGACGGAATCTTGACATGAGAGAGAAGATTCACCATAAAAGTCTATTCAAGGAATCCGTACTTACTTGATTTCACCCTTCCTGGAATCGCAAAACCCTAATTCAGCAATTCCCCCACTTTCTCCACTCAAGCCCTAATTCTCCCTCTCTCTCTAGGAGCTCGTTTCTCTGGAATGAATGACGAAGAATGAGAGCTGCTTGTGTGTGTGGTCGTTCATATAAGTCAATTGAGCTGCTTGGGTCAATTGCATATTGACCCAACACTTAACTTTAATTATATAGGCTGAATATTCAGTTATACAAAAGTTACTGTAATTCGTTTATTTCAGAGATCAAACATTCTCCAAAAATTATGTGAATTTAGCACGTTGTTTATAATTGATCTATAAAGCTTCAGTTAAAATTTGAGATCATTTGGAGTTACCAATAAATAATTACAAATCAAACAGCGCACTGCTATATTGCAGTCTGCAAAATATTCGGCCGAGTTTGCCCTGCACAAACTCGACCGACACCCTTACTGTAGGGATTCAAAAGTCATCCAAAAATTATGCCAATTTAACAGAGTGTCTAAAACTGTGTTTTTCAGGCACAGTTAAAAGTTGAGATCAATTAGATATACCAATAAAAAGATAAAATTCAATTATCACACTGCTGTAAAATTCTGGAAATGTGATCGGTCGAGTTTGAAACTCGGCCGATTAACAGGTCAGGGCATTCTTCATAAATTCTGATATTTACCAATATTGTTCACATTTTATATATCCAAATCATATCCAAATTTGAAGTAAATCAGAGTTACACATAAAATACTAAAAATCATTTAGTGAGACATTCTACTCATCAAATTATGTATTCATGTATCATCAAAACCCTATTTTGGGCCGATTAGGGTTTATGCTTCTCAAACCCTAATTACAAGACAAAAGAACATTTAGACTTCTTATCATAGTTAAAACATCCTAATTGTGTTATCATCATCAATTATATTTCAAGAATGATTATTCCAATTAATCTTTGCAATTGTCTAGGTAAACCCTAGTTTACCAATTAAGCTCAGATGGGGTCGTAACACTTTGTCCTCACTCATGCGTAAGACGAGATCAACTTCCCGACTGCTCACCCATCCCTTTACTACTCCACGTTGAGCACACTTAACTATGGAGTTCTTAGTGATGGGCTCTCGGAAAAGGAGGTGCACCTTGGTGATATGGGTAGTCCAGTCATTCCTTATAAGATCATTTTATATGAGGCCTAAAATCCTGGGATGTTACAATCTCCCCCACTTAGACTCTTGACGTCCTCGTCAAGGCTCAACTATATGGCCTCATAATCTGACCCCATTTCAATGAAGACCCACAATGGCCCATGGACACCTAGCTCCCGATCACGGAATACCAGCACAGGGGTGGCTACGTCAACCATGGACATCCCATTCCTACATGTCTGGACCGCACGACTCAAGATTGGCATGTCACATGCCCATGCGGGACCCACCTAATGGAGGGGTTATGGCTATGATACCATTTGTAAAGCCTGGGCCTGCTGCCCAAGGCTCTAGCAGAGTTTCTGGAATGACAACTGGCCCCACAGACCACCACTAGCCTTAACTACACACTCTGTCCTCACTCATGCGTAAGCCGAGATCAACTTCCCGACTGGTCACCCATCCCAGTACTACTCCAAGCTGAGCACGCTTAACTATGGAGTTCTTAGTGATGGGCTCCCGGAAAAGGAGGTGCACCTTGGTGATATGAGTAGTCCAGTCATTCCTTATAAGATCATTTTATCTGAGGCCTAAAATCCTGGGATGTTACAATTTTCATGTCCCATAATTCTAGGGGTAGATTATGAACTCTGACCTAGACAGGCAGGTCCGTCAACCTAAACCTCTTTAGAGAATCCCCCAACTTCCACTTCATTAGAACAATGGGTTTACCTCTAACAAAGTGGATTCCATTTTCCAGGACTTTCTCCAAATCCAGATCATCCAAGAACTTGATCAGAAAGAATCCTTGTCCATGGTTCATAACTTCAATTGAACCATTCAAGATCCAGATCTGAGACAAATACTTCTCCAGAGTTGGTAGGTGAGGTTTAAACCCAACAATGTATCATGCAATGCATCGCTTCCACCTCTCAACACTCTTCTCTACTTCCTCCTTTGGGTAGATGAGCTTCTAACCTTGAATCTCTATTTTCACCTTCTCCAAAGATGTATCATAAACCTTTGGCTTCATCAGTTCCACCCATGACTTAGTATTACCAGAGAGATTTTGATTATTCGAGCCTTTAGACAATCCTAAATTTGGTTCGAGAGATGAGAAATCAGGAGGGCGCCCAACGTCAAGCAAGGGGCCACCACTACTTTTGACCCCCCCCCCCGTCGCACCATCGGGCATTGCCAAAGCTCATCACATCCTTTAACTACTCTTCAAATCCCCAAGTTGTCATTGTCTTTCACTTCTAGAGATGCCTCTTGGGATTTTTGAATTTCCTCTTGAGGCCCATCCCATGTTTCTTGTAGAATCCTAGCTCTCTACCCAGCAAGAGCTAATTCCATCCTACATTGAATCTTTTTCTCATTTATTCTTTGATGATATTCTATGGTTATCTCATGAAATTTCTATCAATATTTTATAAAAATATAATGTAGAGTTGACACCCCAAGAGTGTTACATTCACAAAATCATAGTACCAAAGGTAAGAGAATTAACCAAAAGTCATATAAACAACATGGAAAGTTGACTCAAAGATATGTACCGATATAAACAGAAAAATAAAAACCCCATATCAATTTTAATCACACTATATTTAGTTACTTTGTTCCCAAAAATAATGCCAAAATTCATGTGGCTATTTGAGAACCCTCAAATTCAGTAAGACACAAAATTCCCAATTTTACAAAACATATAATACAACAATACTATCAATTAGCAGACGAGTCTTATTGCAATGTAGTTAAGGATCAGATCAGCGACAATATGTCTAAAAATCATGCTCAGTTTTCTTGGTTCATGTTAAGGTCAAAGTTTAAACCCAATATTTGGTTTGATTCAATTAATCTACTTGGAATAAAAGCTAAGATTGAATTAAAATAAGATCTAACTAGTGATGGAAAATGTTAGGGTGGAATCGAGGTTCACCACAACTAGCCATATATGTTTGCTTACTTCACTTTACACTTGTATGGATATTTATATTGGAGCCACGAGAATAGTAATCCTTTTAACTTAAGGAATTTGAAAGAATGAATAGGCTCTAGTTTGTGTTTTTTTTTACTTATATCTATTTCTCCAGGGACTACCCATTTGAAGTTCTTATATATGAGTCAACTGTGGTTAATGGATATTCTAATCCTGAGGTTCAAATTTCGCTTGGCATGGGATTGTAAAACTCATGCAAAATGTGAGGTCAATCCATAAAACATGTGATAAACTATTAATGGTAGATTAAATAGGTTCATACAAGCAATGAAACATGAAATGAGTTTGCAATATGGGTACCAAGTCTAGTCCTTTGATAACGTCCAATTTTGTGGATATTTCATGCCTAGTTTACTTCTAATCTTCTCTCCTTATGTAAGGTGACCTTCTTTGAAACCCTTAAAAGTTCTTTGATGACCACATCAATTATCTAAGCTCTAGAATGGGAGATCCCTTTTGAGATAATGTGTGATCTAATCTATTATGCCATTGGAGTTGTGCTTGGACAAGAGAAAGACAAAACACACCATGTGATTTATTACACAAGCAAAACATTGGACAAATCTCATGCTAATTACACCACCATCGAAAAAGAAATAATCATAATAGTGTTTTCCTTTGAAAAATTCATGTCTTATCTGATAGAATCAAAAGTGAGAGTTTTACATAGATAATGGATCCAACAAATATCTCATGCAGAAGAAAGATACCAAACCCAGACTCATGTGGTGGTCTCTATTATTACAATATTTTGATCATGAAATGATAGACAAAAAGGGGACATAAAATATGGTTTTCGGCTATTTGTAATGAATCTAGGTTACTGAAAAAGACCCAATGCCTTTCAATGACAACTACGATGATGGAAAGATTCATTGAACCTTCTTTACCATGGTTTGCAAACATTTGCAATGACTTAGAATGCCAACAACTACCACCTAACATCACATACAATCAAAAGAAGAAACTCCTTTCTGATTTGAAAAATTATGACTGGGATTGTCCTCTTCTGTTTAACATATGTGTTGATAATCGATATCGTGGATGTATACCAGAAGAAGAAATGCCTCATATCCTCCATGAATGTCACTCTTCAGCTTACGATATTCACTTAGGTGGACATAGGAATGCATACAAGGTTTTGCAATCTGGTTTCTATTGTCCATCTCTATTTAAGGATGCAAACACATTTGTTAACACCTAAAAGGAGTGTCAACACATCAGAAACATATCCTAAAGGAATGAAATGTCCATGTCAAATTGGATAGAGGTGGAGATTTTTTATGTCGAGGAAATTGATTATATGGGATCTTTACCATCCTCTAAAGAAAATCATTACATTTTAGTCATTGTAGACTATGTGTCAAAATGGGTAGAAGCAATAACTATCCCATCTTGTGATGCAAAATGTGTGATAAGAATGTTTGAAAATATCATCTTCCCATATTTGGAGTCTCACACACCATCATTAGTGGCGAGGGATCCAATTTTGCTGAAATATATTTTGCAGCATTGTAGAAGAAATATGGTGTCCAGCACAAGGTTTCCAGCCCTTACCATCCATAGCCCTCCGGTCAAGTAGAAGTTTATAACAAGAAAATTAAACAAATCTTAGAAAATATAGTAGGGAGGACAAAGAAGGATTGGTCCATGAAGCTGAATGATGCATTGTTGGCATACCACACTTCTTACAAAACCCATTTAGGGAACACCCCCTACAGATTGATATATGGTAAAGCCTGCCATTTTCCAGTTGAATTAGAGAACATGGCTTTCTGGGAAATCAAATTTCTAAATATGGGCCCAAGATTGGCAAGCAAAATGAGGTTTTTACATTTGCAAGAGCTAGAGGAGATAAGTCTCCATGCTTATGAAAATGCAATAATTCATAAACAAAGGACCAAGGTGTGACATGATGCCCACTTAAATAGAAATGATGTGTCAGAGGGAGATAAAGTTCTTCTCTTCAACTTAAGAGTTTGACTTCTCCAAGGAAAACTAGTTAAGATGGTTAGATTGTGACAAAAATATCCTCTCACAAATGATGGAGATATCTAGTGACAAGACATGAACCTTTTCGATGAATGGATAAATGATACTATGAAGATGAAGCTTTTACCAAGAGAGAAGAAGTTCAATTTGAGGAACCACCACCTACACCAGTGGATGAATGAGAAAACCAAAAAAAGATAGTCAAGATAAAGACTATAAACTAGATATTCTTGGGAGGCAACCCAAGGATCTCCTTTACATGTTCTCTTAAATTCTAGTGTATTTTTATTTTGCTAATTTCTAATTTAGGTTTTACTTTAGTATTAGAAATGTGATATTTTTCTTAATTTTTAGTGTAAATAGAATAAAGTTAATCTTTACTTCCACTACAGGAACCATAGATTCTCTAAAATCATTAAAGTTCAATCTAGTCAGGCCATCAGATCTCAGATGCATCATTTTTTAGTCTCTTGAAAACATCAAAATATTCTCCTACAACCCATCAGTTGGTGAAAGTTTGCCTCACCATTATATATAAAGATGCAGTCACCATCATATGATTACCATGGACAATTTATAATCATTTCAATTAAGTTATTGGATGTTTGTGTCTATACATCCATCAAATTTTGACGATTCCGATTTTGGGTATACATTTTCTAGCCATAGATTTTAAAAGGCTAGAGCCACCATCCGAACATGATGGTAAATACTAGTAAGACCATCAGATGATGGACTCAATTGAACCATCAGATCACTCAAGGCACCTTCACTGTCAAATAATTAGATATTAGATACTAAAGGTCCAGACTTAGTCAGTCAAGCCATCAAAGTGTTACTCATTGAGAACCATCGAATCCTTGGTAAGGCTAAAACCATTAGATTATTTCTCTCTGCTGAACCATCTGAAGACATAACACTAGATATGATGGTTGCACTGGGGCCCACTGCTACTCGAAGACCAATGGCTATGAAAAGAAAGAGGGTCAGACACATTCACTTTTTACCAAATGTATGAGAGTAAACATAGAGATATTAAACCATGTCTACCTACCTCGTTGATGATTAAACTAACCCTAACCATCGACAATTGCATGAATCTTCCTAAGAACTTACACATTGTCTCCTACCTCCTATCATCAAAAGTCAGGCGAACCGAAATTCTAGTGAAGCTCGAGAACTAAAGAAGCTCATCATTGTAGAGTCAAAGTCCAACCTTGGTGTTTGAGGGATCCATATGGCTGTCTAGTGAGGAAGAAGTAGCACGACGGTTGAAGATGTTAGAAATTGGTAGGCCTCTCTTTCTTCCTAGCATATTTCTTTTTTGTTAACCGATCACTTCACTTTCCTTCTTCTCAATCAGATGAGATGCCACTTTTTTCTTCCTTTATCTATCTACTTGATTCTTGCCAAGGTATTGACCTTTTCATAATTTTTAACTTCTAAGTCAAACCATTAGTTCTTCCAACATAAACCTTCCACTCCCTCATTACTGATCGAAGCCGTCACATCTTTGGATCCCCTCTTAAGAGGACATCAGTTCTTTTTATCACAAGTTTTGAAGTTCATCACTGATTAAAACCATCAAATATTTAGATCTTCACTTTATTTTTCTTCATTGACCCTTAATCAGTTCCTCTACCTCCAGAGAACCATCAATTTTTCCATTCCTTTGAAAATCATTAGATCATCAAGTGTACTTAGCGTAAACCTATCTTCCATTGAGAACCATCAGTTCTTTTGCTACTTGGAAAAACCATTCTTTCTTCTTGTACCTTAACACAACCATTGGTTGTTTTTTCCCCTAGATAAGAACTATCTAGTGTTGAGATACCATCAGTTTTCATACCCAAATCTTGTATTCCATTTTTAGATGTTGGACTAATCTTGCAAGAGGTATATCAATGCCTACATCACAACAAAATTTTAAAATGGTAGGTAACCCAATCAAGAAACTAAGTGCCAGTAGGTCCACCATAATCAAAGTACCAATCAACCAGGAATATGAAGTAGAATATGTCAACCTACATGGGGAGTTAACCCCTGTCGGTACACAAGATAGAGAGTAGTATCAAGGTGATAATAGCTCTAAGAAATCCTCCAGTAGTAAAGGATCATCCTGCAATGATGATTCCTTCAGTTCTAATACATCAACAAGAACATAGGTCTCTAAATATGCACTCTCTAAAGAAATGTAAAACCCAAAGAAGAGGAGGGCACCCAGTTCTCCACCTAGGTTAAGTGAATTGGCAAAGATATCAAAACCTCATAATACAAGAAGTCTGGCTCTAGCACAACCAGAGACTATAGCTGCAACTAAATCCTCCTCTGGGGCAATTCCATAGACATCAGAAGTCATCTACAAGGACCGGTCTAACAACTTGTTTTTACCTAGAGACAACAATCATCTTGACATCTTGGAGGATATGTGCAGCAACAAGAATCGCAAGGCACAAGGTTCAAGGATAAGGATACCCTAAAGAAATTAGGATACATGAAAGGGTGAAGGAACACCTAGAGAACGTAGCACTCTATCAAAATTTGCTTCAACAACCACCTCTCATAGGACGAACTCACTCTATAGTTCATGCCATCCCTAAAGAAGCATATAGTTATTGGAGATGAAGCCAAAGAGTGTAGCAAACCCTTTAAGTTGGAAGTATGGATTCTTAAAGATGACTACATAATCGTTGAATGATGGTTGAACTCTATCTTCACTTACTACAATGAACAAGACGCACATGCAGATAATGCTAGAGGAGATAGGGCTTCGCGATTTCAACACTAAAAAAACATGGGAAAAACTATAGAGAGACTATAATTTTAGTTTGGGGCATGCAAAAGCTACAAAAATGCACTCAGGGATGATGCATGTACTGCACAAACTCTTCACCAATACCCTCTTCTTCATAATTGACACTGGGAATTTGATCAGGATGGACCTGCACTTCATGTGGAACATATTAGGAAAGAAGTTGGTCAACATTGGGTGCATCATAATAGACAGATTAGCAGCAATAGTGGGCCCAAAAGGGTCATAGGACTTCTGCATGGGGGCTTAATTTCCTACATCGCCTTCCCTCTAGGAAATCCTAAAAAATTACAATTTTTCAACAAAACTTAGTGATAGTCCAATAGATTCCAAGTACTTAACAATTGTCAACAATTTAAGAAGAGAGGGGGACAAGTACTTCTACGGATTCTATATGAGAAATGATTTCCTTCCCCTCCCCAAATTGAGAAATTATGACTATGAAAAATTTCAATTTGAGGAGGATGATATACTATAAATGAAGAAAAGAGTCATGCCCCTCCCCCCATTGAGCGAACAAGCATCAATAGAGCCTCAGCTAATGCATCTAGAAGACACATCTACAAGGATGACAAAGCAAAGAGTTATCTTATGACTGCCAAAGACAATGACATCTAGCCAAGGTGAAAATAATCCCCCACACCCGAGGGAATACATCTAGAGATGGAACAATCAGAATCCCCCAGGGTGACACTTTCCATCATCATGTCAGAGGTATTACAGCGAGATTGGGAATAAACTTCAGTAAATATAAATGAAGATTTTATGGTTGACTCTACATATAATCGAAAATCTTGTCATGGAGGTGGCTGAAGGGCATGAATACCAAGAGGTGGATACTGTAGAACCTCCATCAATGCGCATGTGGCATCTCATCACATTGATTCCAATGAAGATTTTAGAGTGGTCGTAACTGATCCTCTAGCCAAAGATGGGGACAAAAAAGAAACTACACAGAGAAGGGGAGAGAATTACTTGCCTAGAAATAAAGTCGCTCCCGACCCATCAAATCGGGAAGTGTCTGATGAGAGGTGGCCCTATCAAATAACAAGGTCAAGAAAAGATTGCAAGTATGTAAACGACAAGGATTCTTGCTAGATTGTAGGCACCCATGAGGGAGGCAAGCCCAAGAAGGCACGTTGCACTTCCATGATGAGCCCCTACCTCAGTGAGATTTATGGAGATATGGCAGGAGATAGATGACATCTTTGAGATTGTCCTAAATTTGGCTCTAAATAATTCAACTTTAACTATAAATATGTATAAATAAACCTCACAAGTGGAAAAAATAATAGTCAGTATCAAACCCCTACCATGCCTGCCACAACAAATGCAACTATTGGCTACAAATCCGATGCAGGTGAGGGAGGAAATGATAGGAATGAAAAGGGAAGTCATCCTACTCCAACAGGATCATGATGAATTATGTCAAGAAAATGAGAAGATGTGCACTGAGGTGATGAAGAGAAAGGAGGCATCATCGACATCACCCTATAGTGGAGAGTTGTCGCAAAAGTGACAAAAATTGACAAACAAGCCAGCTTCACCCTCAACTATAGATGAAGTTGAAGTATAATTGAAGGTTGACATGGTGATAGCCAAAATGTAACCTTGCAATGTTGCGCCATCTACAAAAAAAAGCCACATGGAAGTATTCACCAAAGCAGCAAGGAGGAGTCAGCAAGGAACTGGGAAGTGCTCACTGGTGAGGAAGAACTCACAAACTCCCCATCCTCACCAAGGCACTCCATCAACAACAATGAGGGCTAGGGACCTATAAAATCAGAAGATTAAAATTCCCTAGAAATTCCAAAACAAGCCATTCTCTTCACACATGTCTAGGCCAACAATGACTAAAGATATAATGAACAATTCAGACCCTCTATCTAACTGTAGAGATCCAACACCTCTAACAGACTATGAGGACTTCATCAATGAACTACTATTAAATGAACCTATTGAAGGAAGTGTACATACCAACCTCTTTGAGGCAAAAATCAAGGAGAAAGAAACTAAACAAGATGAGGGAAACATGCATAGGATGTTCAATGATACATGAAGAAACCAGACAACCACATGTTTACCGAGCCACCAATGATAGTCAGTGCAAGCCTGACAGCACCGCCTCCCCTACCGAGTAAGATGAAGGACATGAATATGATGTGTGTACAAGGAATCCTCCTTTGTGAAATTCATGTCCTAGATAATAATCTAGATGATAATAAACCTGGACAAGACATCATCTACAACAACAATAGATACAATCTAATGAGGGAAAATTTGTGTTTATCCTTTTGGCATAAGGCAACCATTAGCAGAGTTTTATTTAAGGTCTTGTGCAGAACTATTATTAACAAATAGATGTATAGAGACAAAACAAGCATAGTTTCCAATGCCACATCTACACTAGCAGCCCAGCTATACAAGGAAAATAGCAACTCATCCTCAATTGAAGAGATATAAGTTATAATACAAAACACAAAGAACTTGCATTACATAAATTTACCATTTAAGGCCTTGAACCACTGGCTTCTTATTGTGGCAGATATTTTCACAAGGTGGGTAGTTACTTATAAATTATGTGCAAAAGACCTAGCATGTGGAAGGATCATGTTCAAGAAGCCGGAGCACAAGATGATACAAAAAATCCCAAGATGACTGAAATGTTTGATTCAAGATGTAGGAGGATGGCATCGTCCAAATTGGAGGGAAATCTACATTGACTGTAGCGTACAGTAGAAAACTCAAAATTTGGGGTACAATGCATTCTAGAGTTGTGAAAGATTGAAGCATTAACAAAGGAGTTTTGATAGAGTAGGTTGCAAATTAAGATTTCGATGTTGTACGTGGTAAATACGTCATGAAAATCATTAATGACATGAGATTCTTCTATGATGCATGCCTAGAAGACATCCCCCATAGGATGTACAATCTCATACCTCTACCAGAAAAGACTCCATGGAGGGAGAAATTGAAAAACTTAAAGAAATAAAATAAAACTTGACCTCCAGATGAAAGTACAAATAGACTGATTCTCTCCTTATCTATCACAATCATATTCTCCTCCCCAACCAACAACATCAATTCCTCCTATCCCACCCATGAAAGAAACGTGAGTCAAATGTTGACTTGAGAGTTATAAATTGCCCATATTTTGATAATGACTTAACCATTCCATTCTGATGTATCTAATATGTTTGTTCAAGATTGACTTCAGGCTTTAGGTACATGAAAAGGATAAAATTACACAAGCCCTAGCTTGTTCAAGTTCAAGTCAAAAGCAATGCAAGTGTGCAATTTGGGAAATCACTCCAAATGACCATAGATGATTTTTGTAATCACTTGTATTGATGATATGACTTATAACTAAGATGAGAAAAAATTAGGGACATTTAATTCCAACGTTTGATCAATCAAATGTCAATTTATAAAATTTGTCAAAGGTTGTTTATCGGTCGAGTTGGATACTCGACTGATCCAATGATGGATTTTCTAAAGAGACCAATCGGTCGAGTAGCACACTCATAGAACTCGACTGAATGACTCACTGAGAAAAACCGATTTTAGCTCATTGGTCGAGTTTCCCAAAACCAAACTCAACTGGTAGTTTGAAAATTGTCTTTGTCTCATAGTGGATTAATCGAGCTATTTTATTGAAACTCGACCGAATGTATTGTACAAAAATTGTAGAAAAAGCAATTATAACTGTTGGTGAGTTGTTTTGAGTGAGAATAGATTTGTTGCTACTTGGAAAGCAGGTATACTTTTCCCTTAAGTGATCCCACACTCAAGGGAACACCCCCTACTATAAATAGGACCCCTTGGAGTTCATTCCAAGTTTTCTCATTCATGCCTAGGTCCTTGCTATAGTTGAGTATGTTGCAATGTCTTCATCCCCTTTCTCTCTCTCTCATTTACATAGCATTTCATGATTATGAGTGAGTTAGGCCAGTTGTAAGAGAGATACTTCCTTGTGCTTGTAAAGCTCTCATTCCATTTCATCTTCCCTACCCCTTTTCTCAAAGAAGGAAAGGTGAAGCAAGCTACTCTGAGTGAAGGTGAAGCTATTGTTGTTCTTCTTTAAGGTTTAAGAAGAGGTGAAGATATTCTCCATGTGAAGGAGAAGACAAAGTCTAAAGAGCCAAGAAGAGTGGGTAATTCCTTGAAGGCTGAAGACTTGTGTAAGAGTAGGTTAGTCCTTGAAAGAAGGGGGAAGACTCTTTTCAAAGGGGGCTAGTCCTTGGTAAGGTTGAAGACTCTTTATAATGGATAGGTAAGTCCTTTGGTGGGTCTTGTGTTGAAACTCTTATAAGTGAATATATAGAGGAAAGAACTTTCAAAGTCCTAGAGGTTGACCTCTGTAGGTAGTGGATTGACTCTCTCCTAGTTTGGAGAGTAGATCCACTCTAAACCACCTTGTCCAAGTGCTTGTTTCATTTTCTCTCATACTTATTATGCTTGTTAGTTAGGACTTCAAATTGCACTTAAGATATTGGTTTTGATTGATATAATTTGATGGTCAAACTTATCTTGTGAGAACTTTGAAGCTTTATTTACCCCCCCCCTCTAGAGCCCTAGATCCAACAAGTGGTATCAGAGCTGAGGATCTTCTCCAACAATCTCCCATGAGACAAAAAAATGGGTGACAACCTACTTGATTCACTCAACCTAGAGGGAGGCTTCTCCATGTGTCTTCCAGTCTTTGACAACACCAACTTCCTCTATTAGAAGAGGTGTATGTGGTTCTACATTCAAGGAATGAACTTTGATATGAGGAAGGTGATGGTCACACCATACAAGGAGCCAACCGAAGTTATTGTAACATGGAGTGAATTTGCACTTAAAGAATCCCAACTCAATGTCAAATCCATAAGCATTCTCTATGCACCCCTTACCCCAATGGAGTTCAACCGCATCTCATCTTCGGACACTGCCTATGAGATTTGGGATAAATTGTGAATCACCTATGAGGGCATAAAGAAAGTCAAGGAGGTTAAGATATACATGTTGAACATTCTTCTAGAGAACTACAAGATGGGTAAGAAAGAAGGAATTGCATAGATGTACTCTAGGCTCTATGTCATCATCAACGACCTAGAAGCTTTGGGAAACACTTTGTATAGAGGTGTAATCAACTCCAATATCTCAAGGACTCTACCAAAGAGATGGGAGTCTAAGGTGACCTCCATTGAAGAAGTGAGGAGCCTTGGTGACATCCCAATCGAAGAGCTCATTGGCAACCTACAATCTCATGAGCCAAGGCTTGACAAGCAAGAAGAAGAAGCCAAGCAAGAAGAGAAGGAAGCCTAGAAGATCAAGGATAGTTCTTTTAAAGCACAAATGGAGGCGGTCATCCTTCAACAATAACTTTCTTACCATACATCTCCCTCCTCCTTAAGTGAAGATGATGGACCTAGTCAGCATGGAGCCAACTACATCAAGGTCAAGCATTTTAAGGGAAAGAAATCCTCCTCCACTACTCCTAGATGCTACAAGTGTGGACAAAAGGGACACTACAAGAGTGAATGTCCCAATTCAGGAAAGTCACACCACAAGGGCAACTCCAAGAAGGAGGAAGAGTACAAGAAGTAGAGCAAGTATAAGAGGAAGGATAAGAAGGAGAAAAGACACAAGAATACAACTCATGCTGCTTGGGAGGAATCATCCTCAAGTAGCTCTAGCTCTGAAGAAGATGGAGAGTGCCACCTTGAACTCATGGCCTCTACTAGTGAAGAAATTGGTGAGGTAAGTGAGGTAAGATTTCATGAGTTATCTAAGGAAACTATTATTCATATGATTGTTTCTGCCCATTCTTATTTTTCTAAGTGTAAATCTATGAGAAAAAGGTTAGGAAAAAGTATTGATGATTTGTATGCTAAACTTGAAATTCTTGATCTTAATGAGAAAAGTCATCTTGAGAGCATTGATAACTTGCAAGGCCAATATCTTGATCTTGAGCTCCAATAAAATAGAGTTGAAGTAGAGAATGGTGTCTACCTTAAGACCATTGAAACTCTTAGGAAAGATAACGAAAAGTACCAAAATGATCATGAAACTATTAAAACTAAAAATGATGAATCTAAGCTTGTTGTTCATGCCCGTAGAGATGGGAGAGATATTTATCTTAAGGAAATTCAAGTTCTTAAATCTAAAAATTCTAGGTTGCTTTGTCAAGTTAATTATTTATGTTCTAGGCCTATCTTGCCTAGTAATGATATTGCTTCTATTTTTTTTGAGAAAAATTCTTATTTGACTAAAGCCCTCTGGTTAGAGGCCAACCTTTTTCATGATAAAGATGATATTGCTAGTTTGTCTTCTACTATCATATCTCTAAATGAGGACAATCATAGACTTAGGGCCTCTCCATAGAAATTCCTCAAAGGGAAAAACTCCCTAAATGAAATCCTTGACCATTCGACCAAACAAAGTGGTACTAGTGGTTTGGGATCTGTAGGGAGAGCACCAAAGGGAAAGAAAAAAGCCAAAGCTAAGAAAAAGAGCAAGGATACCTATTTCTTTGTTGGAGAGTCTTTCAGCACTAAGAATCCTATGGTTTGTTCTTATTGAAAGTGTGATGATCATTACTCTACTTATTGTCCTTACAAGCCTAAGGGGACCAACCCAAAGATGAAATGGGTCCCCAAGTTAACTCTGGATCCCAAAGTTTGAGTTGGTAACTGACACTCTCCTTTCTTGTAGGAAAAAGGAATTTGTATTTTGATAGTAACTTCACTAAGCATATGATAGGTTATATAAGCCATTTCAACAACTTCACCAAAAAGAAAGGAGGTTTGGTTACCTTTGGGGACAACAAGAAAGGTAAGGTCAAAGGTGAGGGTGATGTAGGTGAATCCTTGTTAATCAAGGATGTTCTTTTTGTGGATGGCCTACATCACAACTTGATTAGTGTTAGTCAATGATGTGATAATGGTTACCTTGTGTTGTTTACTTATTTTGAATGCTTGATTCTAGATTCCTTCACCTATCAAGTCATATATAAGGGAACTAGAAGTGGTAATCTTTATATAATTGTTCTTGACTCTATTCAACATGTTGTTGGTAGATTCCTAGTAGTCAATTTGAATGATATTTCTCTTTGGCATTGTTGGCTTGGTCATGTAAATATGCATTAGTTGATGAGGTTGAATAAAAAAGACTTGGTCAAGGGACTTCCCAAATTGGATTTTGAAAAGGATTAGGAATGCCAACCTTGTACCCAAGGAAAGCAAACCAAGTCCTCCTTCAAATCCAAAGGAGTCCTTAGTACGAAGAGAACTCTTGAACTACTTCATATTGATCTATTTGGACCATTGAGAATTAAATTGCTTCGTTGTTCCAAGTATTGCCTTGTCATTGTTGACGATTTCTATAAATATACTTGGACCTTCTTTCTCATTTCCAAGAGTGATACGCTTGATGTTTTCTCGAGTTTTTATAACTGAGTTGAGAATGAAGCTTCTTGCCAGATCATTTCCATCCGCAGTGATCATGGGGGAGAATTTGAAAATGATCTTTTTGAATGTTTTTGTCATGAATCTGGTTATGCACATAACTTCTCTTCACCTCAAACACCTCAACAAAATGGGGTTGTAGAGAGGAAGAATAGGTAACTACAGGAGATGGTTAGGACCATGCTTTTAGAGTATGACACTCCATATAAGTTTTGGGCCGAAGCTGTCAATACCTCATGCTTTGTGCAAAATTGAGTTTTTACACATCCTTCTTAAAAAAAACCTATGAGCTATGGCATGGTAGGAAGCCTTGTATCGAGTATCTCCATGTTTTTTAATGTCCTTGTTTTTTTTAATATGAAAGATTCTCTCGACAAGTTTGATCTGAAATCTTACAAGGCTTTCTTTCTTGGCTATGGCACTACTATCAAGGCTTATAGAGTGTTTAATGTTGATTGATATAGTAGAATAATCTATAAATGTTAAGTTTATTGAGACTAACCCCTCTATCCCCAAAGATATTGTTCCAAGTGATGATGTTGCAGGTGAGGTAATTCCTATTCTAAAAGAACACAACATCACCTAAAAGGGAAAAGAGGTGGTCACCTAACAAGAAGAGAAAGATGAAGAGAAGAAGGATCCAACTCCCCATTTTGCAAAGAATCATCCCAAAGAGCTGATTTTAAGTGATCCATTTGAATGAATGAAGACACAAGTTGCATTCAACAAAGAACAAGCCAACAATGCCTTCATCTCATAATTCAAGCCAAAGAACGTCAAAGAAGCTCTTGGAGATGATGAATGGATCCTAAATATGCAAGAAGAGTTGGAACAATTTGAAAGGAACAAAGTATTGACCCTTGTGCCAAGACCAAGTGATAGAAAGATCATTGGCACCAAGTGGGTCTACCTCAACAAGCTAGATGAAAGCGGCAAAGTGGTAAGGAACAAGGCAAGGTTAGTGGCTCAATGCTACAATCAGTAGGAAGGTATAAATTTTGATGAAACATATGCACCTGTAGCTAGACTTGAGTCCTTTTGTATGTTGCTTGCCTTTGCTAGTTATAAAAACGTTCTTCTGTATCAAATGGATGTTAAAAGTGTGTTTTTGGATGGTACAATTGAGGACACAGTGTATGGTGCACATCCACTGGGTCTTTGAACATAATAGTCTACCTAACCATATTTATTTGTTGCAAAAATCTCTCTATGGACTCAAACAAGCACCTTGACCTTGGTATGATAAATTAAAGAACTTTTTGTTAGATCATGGGTATACCATGGGCAAAGTAGATTCTACCTTATTTCTAATACAAACTTCTAATAATTTTCTTATCATTCAAATATATGTTGATGATATCATTTTTGGTGGAAATAACCTTGATCATTGAAATGAATTTAGTGATCTTATACATAGTGAATTTGAAATGAGTATGATGGGTGAGCTCACGTTCTTCCTCAATTTTCAAATCAAGCAAACTAAAGATGGGAACTTCATCAACCAAAGTAAGTACACAAGTGAGATACTTAAGTGCTTTGGGATGGAGAACACCAAGACGATGGACACACACATGTCAAACACTGCCAAACTTTATAAGGATGAAGAAGGTGAGAAGGTAGATGAGAAGCTCTATAGAGATATGATTGGAAGTTTACTTTACTTAACTGCCTCTAGACCTAATATAATGTTTAGTGCCGGATTGTGTGCTCACTTTCAATCAAATCTTAAGAAATCACATCTTATAGCTAGTAAGAGGATTTTAAAGTACTTAGCCAAAACCCAAAATTTTGGACTATGGTATCCCAAGTCAAGGGACTTTACTCTTACGGATTATAGTGATGCAGATTATGGGATGCTTGATTAATAGAAAGTGCACAAGTGGCACTTGCTTTCTCCTAGGACCATGCTTGGTGTCTTAGTTCTCCTAGAAATAGAGCACAGTGGCGTTATCAACCACCGAGGTTGAATACATTGCAGCCAGGAGTAGTTGTGCCCATATCCTATGGATGAAGCAAATGCTCCAACACTTTAACATTCATTTTGATGCTTCTCCTATCTATTGTGATAATACTACTGCAATTAACTTGTTATATAATCCTATCTTGCATAGAAGAACTAAGAATAGAGGTTTGCCATCATTTTCTTTGAGATCATATTGCCAACAAGGATATCTATATCACACATTTGGACACAGAAAATCAGTTGGCGGACATTTTCACTAAAACTCTAGCTAGAGAGAAATCTAACTTTATTAGATCTAAACTACTCATAACTTCTTTGAATGAATCTGATATGCCTTCTAGCTAGTTGTCATCTATCATATATGTTCTACTTATGTTTTGATCACCATTTCCTTCTAATATGCTAAAAATAATTTTTATGTTCTTTTTGCCTTATTTTTCGCTTATTTTTGGGTATTTTTCATGAACCTTATTTTACTGCAAAATAGTACCCAATGATGAGTGATATGTGCCTAAGTATGTTCAAAATGCAAAACGGACTTGAAAAATAAATTTAATTATCACTCTAATGGCTAGAAATTAGATTTTCTAATGTTGGTCTAGGTTGACCATTGGTTGAGTTGCCAACTCGACCGATCAGATGTCGAGAGATTTTTTAAAGAGCCTATTGGTCAAGTTTCTGAGTCATATAACTCGACCGATGGCTAGGATGGAGCAAACATAAGATAGGTTCGGTCGACTTTTTTCCCTCTCAACTAAACAAAAATCGACCGATCAAACCTCTAGCTCCCTCAAGCTCTCAACCCTAGTCACGACCTGCCTCTCCCTAGCCCTAGTTCAACCTAGATTAACCTTCCTTGACCTCTTCCCTATGAACCCTAGGTCTGTGGATGAGTTTTGGGGGTGTTCTTCTCATTATTTCTCTCTCTTTCCTCTCCCCTTTGTCTCCATGGCATCCAACAAGAGAAAGAGGGCCGCCCCAGCTAGTGAACCATCATTGTCTACCAACTCGTGTCTCATTCCCTTTGATGACACCTTCTTTGTCTCCAATGAGGCTCTTAATAGGTTCAAGGAGCTCCTCCTTAGAAACAAGAGCCACATGTTGACTTGAGAGTTATACATTCCCCATATTTTTATAATGACTTAACCATTCCATTCCTATGTATCTAATATGTTTGTTCAAGATTGATTTCAGGCTTTAGGAACAAGAAAGGGATCAAATTACACAAGCCCTAGCTTGTTCAAGTTGAAGTCAAAAGCAATGCAAGTGTGCAATTTGGGAAATTGCTCCAAATGACCTTAGATAATTTTTGTAATCACTTGTATTGATGATTTGACTTGTAACTAATATGATAAAATATCATGGACACTTAATTCTAACATTTGATCACTCAAATGTTAATTTAGAAAATGTGTCATAGCGTATTTATCGGCCGAGTTGGAAACTTGACCGATCTAGTAATGGATTTTCTGAAGAGACCAATTGGTCGAGTTGCACACTCACAAAACATGACCGACTGATTCACTACGCAAAACTATTTTTAGCTCATCAATCAAGTTTCCCAGAACAAACTTGACAATTAGTTTGAAAATTGGCTTTGTCTCATAGTGGATCGGTCAAGTTATCTTTATTGAAACTCGAATGAATGTACTATATAGAAAATGTAGAAAAAGTGATAATAATTGTTGGTGAGTTGTTTTGAGCGAGAATAGATCTATTACAACTTGGAAAATGGCTATATTTCACCCTTAAGTGATCCCACACTCTAGGGAACACCCCCAGTTATAAATAAGACCCCTTGGAGTTCATTCCAAGTTTACTCATTCATGCTATTATAAGTCATTGCTTTTGTTGAGTGTGTTGCAACTCATTGAGCCCCTTTATCTCTCTCATTTACATAAAATTTCATGATTATGAGTGAGTTAGGCCAGTTGTAAGAGAGATAATTCCTTGTGATTATAAATCTCTCATTCCATTCCATCTTTCTTATCCCTTTTCTCAAAGAAGCAAAGGTGAAGCAAGCTACTCCGAGTGAAGGTGAAGTTGTTGTTGTTCTTCTTTGAGGTTTGAGAAGAGGTGAAGATCTTCTCCAGGTGAAGGAGAAGGCAAAGGATGAAGATCAAAGAAGAGTGGGTAATTCCTTGAAGGCCAAAGACTTGTACAAGAGTAGGTAAGTCCTTGGAAGAAGGCAGAAGACTCTATTCAAAGTGGGTTTGTCCTTGGTAAGGTTGAAGACTCTTTGTAATGGATAGGTAAGTCTTTTGGTGGGTCTTGTGTTGTAAATCTTATAAGTGAATATATAGAGGAAATCACTTGCAAAGTCCTAGAGGTTGACTGTGGCATCCAACTTATAAAACATAATATTAACTAAGCGGAAGCGAATAATTTGCAATGGATTACTAAAAATCACTAAAAATTAAAACTTATTGCAAAGAGATCAACACATAGGAAATCTTTTTCATCAAAATCCAAAATATAATATTTACATTATGTTCCATAAGTACACAACCTATTCTATCTCTTCTCGAGGATTACAACATCAGTTGTCTTATTCAACATTATGTACAAACAACATAAAACCTCTAGGCATCAAGCCAAAATCTCGAGTCGATGATGAAAACACTATCTATAAATCCCGAGGACCTGAGAGTACAGAGACGACACATAGGACTACTATCTATACAACTAGACAGGCAATATCTCCACTTGAGATATTACTGCTATCCTCGATGTTGTTGTTGTTCCTTCTCTGCTAAAGGTTTCCTGCCTCTTTGTCCGCATCCACCTAAAAACATTGGATCCCACGGGGGTGAGACAATTGTAAATTGCCCCAGCGGGAGATATAACTCTCTGCCAAAACATTGTATTGCAATTTAAAGATATGAAACTGAGCAGAGGTTAAGCAGTTTAAAGCATTCTCAACTTTGTAAGCATTACAACTATTCATGATAGAGCAATATATCATCTATTCTTTTAATAAGGAATAGGAATGACATGTATATCATTTATCCAACATGTTATACCATCATATAAAAATTTTCTTGTGGAACTCAACATCTTGTTATGTCTCCCATGAAACATTCTTGTTTCATTTTGTTGGCCTTAGCGAACCTGTTAAACAAATAAAAAGATATATCTACCATGTACTCATTTATCATTAATACATGAATTGGATTAATACCAATCCTAAATCATCATTGTAGGCATTGGGTTATTACCAATCTTGTGGTATCACTACAGGCATTTAGTGTTACACCCCGATCTCACAATTTCCTCAAATCATGAGATTAGGGCATAAGATAGGACTTACATGTAACACAAAGAACACCCTTAACTTTTTTTTCTTTTCTTTAAAACTCTTGTTTCCCCGCATTGAACCACATAACATCTTAACAAAGGAATCTGAACATTTCTTTTACTAATCAGACTTCAATAGTAAAGATACATGTATAAACATTCATAATGTCTCTCACACCTTATGCACATAAAACTTGCTAATTAGCATACATATTAAAAGAGGAACAATATTACACATCGTAATTACAACTCTCTCTCTTATCTCTTACTGAGGACCTAGAGTGACAAGGACCGACGGACTCAACTAATCTTATACTTAACTCTTGTGGAAGATCTACGCTGATGCTCTGACCATCTTCAAGTCCACGCGGTTAACCCTAAAATGTTTGAGTAGAGGGGTGAGCCTACTCGCTCAGTGAATGAGTACTTCAAAGAAACAGTCTAAGGCACTAATGTGATTACAGGTATAACTTTGAATAAACATTATGAAATTTAACAACAATAAATACTACACTGAGCAGTTCTAAAACAATATAATTGAAATAACAAAGAATGTAAATATTGCATCCAAAGAATAACTACTAGAACACTATGCTCTAGTCTTCCTTGACTCTTTCATTTATAAGGAACTCTGTGAACCTATATGATCATATTTTATCTTATGCCCTGATCTATGCAGTGTACTCTAAATAGAGACTCGCAGTGCACTACGGCCACACCGTACAAGACTTAGCGACACACCCGGGAAATGCTAAGTCTGATGCCAGCCCTGTTCTTCCACAGGACCACAGGCTCTCCGGCCTCAGTTGTGGGCTCTGATCTCCAAACCATGACATAAACACGATTAAAACTTAGCGGAAGCGAATCAGAAATTAGCGGAAGAAAAAAATCACAGGAAATTAAAACTTTTCGAGACAAAAGCTTGAATCCATAAAAGCTTCTTTCATAAAGAGAGATAAACTATTTACATCTCAGGATAATTACTTCTTGAGTAATTATCTACATCAAGATACAAAATCTCAAGATCACTATACAAAAGACTCCAAGACCTGAGAGTACAGAGGACACATAGGACTGACTCTAACTACACCACATGGCAGGACAATCTCCACCTGAGATTACTACTGCCCCTGGTGCTGCTGCTGTTGAGACTGATCACCTGTAGGCTGGTTCCTTCGTCTCCGACGTCCACCTAAAAAGTTGAAGTCTACGGGGTGAGACAATTATACATAATTGTCCCAGCGAGAGTTATAACTCTTCGCCAGAAGCTTTATTATAACATCAAAGAATATCTTAAGCAGTGAAGCCTTCAAAGTATTCTATAACAGTTGCAGGTATGACAAGATCTCTACAATTTAGGAGATATGGAGAATATAAACATTATTGCAATGTAACATCAATCAACTAACTTGGAGTCATCTCTAACAAGTTATACTATGTGGTTGATTATGTTTTACAAACAACATTATGCCCTGTGGAGATGAGGCATACCACTCATACTCCAACTGATCGCTGAGAAGTCACATCAGTATCATACATAGGTCATTAAGAGAGTCGG
Source organism: Alisma plantago-aquatica (assembly GCA_963693085.1). Lineage (NCBI taxonomy): Eukaryota > Viridiplantae > Streptophyta > Magnoliopsida > Alismatales > Alismataceae > Alisma > Alisma plantago-aquatica. The sequence goes on from OY856412.1 coordinate 1,007,563,224, forward strand.
ATTCTCATGACCTTCACCTTCCTCAGTCAGTAAGAGGATCACTTGTAGGACATCTCATGTCTCTACTACTATAGCTCACCAGGGTAAACTGGTCCTTTGCTATTCTAGAGTCACAGTGGCGTTCTGTACTCTCTTCGTCATCAGGAGGTTTCATATTTACCTACCACTGATACGGATATCTGTGCTTTCTTCATCATCAGGAGGTTTCATATCTACCTACCACTGATACGGTATAGAATTATAGTGAAGGATGGATGGATTACACATCTACATCACTTTCCTACACTAGGATGTAAGGTTCTACACATCCATGTACCCCACATACTCAAAAGTATGTGCTCCAGGAGTTCCCTGAGGAAAACCTGTTTCACCATCACTTAATCTCTGACAATGATGGATCTATGATCAGGGCTCTACATTATACTTGATTAGTTAGGTACATTCAGTTTTCTTTAACAGCATACATTGTTCTCCAAACAATAACAGTAGCATAGCAGCTATAAAAGAAGAATACTAAATGTATCAGGCCTAACTCATATCAATCATCATTTCTCATTATCCTCATCACAAGTCATCTCTAAGGCATGACCTTGATGGTATTCATAGCTCTCACAGCCCATTATCAGCATAGGATGCCACTGACAAGGCATCAGATTACTTTACTTATTCATAAGGCTAACAACATGCCTTTAATGAATATAACATCAACATCCATACCTGGATATGATTACCTTCATATCAGAACCTGCATGGTTAATACAACTGATAAAGGTAATACAAAAATAAGGAATATACTTCCTACTCTTGTCATAAGAGTTAAATCTCTAATTCGCATCAAATAGAGTTTAATACTCAAAGCATGCCATTACCCTTGAATTTAGGGTTTACTATTCACATTACATGTCATCACCCTTGAATTAGGGTTTACTATTCACATTAAGGTGAATTGAACTCATAACATCATCATATATGAGTAACATCTTCATTGATGCTCTTAGATTAGTTAAAGGTTCATCATTTATTATAATTAGGGTTTCTATGATCTCACACAGGGGGATCATACCCTAATTATGCTCATTCAAGTGCATTGGAGATGCTTTAATTGAGTTTTCACCTGAAAAGGGTACTTTCTCTTTCTAAAAGTACTTTCTCTCTCTAGAAGTACTTTCTCTCTCCTCATGCTGTTAGGTGATGTCAATATCACTCTAGATCAGGTTGGATTGAGTCATCATAGGCTAACATAGCCAAATCATCACCATCATGTGATTAGGGTTTGATTTGATCAAGGTATTACTTAATTTACCCTTCAGGGGTATTTTGGTAATTCACCCCATTGATCATCATCATGGTCAAAACCTTAGTCCATTAACCCCATAATATCCTAGGTTATCATTATGGTTTGATTAGGGCAACATTGAACCATTTACATCATCAATTGATTGAATGAAGTCAACCTTGAATCACATTGATCGATCTTCAACCATCAATCTCCAACTGATTTGAGATCATTTGATAGTGTTGACCGTTTAGCTAATTTGACTTTCCAAGACCACGAGCCCTCCTCTAACTCCAAGACCGCGAGCCTCCTTAAACTCCAAGACCGCGAGCCTCTTCAATTGGTTCAAGACCGCGAAGCTCAAATTGAGGTTAAGACCGCGAGGATCATGAAGACCGTTTTCCCTTCTTTGACCTCAAGACCGCGAGCCTCCTTAAACTCCAAGACCGCGAGCCTCTTCAATTGGTTCAAGACCGCGAAGCTCAAATTGAGGTTAAGACCGCGAGGATCATGAAGATTGTTTGCCCTTCTTTGACCTCAAGATCGCGAGGCCCCTCGCGGTCTTGAGACCGTGAGCCCCCTCTCGGTCTTGAGACCGTGAGCCTCCTCACGACCTTGAGACCGCGAGCCTCCTCACAACCTTGAGACCGCGAGCTCACATGGTCTCAACCAGTTGGACCATCAACAAGATCAATGATACAACCGATGATGTCAACCGATGTTGAAGCCCTCAAAAGGTCAAAGCTATGTTGACCACTTATGGATTGGGTCAATTAAGATTATGCTTAACCAATTGGTCATTCAATTGATCCTCAATTGTTGACCAATTAGGGTTGAAATCGATTCAATTAGGGTCTATCAATGTTCACCCATCATCACTCAATAATGTGCATTAACACAAGGTTGAACCCTTCAATTGAGCTCCAATTGGGCCCAAACTTGGCCCAAACGGTCTTGAGGTCATGTGGGTGGACCCCACATGGTCGTGAGACCGTTTGCCAAAGATTTCATCAAAGTCTAAGATGATTTGATAGGGGTTGAACCATGATTGAACCACAAAACAGAATTTTGATTAAATTGATAACTTATTTGCAATTAGGTCCTCAATTGGTCAAATTACTTAACCCTAGACCTTCAAACGGTCTTGGGTAATTGTCCTCTCGGTCTTGAGACCGTTTGGATGAGTTCCAAACGGTCTTGAGACCGTTTGCCCATCCGATTTTGGATTCTAGTGAAATTTCTTCAAGGTTGAATCAATTGAGTTGAGGGTTATATCAATATCTAATTGCAATGTAATTTGGTGTAATTGTACCTTCAATTGGTCAACTATCCTTGACCCCAGACCTCCAAACGGTCTTGGTTGATTGCCCTCGTGGTCTTGAGACCGTTTGGGTGACCCCTAAATGGTCTTGAGACCGTTTAGGTCAATCAACCCTAAAAACCCTAATTAGGTCACCATAATTTCAGTACTGATTTCACCTAGGGTTAGCCCTAGTATTCACCCTTCAACGCTTAGCCCGTTTGGAATTAGACCATCAAACTTGGTGAGTTGTTAATTAAATTAATTTTGAACAGTAATCTCATACGGTCAACGCCTGGTCAACGACCTTACACGGTCTTGAGACCGTTTTCCCAAAAAGGCAATTTCAGATCGTTTGAGAACCAGGAATAAATTCATTTTAAGTTGTTACTTAAAAAGGTCATATCTCCCGATTCCTTTGGAGTTAGCCTCCCAAATATTGAGGGTAATTAGCCTATATATTTAGGAACAGATTTCTTATATGGTCCACGCTCGGTCAATGGGGCCAAATGGTCTTGAAGACCGTTTGCCCTGTTGCGGTCTCGAGACCGTTTGCTCACCTCGCGGTCTTGAGACCGAGAGAGCAAACTGGTGAGACCGTTTACGAAAGTGAAAAGCGGTGGGTTTTTCTTGGAAATCACGCCTTCATCTCCTAGATCAAGAATAGTATGGATATCCCATGGATTTTCTTGCAAAAATAGCAGGAAAAGTAGGGAAACATTAAGAACTATCATCTAACCGCATATGAGAGATGTATATAGTAAAGCATGGGTTTAGAGTTATAAAACCCGCCTAAAGCTTGCTTCTTGAGCTCCAAACTTTCAAGCTCCAAGCTCTAATGGCGTCCTTGAGTTCCCACAGGTTGGCCAAGGTGAAAACTCCAAGGAAGAACGAAAGTAGATGGCTAGAAAGGTAGGGTTTCAAGAGTTAGCCATGAAGTTGACCTTGAATTCGAGTTCTAACCATGGAATTAGGCAAGAAGAGGGGTTCAAACCTACCTTGCACCCTTGGTCGTTCCCCTTGAGCTCCAAGACAGTCCTTAGTCGGCCAAGCAAAGAGGAAACAGTGATATGCACGAAGGAAAAGTTCCTTTGCTTGAGAGGTGAAGTATACATATACTTGGGTGATGTTTCATTAAAGGCCCATAAGTTTCCCCATAATTCCAATTAAGTCCTTCCTTCATTACTTGCTCGTCCCTTCCTATTTATTCTAAGGACAAACCTTATCTTAAGGTCTAGAAAAAGAAGGAAAAGGAGAACAATCTAATAATAAGGTACATACATAAAGAAATATTGCACATATACCCTGATTATTCAATCACAAGGCATATTTCATAACTTGATAACTCAATTGAGGTGACTTCCTCATCATTTCTTCTCTAATGATGGTAAGAGTCTAAAAAGATACATTAGATGACATATATCACAATTTGCATCCCTTAATTTGGGTAAATTGCATTTTACCCCAAATTAGGGTTTCAAGCACCGGGATTGCTTCCACAGCTGCACCTTGGTGCCCTAGCTTGGGAAATCCCTCAAACTTTGCCAAAAAGATTCTCATGATGTCTCAACATCAGAGGAACATCTCATCATGTGCAAATTGCAAGCTAACCCTTTTAACTGGGTAAATTGCACATAGGTCCCTATATATCAAAACAATACTACAACTTTAAATAAAAAGGAGCAAATACTGAAATGTATGTTTCTGAGAAACTTAATTACATGCTCAGAGTTAATCATAAATATTTAATTACATATTTAGGCAAAACACCTAGGGTTAACTCATAACCCAGGTCAGGGATGTTACATCAATGCACTACTCCGAGTGCTCTAGACTCCTCCTCTAACCTGAGCACACAGGCGGAGAGTCTCATGGGGTTACCACCATGACTCCGAACGGATCTTGTTGCAATAACCCCTATTTTCTCCAGTGCCACTGTGACTCCGCACGGATTATTGTTGAACATTGTCTCTCTATCCTCATGCCACCATGACTCCACACGGTTAATGTTGCAACACGAGTTTCACCCCTAAGAAGCAGATCTCTCGAAGGGGTTCTACGGTGTTCAGGGCACCTAAGTCTAACAATAATATTATAGATACGTGTAAAACATAAATCATAACTCATTTTACATTTCTCACAAGGCTCACACGGCCTGCCATATCATATCATATAAAACATCTTAGTTCATGTATTCAACATATACCATGTCTCAGTAACATCCCTTTCTAGGGCATGTCATATCTCATCACCTGCAATTTACGAGATATGTATTGAAATATAAGAAGCCCTGCAGTATGTAGATATCAACTCAGAGAGAACAAGCATATAAAGTTAAATGCACTAGAAACATACAATTCAACAGTTAAGTATCACCACATCTCATATCGAGACCTTTCATGTCACCATAACATGATTCATTGAATACCCTATTCTTAGGGTTTCATTTGCCTTATTCATTCATCACATGCCAACACCCTACTCTTAGGGTTTCATTCGCCTCATTCACCTTTTCATTTACCTCATTCACTTGTCACATGGCTCTCATAAGGATTTCATAGGATGTAAGCATTCACTAAATAAAGATTGTTTTCAACAAATCATATACAATCGATATATGTATGAAACCATGGAAATTGAACTAAATTTAGGTTTCCATGCTATTCACTGAGATATCATGCACCAAGGATAAAATTCAAATAAGGTAATCCATGAGGTACATCCTAACCACTTATAAGTTTACTAGTCCTTTTCAATAAGGTTGAAACTCTAGAGATATCTCAATTAGGTTAAACCCTAATTACATCATATGGTATAAATCTGAAAAGCATTCTTTCTAGGATGTGTTGTATACATTTCTGATGTGAATCTACCATCAAGGAGTCATTCAAACAGAGAAGGAATCCATATCATATCAAATTGCAACAACTTAAATTAAACGGACATTTCAGGGTTTAGAATCACATACTAAGCATTTAGGGATTTGGATGCTATAATCAAATTTCGTGCATTATACTATTTAAAGGAAGAACCCACTCACCCTAAGGTGTGAAAACACCTCAAAACTGCAGCTCAACTCAGGGGATCTCGAACTCATATCAAATCCCTAACAAATCTCCCAATTCTTCTTCCATTCAACTAGGAAACCTTGAAAATGAGGGATTATGAAGAAAGGGTGAGAAAAGAGGGAATTTCGACATCATCTTGGATCAAATCAGAGCATGGACGGAATCTTGACATGAGAGAGAAGATTCACCATAAAAGTCTATGCAAAGGATCCAAACTTACTTGATTTCACCATTCCTCGGACCGCAAAACCCTAGGTCAGCAATTCCTCCTCTTTCTCCACTCAAGCCCTAACTCTCCCTCTCTCTCTAGATTTTCGTTTCTCTGGGATGGATGACGAAGAATGAGAGCTGTGTGTGTGTGTGGTCGATCATATTAGTCAATTTGAGCTGCTTGGGTCAATTGCATATTGACCCAACACTCAACTTTAATTATATTGGCTGAATATTCAGTTATACAACGTTACTGTAATTCGTTTATTTCAGAGATCAAACCTTCTCCAACAATTATGGGAATTTAGAAAGTTGTTGATAATTGTTCTATAAATCTTTAGTTAAAATTTGAGATCATTTGGAGTTATAAATAAATAATTAAAAATAGAACAGTGCACTGCTATATTGCAGTCTGCAGCAGATTCGGTCGAGTTTGCCCTGCACAGAACTCGACCGACACCCTCACTGTAGAGATCAAAAGTCATCCAAAAATTATGCCAATTTAACAGAGTGTCTAAAACTGTATTTTTCAAGCACAGTTAAAATTTGAGATCAATTGGATATACCAATAAAACGATAAAATTCAATTACCACACTGCTATATAAATCTGGAAATATGATCGGTCGAGTTTGAAACTCAACCGATAAACAGGTCAGAACATTTTTCACAAATTCTAATATTTTCCAATGTTGTTCACATTTTATATATCCAAATCATATCCAAATTTGAAGTAAATCAGAGTTACATATAAAATACTAAAAATCATTTACTGAGACACTATACTTATCAAATTTTGTGTTCATGTATCATCAAAACCCTATTTTGGGCCGATTAGGGTTTACGTTTCTCAAACCCTAATTCTCAAGGCAAACGAACACTTAAACTTCTTATCATAGTTAAAACATTCTCATTGGATTATCATCATTAATTATATTTCAAGAGTGATCAGTCCAATAAATCATGTAATCATCTTGGTAACCCTAGTTTACCAATTAAGCTCAGATGGGGTCGTAACATTTAGCCTCTGCCAAGTATTGGACTCTTCCAAACCTGATTACATCGCCAGGCATTAGACACTACCAACCCTGATTTCACAGCCAACCATTGGACTTTAGCCAACCTTGATTATAGACATTACGCCTCTGCCAGGTATTGGACTTTAACCAAACCTGATTACACAGCCAGGCATTGGACTCTAACCAATCCTGATTTCACAGCCAGGCATTGGACTCTAACCAATCCTGATTTCACATCCAGGCATTTGACTTTAACCAATCCTAATTTCACAGCCAGGCATTGGACTTTAACCAATCCTGATTTCACAGCCAGACATTGGACTTTAACCAATCTTAATTACAGGCATTACACCTCTGCCAGGTATTAGACTTTAACCAACCATGATTACACAGCCAGGCATTGGACTCTAACCAATCCTAATATCACATCCAGGCATTGGACTCTAACCAATCCTGATTTCACAACCAGGCATTGGACTTTAACCAATCCTAATTTCACAGCCAGGCATTGGACTCTAACCAATCCTGATTTCACAGCCAGGCATTGGACTTTAACCAATCTTGATTATAGGCATTACACCTCTGCCAGTTATTGGACTTTAACCAACCCTGATTACACAGCCAGGCATTGGACTCTAACCAATCCTGATTTCACAGCCAGGCATTGAACTCTAACCAATCCTGATTTCATAGTTCATGGAATTTAATTACTTTAACTCATCATTGATCATCACATACTACTTTAGGCTTTGAACCCTGAGGTTAGCCTACATAGATTTACACATACTTTATTGAATACAGTTGTTCCTCTTATTAAGTTTATTAAAACATTATCCTTTCTTATAATAAAATTTTATAATCATTTTGGTACCTCTCACAATGCCATAATTGCTCTCATGGCTCATAAGGCCCATAAAGCATCTTGTCACTTCTCACTAGACAACATTTAACCATATGGCTCACAAGGCCATTAAACATCTTGTCACCTCTCCCTAGGCAACGATAACATATTACTTCATGTAATACAATATTAACACCTCTATTCCCTCAATAGGGTTAGGGCTTACTATTCATATCATATTATGATCTCTCATGTCCCATTACCTAATTTTGGGTTAAGATTTCCCATCTCACATTAGGATTTTATAGTTATCAAAGTATATCAACTTTGAGATGCTAACTGTGAAGTCTTTCATATCTTGATGTATCACTTACCTCATTATTTTCAACTTTCTTAAGTTATCGGCTTATCTTAGATTAAGGTATTTCCCATATTAATCCTTTCATCCACTAACCTATCACTCTTACCATGAAGTGCATAGGTTACACATAAGAATGGTCCAATTATCTTTAATGATACGAACTCATCTCAGGTTAAGGCATTGCTTACAATAAGCTTCCCTATAATCAACCATTTATGATATTTCACCCTTATAAGGTTTTACCCACTATTTTATTATTAGGGTTCTGGGTTGTCATCATGTTGTTCAAGATTAAGGCTTCATGTATTATAACTTCAATCAGGGTTTCACATACATTTACCCTTTATTAGGGCTTTGGGATTTCACATGCTATCATACTTCATTAGAGTTAGGATTGCATATAGAATCACCCTTCATTAGGCTTCCACATCTCATTACCTATACGTAATGTTTACTATTTGTCCCAATTAGGGATTTCTCATGGCATCACCCTCAATTAGGGTTTCTCATGGAATCAACTTCAATTAGGGATTCACATTGAATCAACCTCAATTAGGGATTCACATGGAATCAACTTCAATTAGGTATTCACATTGAATCAACCTCAATTAGGGATTCTCATGGAATCAACCTCAATTATGGTTTCCACTATGGTTACCCACAACCTGGGTCTACTATTCATCTCTAATCAGGGTTTTACATCTCATTTCCCTAAATTGGAGTTGCATATATCATTACCCTAGATTACGGTTACATCCTCACCCTGGATTAGGGTTTCATTCAGAATTGCCCTCAATTAGGGTTAGAGTTCAATAGCCCTGTCAATTAGGGTTTATGTTCATGATTAGGGTTTCATGATTTCTTTGCTTAAGAATCATACCCTTAATCACCTCATGAATCATATTCATGTATGAACCTCAAAGAGAAGCTCAAGATGAAGAAAACTCAAACCCTAGGCCGATGAAAGAAGAAGAAAGAAGAAAGGAGGAAGCTTCATCTCACATAGGTACTACCATGGTCAAACCATAGTCTCTGACCTTTATGGAGAGAAGATACTCAAGATAGCCACCATGGTGAATTCATAGTCTCATGGCCAAGAGAATGAAGGAAGAAGGTAGGGTTCAAAGGGAATGAGATTAAGGTATAGAACCACTTACCAAGAAAGGAGATCACCAATGAAACTCAGATGGAGACTCCAACTTATAAGCCATCTTCCAAACATGTGCTACCATAGGGTAAGGTCCCATATACCTGGGGAGCAACTTACCCTTCTTCCCAAACCTCAGCATGCCTTTCTAAGGAGAGACCTTGAGATACACCTTGTCTCCCACCTTTACCTCCAACACCCTATCATGATTATCAGCATAAAATTTTTGTTTGTCCTGGGCTGCCCTCAACTGTTGTTGTATCATCTTAATCTTCTTTATTATCTTCTACACAAGATCAGGACCTAGAAGTTGATATTCACCCAGTCTCATACCAACACAACAGAGATCTACAACGTCTCCCATACAAAGCCTCATAAGGTTCCATGTTGATACTCCTCTGATGATATTTATTGTATGCGAACTCTAACAAACTGAGATGTACATCCCAACTACCCAAAAACTACAAGACACAAGCTCTAAACAGATCTTCTAAAGTTTGTATAGTCCTCTCAGACTGTCCATCTATCTATGGGTGGAAATTTATGCTAAACCTCAATTGTGTACCCATGGTTGTATGCAGATGTTCCCAAAAGTGACTAGTAAACTAAGGACCTCTATCCAACATGATGGTAGTTGTAATACCAAGAAAAAATACTATCTCATCAACATAAACTTATGCAAGCTTCTCTGATGTATATGTTGTCTTCACAAGAAGGAAGTAAGCTAAATTAGTCAACATGTCAACGATCATCTAAATGGAAATATGACCTTTGGTTGTTCTAGAGAGTTCAACCACAAAGTCCATCGTGATATGATCCCATTTCCATTGTGGAATAGGCACAATTGCAAAGTCCCTACATGTTTTTGATGCTCTACCTTCACATGCTGACCCACAGGGCACTTACCCACAAACTCAACAATGTCTTACTTCACACCAGGCCACCAATAAAAATATTTCAAATTGTGATACATCTTGGTGCTACCTGGATGCCTGGCGTACATGAGAAGCGAGCCTCTTCCAAAACCAACTTTCTCAAAACATCAATATCAGGAATCATTGTTATACCATGGTAATGTATTTTCCCTTCTTATAACTCATGAAATACATCACACTTCTTGTGGGCTCCGATCTCCAAATTACAAAATAATCACGATTTAAACTTGAGCGGAAGCAATCGATAATCAGCGGAAGACAAAAATCACGGGAAATTAAAACTTTTCGAGATAAGAGCTTGAAACCACAAACCTTTTCCATAGAAAAAGGATTTAAACTGTATACATCTCTATCAAATTACTTCTTGAGTAATTATATACAACATGATACAAAATCTCAAGAACTCATGACCAAAACACTCCAAGACCTGAGAGTACAGAGGACACATAGGACTGACTCTAACTACACCACATAGCAGGCTGAATCTCCACCTGAGATTTTCTACTACTCCTGGTGCTGCTGCTGCTGGGATTGGTCACCTTTAGACCGGTTCCTCCGTCTTCGACGACCACCTAAAAGTTGAAGTCTACGGGGTGAGACAATTATACATAATTGCCCCAGCGAGAGTTATAACTCTCCACTAGAAGCTTTATAAGCAAGCAAAGAATAACTTAAGCAATAAAAGCTTTCAAAGCATTCATTAGAAGTTTTGATAATAAGCAAGAGTTCAGCATTTATGAAACATGAAGAACATATACTTTATCCATTGTAACATCAATCAAGTAATACTACGCTATTGATTATGTTTTTCAAACATTATTATTATGCCCTGTGGAGATGAGGTATACCACTCATACTCCAACTGATCGCTAAGAAGTCACATCAGTATCATACATAGGTCATTAAAAGAGTCGGATTCTTATGACCTCATCTTCCTCAGTCAGTTAGAGGATTGTTTGCAGGACATCTGGCAGGACGTCTGCTATTTATAGCTCACCAGGGTAAACTGGACCTTCGCTATATTTTTAGAGTTACAGTGGCGTTCTGTACTCTCTTCGTCATCGGAATATTTCTTGATTATCTTTCACCGATGCGGTGTTTGTGTTTACTTTGGGAGAATAGTGATACATCTCACCTTTGGGGTTTGTAGTGAAGGTTTGACGGACTATAAAAATCTACATCAATTCCTACACTAGGATGTAAGGTTCTACACATCCATATACCCCACATACTCAAAAGTATGTGATCCAGGAGTTCCCTTGGAAAAACCTATTTCACCATCATTTAGACTCTGACAATGATGGATCTATGATCAGGGCTCTACATTACACTTGATTAGTTAGGTACATTCAGTATTCCTTTAACATCATACATGGTTCTTCAAACAATAACATTAGCATAACAACTATAAATGAGAATACTAAAATGTAGCAAGCCTAACTCTTTTCAATCATCAGTTCTCAATCATTTCACCACAAGTCATCTGTTAAACATGACCTTGATGGTATTTATGGCTCTTACAGCCCATAAATCTCAATAGATGTCACTAGCAGTGCATCAAGATATTTCACTTATTCATAAAGCTTAAAACATGCTTTCAATGAATATAGTATTACAATCCATACCTGGATATGATCATTATCTCATAACAACCTGCAAGGTTAGTTCAACTGGTAATAGTAAACAATTCATCAATTAGGGTTTACTATTCATCTTTCATGTCACCACCCTAGAATTAGGGTTTACTATTCATCTTTCATGTCACCACCCTAGAATTAGGGTTTACTATTCACTCCATGGTGAATTGTACTCATTACATCATCATGTATGAGAAACATCATCATTAGAGCTCTTAAGTAAGATTAAGATTCACTAGACATCATAATTAGGGTTTCCATGATCTCACATATGTGGATCATTCCCTAATCATACACATTCATGTGTATTGAGAGTATCTTACTTGAGTTTCCACCATAAAAGGGTGCTTTCTCTCTCTTAGGATACTTTCTCTCTCCTCTTACTAGTAGATGGTGATAACACCACTCTAGATCACGTTGGGTTAAGTCCTCATTGACTAACATAAGCCAAAACATCACTATCATGTGATTAGGGTTTGATTAAAACAAGGTTTTACTCCATTAAACCCCTCAAGGGTATTTTGGTAATTTACCTCATGATCACCATCATTGGTCAACTCATTAATCACTTAGTCCCTTAATGACCTAGGTTACCATTAGGGTTTAGATTAGATCACCATTAAACCAATTACACCATCAATTGATTAAGTACAAACTACCTTGAACACCTTCAAACGGTTTCAACCTTCAACCACCAAACGGTCTTGAGACCGTTTGGGTGCGTTGACCGTTTTGACTTTCAAACCGTTTGAAGCTCATGCGGTTTGAAACCGTTTGATCAAATCAACTTGAGATCGATTGGACCAAACGACCTTGAGATCGTTTGAGCCCAAACGTTCTTGAGACCGTTTGGGCCCAAACGTTCTTGAGACCGTTTGGCCTCAAACGGTTTTGAGACCGTTTGGATCCAAACGGTCTTGAGACCGTTTGGTCCAAATGGGCTCAAACCGTTTGGACCTCCAAAGTGGTTCAAAAGATACAATTGGTCATGGATATGTATGTTGAACCCCTCAAGTAACCAAATCCATGATAACCACTTATAATCTGAGTCAATTAGGATGAACCTCAATCACTTGGACACCAAATTAACCCTCAATTGAAAGAAAATTATGGTTAAGTCCAATTCAATTAGGGTTTCAAATCGGATAGTCATCAATATTCAACAATGTGAATCAATTCAAGGTTGAACCTATCAATTGACCTCCAATTGGGCCCAAACTTGGCCCAAACGGTCTTGAGGTCGTTTGGACATCATCCAAACGGTCTTGAGACCATTTGCCCAAAGTTTGACCAAAAACCAAGTCAGTTAGATTAGGGTTGAACTCCAATTAGGTCAAAAATCAGCATTTTTATCAATTCATCAACTTGTTGCAATTGGACCTTCAAATCATTAGATTATCTCAATCTTAGACCTTCAAACGGTCTTGGGTTGTGCCCAAATGGTCTTGAGACCGTTTGGAGGAACCCCGAAACGGTCTTGAGACCGTTTGGGTCCTTCAACCCAAAACTCAACAAGATCTATGTTTTAAAACAGCAATTTCAACCCGATTAGGGTTTGGATGTTGAAGTGCCTTCAATTCTCAATTGGTTAAGAATTAAACTTTGATTCTTTGCAGGAATGAAATTCAATATATAACCAACAGACCCTCAAACGGTCGTCCCTTGGTCAACCCTATCAAATGGTCTTGAGATCATTTCAATCTAAACGGTCTTGCAAGACCGTTTGAGGGCAAACGGTTTGAAACCGTTTGACCCCAAACGGTTTGCAACCGTTTGGACCAAAAGGGTCCAAGGTCATTTGATAAAGTAACATAGGGATTCACGCCCCTCATCTTCAACCTCTGTCAAGGTCAGTTCTCCCACCGTTTTTCTTGCAAAAGTGCAAGGAAGAAGGGAGGTAGAAGAAGAACTAACATGCTAATTTTACAAGAACAAAGTATGCATATAAAGCAAAGAGTTAGAGTTATAAAACCTGCCTAAAGGTCATTCCTTGAGCTCCAAGCTTTCAAGCTCCAAGCTTTAATGGCGTCTTTGTGCTCTACAGGTTCGGCCAAGGTGAATTCTCCAAGGAAACGTTGGAAAGGAAAGGCTAGAAAGATAGAGCTAGGTGAGCTAGCCATGAATCTAACCTTGAAAACGAGTTTCCTCCATGAATTCAAGCAAAAGGGATGATCTAAACTTACCTATAACCCTTGGTCGTCCCTCTCTGCTCCAGAGCTAGCCTTGGTCGGTTGAGAAAGAAGAGAAGAAGTGAAGGAAATGAAAGGTTCGTTCACTTGTTACAAGGAAAGGGCTTATATACTTTAGGCCTTTTTACACCATAAGGACCTCTAAAGTATGGAATTTACATCTAAGTACCCCCTTGCTCAAGGCACATCCAAACTCATCTAAACTTATGCAAAGCTCATGAAATCTCAAGATCTAAGGGTAAAGAAAATCAACTTTCAACTAAGGTATATACATGAAAGGTTTCCATACCCATATTAGGTGATTTTTACCACAAGGATCATTCCACAAGCTGCATCTTGATGCCCAAGCTTGGAAAATCCTTCTTACTTCATCATATTTACTCATATGATGTCTTATTATCATAAGAACATCTTAACCTGTGAACATTGCAAGTTAACCCCTTTAACTGGGTAATTTGCACATAGGTCCCTGCACTACAAAACAATGCTACAACTTTACATATAAAGGAGCAAAATTGAAAGTAAATGTTCCTGAGCAACTTAATTACATGCCAGGGAGTATTCACAAGTATATAATTACATATTTAGTCAAAAATTATAGGGTTAGGTTATAACCCAGGTTAGGGATGTTACAAATTATCCACCCCTTCACAAGGATTTCGTCCCCGAAATCGATAAAACGTATTAGGAGAAAAGAGCAGGGTATTTCCTTCTTATCTCATCCTCTAGTTCCCAAGTGGCTTCTTCAACACCACGATGGTTCCAGAGGACTTTCACGAGGCTTATATCTTTCTTCTTTAACTTTTTAGTTCTGTTATCAAGAATTGACTCTGGTCCCTCCTCATATGTTATATCATCATTTAATTCTACTTCCATTGGTTTTAGAATTGACTCGGTGTCTGGGTGACATTTCCTCAGCATGGAAATGTGAAACACAGGATGTAACTTCTGCAACTCTTGAGGTAACTCTAGTCTATAGGCCACCTTTCCAACTCTCTCAACAATTGGACAAGGTCCCATAAATCTAGGGGCTAACTTTCCTTTTCTTCCAAAATGAAGGACTCCTTTCCAAGGTGAGACCTTGAGATACACTCTGTCTCCAACCTGGAACTCTAGGGGTCTACGACGTTTATCAGCATATGACTTCTGCCTATCCTGTGTAATCTTAAGCTGTTGCTGTATAACTTTAATCTTCTCTGTAGTTTGCTGCACAAGATCAGGACCTAACAACTGGTGCTCACCAGTCTCATACCAACACAAGGGTGATCTACAACGTCTACCATACAAAGCTTCATAGGGTGCCATATCAATACTATGTTGATAGCTATTGTTATAGGCAAACTCTATCAAGTTCAGATGTAGGTCCCAACTTCCGGTAAACTGGAGAACACATGCCCTCATCAGGTCTTCCAAGGTCTGTATAGTCCTTTCCGACTGTCCATCGGTCTGTGGGTGAAAGGCTGTACTAAACCTTAGTTTGGTGCCTAAGGCTCTGTGTAACTACTCCCAAAAGCGACTTGTAAATTGGGGACCTCTGTCAGAAACTATTGTGACAGGAACTCTGTGCAAACGCACTATCTCTTGTACATACAACTGTGATAACCTTTCAGCAGAATAGGTTGTTTTGACAGGTAGGAAATGTGTTGTCTTTGTCAACCTATCAACAACTACCCAAATGGAATCATGTCCCTTGTTTGTCCTGGGTAGGCCAACAACAAAGTCCATGGTCACATGGTCCCACTTCCATTGTGGTATGGGTAAGGGTTGCATTGTTCCTGCAGGTTTCTGGTGCTCAGCCTTGACATGCTGACACACATAACACCTTAGAACAAACTCAACTACATCCTTCTTCATCCCAGGACACCAATACATATCCTTCAAGTTTCGATACATCTTGGTGCTCTCTGGATGCATGGCATACATTGAAGAATGAGCTTCCTCTAGAATTATCTTCCTCAGGTTATCTACATCAGGTACTATCATCCTCCCATGATAGCATGCCATCTGGTCATCTGAATCATGAAAACCTTCTCGCTTCTCATCTCCATACTCAGATCTAATCTGTTGAACTGTAGCATCAACATGTTGTGCCTCCTTAATCTGCTCTCTTAGGGTAGGTTTAATATGCATCTCAGCTAACAAACCAGCTAACAATGACACCTTCAACTGTACATTGTTTTGCCTTAAAGAGATAAGCATATCTCTCCTAGAGCATACTAAGGAACTTAGTTGTGCTTTATCCATGGTTGATGTTGCTAATTTCCTACTCAAGGCATCTGCAACAACATTGGCCTTGCCCGGATGGTAATCAATTGTACAGTCGTAGTCCTTGATTAACTCCATCCAGCGACGTTGCCTCATGTTAAGTTCATGCTGAGAGAAGATATACTTAAGGTTCTTGTGGTCTATAAAAATCTGGAAGGTTTCTCCATAGAGATAATGTCTCCAGATCTTCAAAGCATGGACCACAACAGCTAACTCCAGATCGTGTGTCGGATAATTCTCCTCGTGTTTCTTAAGTTGACGGGAAGCAAAAGAAATCACTTGTTTATCCTGCATCAACACACACCCAAGTCCATTCTTGGAGGCATCACAGAAGACTACATATCCTTTTCCTTGCTCAGGTAGCACAAGCACAGGTGCACTTGTCAACCTCTCCTTCAACAACTGGAAGGACTGTTGACACTTATCACTCCAAGAAAAAGGAGCATCTTTCCGGGTTAACTTGGTCAAAGGTAAGGCTATAGAGCTAAAGTTTTTAATAAACCTTCGATAGTAACCAACTAACCCCAAGAAGCTTCGAATCTCCGTCGGTGTCTTCGGTTGTTCCCATTGTAGAATAGATTCTACCTTTGCAGGGTCAACACGAATTCCCGAGGCAGATATCACATGCCCAAGAAAAGATACCTTCGGCAGCCAGAACTCACACTTGCTAAATTTAGCATATAGCTTGTGCTCTCGTAGTAAGGTCAGAGCTTGGTGAAGATGCTGCTCATGCTGTTGGGTATCTTTACTATAAATCAAGATGTCATCTATAAAGACGACAACACACTGATCAAGGAAGGGTCGAAAGACTCTATTCATGAGTTCCATGAATGCAGTTGGTGCATTGGTTAGTCCAAACGACATAACCGTGAACTCATAGTGACCATATCTTATCCTAAAGGCAGACTTGGATATGTCACTGTCCTTAATGCGGAGTTGATGATATCCAGACCTTAAATCTATCTTGGAAAAGACCGTTGCACCACGCAACTGGTCAAAAAGATCATCAATCCTCGGCAAAGGGTACTTGTTCTTTATTGTTACTTTATTGAGTTGTCTATAGTCAATGCACAACCGCATTGATCCATCTTTCTTTTTAACAAACGAAACCGGAGCACCCCAAGGTGAAGTGCTCGGTCGGATAAAACCTTTCTCAAGTAACTCTTGAAGTTGTTTCTTGAGTTCTGCCATTTCGGCAGGCGCCATCCTATAAGGAGTCTGGGCTAAAGGTTTTGTATCTGGGACTAAATTGATTTCAAAATCAATTTCCCGAGGTGGTGGTATACCAGGAAGTTCTTCAGGAAACACATCTTCGAATTCCCTTACTATGGGAACTTCAGCAGGATTGGAACTTTCCTTGGTAACATCTACCACATGGGCCAAGAATGCATAACATCCTTGCCTCATCAGCTTATCAGCAACCATAGCTGATACAAGACAAGTGGGCAGAATCTTTCTTTCTCCTTGAAAGATCCATGTGTTGCTTTCATCAGCAAACACTGCCAACTTGGACTCACAATCCAAGACAACTCGATACCTTTCCAAGGTATCCATCCCTAGGATTACATCAAATCCTTGCATATCAAGCGGTATAAGGTCCACTTGAATGCAATGTTTAGAAAAGAAGAGGATGTAGGGAGAGCATACCTCCTGCAAAACAGCAGACCCACTCAACGGAGTCTCCAACAACAACCTATCTGCCCTATGACTAGCTATCATATTGCAGTTGCGAATCACTCTTCGAGTGATGAAAGAGTGCGTAGCACCTGGGTCAATCAGAACAGATATTACACAAGGTTTAGACATATCAGAATATAAAAGTTCCATCTGACCTGTCACCACTTGTGGATCGACCACTGCCTCTGGTGGGTTCATAGCATAGAACCTCACTGTCGTCTGGTGTTGAGGTGGTGCTGATGATCCAGCTTGAGACGCTTGTCCACGTCCTCGAGCTGCTCCTTGAGATTGCATTCTCTGAGATCCTTTTTGATTCTGTCTCGGAGGCTGTGTCACACTGACAGGCTTAGATCGGCAGTCCTTCATCAAGTGTCCCACTTTACCATAGTTGTAGCAGCTTCTCTCCAATTGTTGTGGTCTGGGTGGTCCAGTAACTGACATTGATGCAGAACTCTGAGTCTCCTGAGGTGGTTGTCTTCGTCCTCTACCTCTACTTGGAGACCACTGAGTCTGAGAGCTAGATCTAGGTGGTGGAGGGTTAGGTGCAGAGGATCTAGGCTTCTTAAAGTCCCTAGATGAAGAACCCTAGAACTGTGGATATCTTCTCTGAGTTTGCCTCTTCTCAACCACATATCTCTCTATCCTTCGGACTGACTCAACGAAGGTAGAGAATCTCTCTCGGTTTTCTAAGGCAGAGACAGGGGTAGTCATGTCAGCATTCAAACCCCTCTCGAATCTCCTGATTCTTTCTTCTTCTGTGGCAGCCATGTGCGGACAAAACCGCAACAACTCCATGAACTTAGCTTCATACTCGCTAATGTTCATTACTCCCTGCCTCAGTCTCTCAAATTGAGAGATCTTCTCATCTAGGAAGGTCTTTGGGAAATATCTATGAACAAACTCTCGCCGAAAGTCTTCCCACGAGATCTCTATTCCAGGTCTCTTCTACTCTTCCATTGTCCACCAATGACCAGCGCTTCCTTTGAGAAGATAGACAGCATGTTTGACCTTCTCAGTTTCAGGGATATTGAGGATCATGAAAGCCTTCTCCAACTCCATCAACCACAGATCAGCATCTGCGGGGTCAGCAGTCCCAAGGTACTCGGTAGCCCCGACACGACATAGTCGCTCGAACGTCTTACCGATACCTTGTCCTTCAGGCTGGGCTGGTGCCCTAGGTGCAGGCATAGGCATCCTGTCGGTTATGTGTGTCATGGCAGTCATAAACTGCCCGAACATCGTTTGTACTGTTGGGTTACCCATGTCAGCTGGGTCAAACTGGGGTGGCTCCCTAAGTGGCTCATGTGCAGGCTGTTCTATTTCTGGAACCCTTGCACCGCCTCGAGGTGCACTAGCACTACTCTCTGCCACGTACTCATCTTGTGGCTCAGCCATCCTTATGTATCTTCTTCTCTTGAGGAGCAGAAGATTTCTATTAGATAAGGAAGGAATACTAGAGATAGACTCGACTTCCTAAGTCCTATGCCTCTGTAGACTCGGCGAACCTCGAGCTCTGATACCACTTAATTGTGGGATCCGATCTCCAAATTATGAAATAATCACGATTTAAACTTGAGCGGAAGCAATCGATAATCATCGGAAGACAAAAATCACGGGAAATTAAAACTTTTCGAGATAAGAGCTTGAAACCACAAACCTTTTCCATAGAAAAAGGATTTAAACTGTATACATCTCTGTCAAATTACTGCTTGAGTAATTATATACATCATGATATAAAATCTCAAGAACTCATGACCAAAACACTCCAAGACCTGAGAGTACAGAGGACACATAGGACTGACTCTAACTACACCACATAGCAGGCTGAATCTCCACATGAGATTTTCTACTACTCCTGGTGCTGCTGCTGCTGGGATTGGTCACCTTTAGACCGGTTCCTCCGTCTTCAACGACCACCTAAGAGTTGAAGTCTACGGGGTGAGACAATTATACATAATTGCCCCAGCGAGAGTTATAACTCTCCACTAGAAGCTTTATAAGCAAGCAAAGAATAACTTAAGCAATAAAAGCTTTCAAAGCATTCATTAGCAGTTTTGATAATAAGCAAGAGTTCAGCATTTATGAAACATGAAGAACACATACTTTATCCATTGTAACATCAATCAAGTAATACTACGCTATTGATTATGTTTTTCAAACATTATTATTATGCCCTGTGGAGATGAGGTATACCACTCATACTCCAACTGATCGCTAAGAAGTCACATCAGTATCATACATAGGTCATTAAAAGAGCCGGATTCTTATGACCTCATCTTCCTCAGTCAGGTAGAGGATTGTTTGCAGGACATCTGGCAGGACGTTTGCTATTTATAGCTCACCAGGGTAAACTGGACCTTCGCTATATTTTTAGAGTTACAGTGGCGTTCTGTACTCTCTTTGTCATCGGAAGATTTCTTGATTATCATTCACCGATGCGGTGTTTGTGTTTACTT
This sequence comes from Alisma plantago-aquatica, assembly GCA_963693085.1. Classification (NCBI taxonomy): domain Eukaryota; kingdom Viridiplantae; phylum Streptophyta; class Magnoliopsida; order Alismatales; family Alismataceae; genus Alisma; species Alisma plantago-aquatica. The sequence goes on from OY856412.1 coordinate 1,007,583,603, forward strand.
TGGGAGAATAATGATACATCTCACCTTTGGGGTTTGTAGTGAAGGTTTGACGGACTATAAAAATCTACATCAATTCCTACACTAGGATGTAAGGTTCTACACATCCATATACCCCACATACTCAAAAGTATGTGATCCAGGAGTTCCCTTGGAAAAACCTATTTCACCATCATTTAGACTCTGACAATGATGGATCTATGATCAGGGCTCTACATTACACTTGATTAGTTAGGTACATTCAGTATTCCTTTAACATCATACATGGTTCTTCAAACAATAACATTAGCATAACAACTATAAATGAGAATACTAAAATGTAGCAAGCCTAACTCTTTTCAATCATCAGTTCTCAATCATTTCACCACAAGTCATCTGTTAAACATGACTTTGATGGTATTTATGGCTCTTACAGCCCATAAATCTCAATAGATGTCACTAGCAGTGCATCAAGATATTTCACTTATTCATAAAGCTTAAGACATGCTTTCAATGAATATAGTATTACAATCCATACCTGGATATGATCATTATCTCATAACAACCTGCAAGGTTAGTTCAACTGGTAATAGTAAACAATTCATCAATTAGGGTTTACTATTCATCTTTCATGTCACCACCCTAGAATTAGGGTTTACTATTCATCTTTCATGTCACCACCCTAGAATTAGGGTTTACTATTCACTCCATGGTGAATTGTACTCATTACATCATCATGTATGAGAAACATCATCATTAGAGCTCTTAAGTAAGATTAAGATTCACTAGACATCATAATTAGGGTTTCCATGATCTCACATATGTGGATCATTCCCTAATCATACACATTCATGTGTATTGAGAGTATCTTACTTGAGTTTCCACCATAAAAGGGTGCTTTCTCTCTCTTAGGATACTTTCTCTCTCCTCTTACTAGTAGATGGTGATAACACCACTCTAGATCAGGTTGGGTTAAGTCCTCATTGACTAACATAAGCCAAAACATCACTATCACGTGATTAGGGTTTGATTAAAACAAGGTTTTACTCCATTAAACCCCTCAAGGGTATTTTGGTAATTTACCTCATGATCACCATCATTGGTCAACTCATTAATCACTTAGTCCCTTAATGACCTAGGTTACCATTAGGGTTTACATTAGATCACCATTAAACCAATTACACCATCAATTGATTAAGTACAAACTACCTTGAACACCTTCAAACGGTTTCAACCTTCAACCACCAAACGGTCTTGAGACCGTTTGGTTTCAAACGGTCTTGAGACCGTTTGACCTCAAATGGATTTGAGACCGTTTGGGTGCGTTGACCGTTTTGACTTTCAAACCGTTTGAAGCTCATGCGGTTTGAAACCGTTTGATCAAATCAACTTGAGATCGATTGGACCAAACGACCTTGAGATCGTTTGAGCCCAAACGGTCTTGAGACCGTTTGGTCCAAATGGGCTCAAACCGTTTGGACCTCCAAAGTGGTTCAAAAGATACAATTGGTCATGGATATGTATGTTGAACCCGTCAAGTAACCAAATCCATGATAACCACTTATAATTTGAGTCAATTAGGATGAACCTCAATCACTTGGACACCAAATTAACCCTCAATTGAAAGTCAATTATGGTTAAGTCCAATTCAATTAGGGTTTCAAATCGGATAGTCATCAATATTCAACAATGTGAATCAATTCAAGGTTGAACCTATCAATTGACCTCCAATTGGGCCCAAACTTGGCCCAAACGGTCTTGAGGTCGTTTGGACATCATCCAAACGGTCTTGAGACCGTTTGTCCAAAGTTTGACCAAAAACCAAGTCAGTTAGATTAGGGTTGAACTCCAATTAGGTCAAAAATCAGCATTTTTATCAATTCATCAACTTGTTGCAATTGGACCTTCAAATCATTAGATTGTCTCAATCTTAGACCTTCAAATGGTCTTGGGTTGTGACCAAACGGTCTTGAGACCGTTTGGAGGAACCTCCAAACGGTCTTGAGACCGTTTGGGTCCTTCAACCCAAAACTCAACAAGATCTATGTTTTAAAACATGAATTTCAACCCGATTAGGGTTTGGATGTTGAAGTGCCTTCAACTCTCAATTGGTTAAGAATTAAACTTTGATTCTTTGCAGGAATGAAATTCAATATATAACCAAAAGACCCTCAAACGGTTGTCCCTTGGTCAACCCTATCAAACGGTCTTGAGATCGTTTCAATCTAAACGGTCTTGCAAGACCGTTTGAGGGAAAACGGTTTGAAATCGTTTGACCCCAAACGGTTTGCAACCGTTTGGACCAAAAGGGTCCAAGGTCATTTGATAAAGTAACATAGGGATTCACGCCCCTCATCTTCAACCTCTGTAAAGGTCGGTTCTCCCACCGTTTTGCTTGCAAAAGTGCAAGGAAGAAGGGAGGTAGAAGAAGAACTAACATGCTAATTTTACAAGAACAAAGTATGCATATAAAGCAAAGAGTTAGAGTTATAAAACCCGCCTAAAGGTCGTTCCTTAAGCTCCAACCTTTCAAGCTCCAAGCTTTAATGGCGTCTTTGAGCTCTACAGGTTTGGCCAAGGTGAATTCTCCAAGGAAACGTTGGAAAGGAAAGGCTAGAAAGATAGAGCTAGGTGAGCTAGCCATGAATCTAACCTTGAAAACGAGTTTCCTCCATGAATTCAAGCAAAAGGGATGATCTAAACTTACCTAGAACCCTTGGTCGTCCCTCTCTGCTCCAGAGCTAGCCTTGGTCGGTTGAGAAAGAAGAGAAGAAGTGAAGGAAATGAAAGGTTCGTTCACTTGTTACAAGGAAAGGGCTTATATACTTTAGGCCTTTTTACACCATAAGGACCTATAAAGTATGGAATTTACATCTAAGTACCCCCTTGCTCAAGGCACGTCCAAAATCATCTAAACTTATGCAAAGCTCATGAAATCTCAAGATATAAGGGTAAAGAAAATCAACTTTCAACTAAGGTATATACATGAAAGGTTTCCATACCCATATTAGGTGATTTTTACCACAAGGATCATTCCACAAGCTGCATCTTGATGCCCAAGCTTGGAAAATCCTTCTTACTTCATCATATTTACTCATATGATGTCTTATTATCATAAGAACATCTTAACATGTGAAAATTGCAAGTTAACCCCTTTAACTGGGTAATTTGCACATAGGTCCCTGCACTACAAAACAATGCTACAACTTTACATATAAAGGAGCAAAATTCAAAGTAAATGTTCCTGAGGAACTTAATTACATGCCAGGGAGTATTCACAAGTATATAATTACATATTTAGTCAAAACTTCTAGGGTTAGGTTATAACCCAGGTCAGGGATGTTACACTTCTCTCTACCAAACTCTACTCAGATCTGTTGAATTACAGTACCATTATGTTGTGCATCTCATATTTGTTGCCTTAATGTAGGCTATACCTATAACTGGGCCAATAGTCATGCTAGAAATGACACCTCCAACTTCACATTCAACTGACGCAAGGAGACCAACATGTCTCTCTTATGGCACACTAAAGAGCATAATTGTGCCTTATCGGTAGATGATGACAAAGCAGACTTCCTACTGATGTACTTCAAATTCTTGTGGTCGGTGAAGATCTTACACTTCTCTCCATAAAGGTAGTGTCTCCATATCTTCAAAGCATGGACCACCGCAACAAGCTCTAGATAATGACTAAGGTATCTCTCGTCGTGTTTCTTAAGCTGTCGTGAAGCGAAAGAAATCATGTTCTTATCTTGCATCAGCATGCAACCCAAACCATTCTTCAATGCATCACAGAAGACTATGTACCCTTACCCTTGTTTTGGAAGAACCAACGTTGGTGCACTAGTCATCTTCTTCTTCAAAAGTTGGAAATAACCCTCACAGTTGTCATCCTAGATAAATGGCACACCTTTCGTCGTCTTCTTAATTAGGGGTAACGCCACTGCACTGAAGTTCTTGATTAATCTTTTATAATATTGCCAAGACAAGAAAACTACAAACCTTTGTCAGTGTCTTTGGCTTCTCCCACTCTAACATAGATTGAATCTTCTTAAGATCCATATGCACACCTTTAGAAGATATCACGTATCCAAGGAACCACACCTTATTTAGCCAAAACTCACTTTTTTTAACTTTGAGTAAAACTTATGTTGTCTCATGTTGTTGGCTATCTTGAGAGTATATCATAATGTCATCGATGAACACCACTAAAAATTGTTCAAGATATGGCCTGAACACCCTATTCATCAGGTCCATGAATGTTGTGGGTGCATTGTCAGCCCAAACGACATAACCACAAACTCATAGTGACCATATCAAGTCCTAAAAGATGACTTGGGCATGTCATCCACCTTGATCCGCAATTGATGATTACCTGACCTCAAATATATCTTTGAGAACATTGTGGCTCCTCACAACTAGTCAAATAGATCATCTATCCATGAAAAAGGATACTTGATCTTAATCATCACATTGTTCCATTGTCAGTAATCGATGCATAACCTCATGGATCCATCCTTCTTTTTCACAAACAACACTAGAGCACCCCAAGGGGACGTGCTAGGTCTGATAAAGCCTTTCTCGTGTAAGTCCTACAACTACTTCTACAACACTTACTGTGACGTCCTTGGATTTTCTAAAACTTAATCTGATGTGTGACGTCCAAATTGAAACCCTCACCTCAACAAGAATCCCAATTTAAACACCACACACTAGGCTAAGAAGAAGAAAATCAGAAGAAGTCAGAAGGAAACAATCAGTAGCACATGCACATGAATAATAATAAAACCATACACACATGTTCACCATTCAACATATAATTACAACATGAATTGTTACAACATTTGATATTACATATTGAACAACAAACTCTACATATACATTTTCTACCACTAAGCAATAGGATCTTAAGACAACAGGTCCACATGTACATCAGCTCACCACACAACTCTCAACTATCCTGGATCTTCAAGAACACATGTCCACAACCTAAATAAAAGATTACATGTGGTACAGGTCAGCACAATATTCAAGTATATTGTACTGAGTATATCTACGTGTCTTTTATATACCTCTCATCATATCTTGGCAATAAGATAAAACTAATACTTAACAGTTATAAAGAAATACAAGAAAATCATATACTTGCACAAGATGTTCATTTATAAAAGAGAACACATATTTTAAGCATATTTTCCATTATATCATCCATGCATTTACTACCTGAGAGTTGAATGCATTAAGGCCTTTATGATCTACTACCAAAGAGTTGGATCATTTCATAATGTGATCTACTACCAAAGAGTTGGATCACTTCCAAGTACTTTACTACCAAAGAGTTGAAGTACTTATTTTCCAGCACTTTAATACCAAAGAGTTGAAGTGCTTAGATATAGTGGAAGAAATATATTATGTTTCATGTGTTCATTGCAATAAGTATGGAAAATTATACAACATTTCATACAAGAACAATCATTTCATCCAATATCATATGCCAAGATTTTACTACACATATAACACAAGCATATTGTATAATAAGCCAAATAAGAGATAATGGCATGCCTTGAAAAGAGATAATCTAAACCACATATTCCTGATGTCATTTATATCTTTGTTAAACCTAATCAAGACAAGATCATATACTATCATCAGGTTCTCATCATCTTAACCCTATTCATGTTCATATTAGGGTTTACTTTATCTCATTAGGATATTCTCATTATTCTTTCTTGTCTATCTCTTCTTATTATCTAGGATTGACATTACTGATGTTGTATTCCAGATTATGATCAATAGTCAGATTATTTGATTACATATGATTATGTTTACATATTAACTCCAGATCATATTCATTTAGCATATTAGGGTTTTATATCGCATGAAGAGTCATTATCATGTTTCCATTAATTACATATATATAAACTGATCTCAGAGTTAAATATTATCTTATAATTATTGATATGAGCTTACACTGTAAATTTCATCATTTATTGAGCATGCATTTATTTATTACATTTTATTTAGGGTCATTAACCCTAATTAGTCATATTGAACAAATTACATGATTTCATACATCAACATGACCATAACTCACATCATGTGCTTATAAACATAATTATGGATTTATTGACATTTTTCCATAATTTTATATCATCATTTGATATTTATTACTTATGAGATAAGCATTACATTACCTACATGATATCATCTATATTAATGCATCAAAAGCCCGATATTATACATCTACCTTGTTCTACGTATTTTTCTGAGAATTTTGATATATTATATGTATTTTTCTGATAAACATACTAATTTCTATGAATTATCAAAATCTTATTATTTACTAAAAGATTACCTTTTTGCGGCCAATCGGGCACTGCCACGTGTCTCGTGGGCCTACTCAGCTCCTTTGGTTCACTGGGGTCTGGCCAGTTCAGGGGTTGGTTCATCTTTAGTCTGGCTAGACCCGGTTGAGCTCGTTTCTCTTCTCACCCTCGCACGACGACGCCTGTGTGCGTCTTCTGTTCTGTCTCTGGAACAAGTGTCGCCGCCTAGGCCTCTACTCCGGCGAGGCATGGAAGCAAATATATGGATCCTTACGCAATCCTGGCACCTCCATCAACTTCGTAGTGCCCTCCAAAACCTCTGCAGCTTCATACTCTCTCCGGATTCGGCTACAGATCCATTCTCTGTGAGGTCGCCGCCCTAGTTCTGGTTGTGGCAGAGCAAAGAGGCAACCGGCCTCTACTCATCTTTACAGCAATTCGACAGGCTTCTACTCGGTGGCTATGGTAGCCATAAATTCCTCCTCAACTAAGACACTACTGTGACACGGCTAGCAGCATGGATCACTCTCCTTTCAGTCAGATCCCTCTTCCTCTTCATGTGATCTCCTCTACTAGCCCATTATTTCTCTCGTGGTGCTCCACATCCTTCAGCTATGAGCAGTAATGGAGACGAGGTAGGGAGTGGGAGTCTGATCTCCCTCATCTCTCAGCCACTACCCTCAAGTAAGGGGGCCAGCATGCTCCTTGTAGTGTGACGAGATCACCTAATCAGTAGGAATTCACATTCGCACCCACAATCAGTGATGTGGTGGAAGGGTTTTTGCCCTTGTTTTCTCCCCCCCATTCTCCATTGCCACTGGAGGTAGGAAAAGAACTCCTTGTCGTGTGATCATCAACCAAGGGCCAGAGCTACACAGAACTGAATCCATGGCTGACTCAAGTGAATGGCCCCAACCATCGGATTAGCCAAGAATGGTCATGAATAGTCTGCACAATCTTCCCTCATGCAAAGGGGCGCGTGACACAGCTTAGCTCAGGCTCAAGCTATTAAACTTAGGCCTATTAACCACTAATAATGCACATTATTTCCCAAATTTCCAACCTTCATAACTTCCTCTAGGAACATCCAATTGCCACCAAATTTTAACCATATATTCCCTTCCTCTTGAGCTACATTCTACTCAAATTTGGTGACAAAAATAAACTATTTGATCATCCAATTAAATACTTCAAATAGGTATAAACTTAGAGATCTTAATCATGATATCAACCTCAAACAACACACAAACTTTGCCAAAAGCTTGGAGCTCTCAATATAACTCAACCATATGATTTCACTTATGTCATTGGACATTTAAGATTCCAAAAGTCCACTCAATCACATTCTACACACCTTAAAAGAAATTTTGTCCTCGAAATTAAGTCTTTCACATCATATACATCTTAAAAGAACTTTCATCCTCGAAAGTACACCATAATCATAATTCCAGGGGAAACCTTATCTTTCTCTCATCCACATGTAGGCACCATTCTATGTGTAACATATCCGTAAAGGTTACTGTTACAACCCCGATTTTGGGTTCATTTGGTGAGAAATATAATTTCTCCTATTAAAAATCTTTGCACAACAAATGATATAAATGGAATTCATTTACAATAGCCTTGATGATTGTGTTTTGGGCTTTATTGGCTATTGGGCCCAAATAACAAGAGAATTCAATTCGTGAATGAATAATTGAATATTAGAGAAAAGAAAATGTGGAAACCTCTAGAAGGCAAATACAAAGAGGGATTTCGTACCTCTTGAGTTCCTTGGGTTCCAAGGAGACTAAAGTTGCATAAAGAGAGCAATAAGAAAAGAAAAGATCAATTAAGTATTTCTTTATTAAGAAAGAAATTGAAAATATTGATGAAATGCGGAAAATAAGTTAAAAGAGGTATAATTAAGTAATCCTTGGTGGAATTTCATATCCCAAGGATTCCTAATGATAAAAGGAATACTAATGAGGAAAATAAAAGAGAAATAAAGAGAAATCTTCAAAAAGAGATATTTTAATGAGAAATAAGTAAGATAATAAGAAAAAGGATGAAAGATAAGGAAAGAGGCTAAAGAAATATTCCCAAGATGGGATTTCAAGCCATTAAGGTCCCTTGAGGTTCAAGGAACTCAAAATAATAATTTAATAGCAAAGGAAAGAGAAAATAGGTGAAATATATATATATATAATTAAGTGAAATTTTGCAACAAAATAAAAGGAATGTTTCCTTTGATATAATGAGCCCAAATTTGATAGACAAGTAGATTAAGTCATTATGGACTTTCCCTCAAAATTTTAGATTAATTGGATATTTGGTTTGAGAGTTATAGCTTTTACAAGATTTCCTAAAGTAAAAGAGTAATCTTCAAATCGTATTAAATGTCACGATTCCTAATATGGTTCCTTTTATCTGGCGCGTGTGTTTAAGGCCGTCAGATCTAGATCTAACGGTGATGAGCTTGTCTTCCAGCTTGCGTCTGGTTAGGAAAGCAGGGACAGAACCCTGAGTTTCCTCTATTGATTTCCTTATCAATCAATGAGTGTGCAAACTTGGAAATATGCTAGTTTTATTCGCGAGTTTCTTGCGGACAGTTTAATCCTAAGTTCCGCCGAGCTTGGGGGTCTCTAGAAGAATCTTCTAAAACTTACAGACCCGCCGGCTATGCGCCATGGCCACAGGATATTTAAAGGGGTGGTTTCCCTCTGGGAGAGGAGGCGCAGCTCCGCGATATGCAGTAGGACCCCTAGGACAAGTGTCTTTCGTCAATTCCCTCTGTCGATCCCTCCTGTATCCCGGACCTCCTTGGCTTTCCACCGGGAGAACCCCTGTGTGATCTCAGCAACTCTGGATGTGTCCAGGGAAATTGGGACCACTGATAAGTTTGGTTGGGTCGGGCGGAGGTGGAGGACCAGCTTTGAGCAAGGAAGGAAGTCATCTGATGGAAGTCAACACTCGAGTTGACCTTCCATTGCTCTGCGTCGAGCAAGCGGAGGAGGAAGACGAGCAAGGGAGGAAAGACTCCCTTACCCCAGAAGTCGTGTGAAGAGAACAAGGGTAGAAGAGTAATCATCCAATTCACAAGGAACCTCAAGTAAGTCTCGCTTGGTAGACGTGTCACTTTCTTATTGGCTTAAAAGTATTTATCTTGCATAAATCACAACTAAAAATATGTAGCCCTGATGAAAATAAGTTATACATGAAAATTGATCATAAAAATGTGAGGAAGCTAATAAAAATATAATTGGAGCCTGATATTGCTTTCAATTTAAAAAGCACACAAGTTATCACTTTTGATGTATTAAATTATGATGAAACCATAATTTGATATGGAACTCATTTTTAATGACTCTTTTGGGTTAAGTTGGTTTGGAACCCTAATTCTGAGAAATACTAACCTACTAAGAATAAAAGGGAGAGTTCATTTTAAAAAAGGCAGTTTCATGCTTGTTTCAGGGTTTATGCACATAATTATGTTTAGAAACCGTAATTTCAGAAAATATGGGTTTTAATGGGTTAAATCTGAAAATATAATTATAGAACTGGGTTTTCAGAATATAATACCCTCAAGTTGGTGATTAGGGTTTTCTAATGGATAAATGAGGGATTAATAGTAAATGGAATACACTTATGAATTAAATCATGATGAAGTATGAATTATCAATTCGAAGGAAACAAAAGGTGGTAAATGAGTCTAATGATCTTGAAATAACTTAAAAGAGATAAAGATGGTATTTTTGGTATAGAAGAGAAATAATGGACCTTAACTGTGCCTATGATGTTGACTTTCTGGTTTGTGAAATAAGAGGGCGTTAAATGTGATAAAATTATTATGGAGGATAAAACACTAATAAAACCCTAAAGTGGCCTAAAAAGCTTAAGGAGGAATCCAAGTTTAGCTTTAGAATGTTTTGGATAAATTATAACACTTGGATGTCATGCATTAAATTACAGGATATTGTTGATTGCTTGTTGCTTGTTCTTTATCATTATTACTTGGACAACAAGTTACTCTGGATCAGGTATGTGGTTAATTATGAATAACCGCCTTAGTTTCCCGCGGATTTTCCGGATGGTTAATCGCATTGAATGCAAATTATCTATTGGATGTTCATACTTGCAAATCATAAAGTCACTATGATTATCACATTAAAAATAAGAGTATGTATTCTCGCACCTACATGCCACCCTGATGGATGATGCCAAAGGTCAAGCCCAGATGGGTAGACCAATGGACACCTTGAGTGGTGACCCCAGGCACCAAGAAGGTGGCCTATGATATTGCATGACTAGTGGGCACCATGAGTGGTGACCCCCAGGCACCAAGCTCGGGATTGAGAAGGTGGCCTTAAGTCATTGGCAAAGGGCACCCTAAGGTGGGTATGTCAGGGTTAGGGCAAAAGCGGTGGAGAATGCCATACTGAAAAGTGTAAATTGGATTGTTAATTAATTGTGAATATTAAATTATTAGCCATATTTGTAAGATTTTGATTGTTCCCACATATCAGTATATTTCGATATACTGACCGAAGTTTTGTTTGTCGGCATTTTAGGAACAACAATTGAAAGAACAAACAGTAACGTGTCACATTGTGGAAATGAGAAATAAAGTGCAAGGAGGATTAGATAGAGTAAATCAAGATCTGTATAAATAGATTTCCAAAGTTTTTAAAGGTAAGTAAAGTTTTTATTTTATACCAAATTCCAGTTAGTTAGTAGAATTTCATAATTATTACTGATTATTTGTCTAACCTTTGATCCTGTTAATTGAATAACGGCTCTGACCTTCGGGTCTCCCTTAATTGGGGGTTACCGGGAGGCGGGGTCATTACAGTTACCTAGAGCCATATATCCAAAGCACTATTAGGAGGTTTCAAAAGCATCAAGGGTGAAACCTCACTCCATAGAAGGCTCAAACAAGGGTTTAGAAGCTTAGGTTATGTCATTACATATGTCATATGTTAGATTTGATTCCTTATCTTTAGCCATGCATTAGGGTTCCCACATCATATTACCATGTTCTAAAGGAGTTAACTAAGATTAACTCATACATCAAGGTGTCATCAACATTTTATTGAGATGATTTGTTAGAACATGTTCAACATTAGCATATGCCTTTTAGGAGGGAGTTAACTAAAGTTAACCCACTTTATTCATCTAGATCATATCAAGGTGTTATAATCATTATGTTGTGCTAGCTGCCAGACTATATTTTCAATCTTTGTCAAGAACTAACATTAACACATCGTGTAACTTATTTCATTCATATGATCTTATTTCATTACTCATAATAAATTGCAATAGTTACTAGTGATTTCATCACAAGATTAGCCAACCATATCACATTAGCATCATTACTCATGTGTATGGTTAACTATTTCTACTTTGATGTCATTAAACCATCTCTAGATATTTCATCCTATCATGTCTATATATCATATCTCAAGATTAGATCACATCCTTACATATATTTTATCATGGTTGTGCTAAACAAACTTATGCAAGTGTCTTGTCAAATGTGTACTAAAACTTTATCTAGTCCAACTGAGGTTCTCTTGACCTATATCATGAGGGCAGTGCAATGGTCAGTCTCTCTGAGCTAACTCAACTCTATGAGTATCTCATATACATATACTTTATCTTCTCTTTATTAGCCTAGGGTTCTCGAATTACCTCATTGGCACTAGTGATATCCTTACAAGATCTAGCCACATAAGAACAAACCAAAACATGCTATGACATACTCTTCATAGGTCTCTAACCATGAAACATCTTACCCAAAGCTATCTTATATACACCACTAGATTCCTATGTGGGAAACCACCAAACTGAGCATGAGGCTTCATAGAAACTAACATAGCTACCTCCTCCAGGGTCTTGGGCTCTCTCCCTCACCCAGATGGTAGGCATTCGTATTCATGTTCACATGCACATATATAACGATCCTCTCTCTATCTCTAGGGTTTGGTCCTCCCAAGGACATGTAGGGTTTAAGAAAACTATAGGAATCATGCACAAAGCAACTCAACTCAATCACTCCAGAGTATTCTAATTTAGGACATATCATATCACATATTTCTCATATTCCTCCACTACTACAGAAAATGCTTTTTACAATGGGAGATAGACAATAGTTCTGATGATTGTGTTGTAGTTAGCATACTTATCACAACAAGCCCATTTTTGTGTTCTATATTGTATATTTTATACAACACAAGTCATTTACAACATGCCAAACCTGTTGTAGTATAGGAGGATACTACAACAACTGCTAAAATGTTGTAATAGGTTGTAGTATCACAAAATATTCAAAACCATTGTAAAAGATGTTATTTACACAACATATTTTGACTCATTGTAATAGTCACATGTTGTAATAGACCATCATTTCACAACGCAGACTCACCCGTTGTAGTATGTATTAATTATACAACAGGCCTTTACATGTTGTATTTGGTACATGTTGTAATAGACCACCATAATACAACATATTAAAACTCGTTGTTATATCCCAACATGAGACAACATACTCCAACATGTTGTTATATATTATAATTACACAACATGTTGTAACCTGTTGTAATATCCACACATAAAACATCATTGTAATAGACCTCCATTACACAACATAAACTAAACCATTGTAATATACTATAATTACACAACATGATATCACCTGTTGTAATAGCTACATATTGTAAAAAACCATAGTTAAACAACACATCATATTCACATAATTTTCTGAATTTTTCAATTATTCACGTATAATATGCAAATTTTTTATTAGATGTATGGTACACCTGAATTTCATATTAAACCCGTATTTTCCCTAAATTTTACGAATTATTCGTGTTTTATTCGTCATTTATGCATTTTCACGTATTATCCCGAACAAAACAATTTATTTCCGAATTGTTTAAAAAAAATACTCACTTAGCATTGTTTCATGTTTTAATATTTTCTAAAGACTATTTCCCCTCAATCACAACTACAAAACTCAACAAGGCCGAAGGATTTTTCCTCAAGGACATAATCCCTGACAAGTGTATTAATTTTTCCGAAGGCTTATCCTTGACCCTTGTGATGTTGTCCTTGATGAGTATATTAAATTTTTCCAAAGGCTTATCCCTGACCTTATAGAAATGTATCCCAGACTATTATTTAATTTACCCAAGGATTGCTCCTGACCCTCATTAACCTTTTTCCTAACCAATATTAACTATATTAAACCAACCATTATCTCTTTTACTTCCGTGAAGAGGATCCATTTGGTTGTGGACATTTATCCTTTTCTTTTTAGATAATCATAATTATTTAAATGGATCAGTCGTTGTTAAACAACAATTGCAGCTTCCTTTTTTGTAACTTTTTGAATCCTAATTCATTTAGATGGTGGATTACTTTCCAATACATGCCTCCCTTCCATTCTATATCTACCGCACCGAAAAAAAACAACGGCGCCAAACCCTCGCTCCCGCTCCAGAAATAGAACGACGCCAAAGTCCTGCCTCCAAAACTAGAACAAGCACTTCCTCTCCTTGTGCCGCTACAAGTATTCTTCTGTCTGGTCTCCCGTTGTAATAGCTACATGTAGTAATAGACCATAGTCACACAATACGCTATAATCCATTGTTATATGCCAATATTATACAATAGACTCTGACTTGTTTATATACCTGGAACTAAGCTAAACCCAATTTTTTTATTAGAGAATTTTATCATGAACATGTAATCAAATAATTATTTTTTCATATAAAATTAATGTCAAATATGGGTCCGATTTCTTTTTGGGCTTTAATTTTTTTAATATGGGTTGGTTTCAGTTTGAGAGGTCAATTGAACAAAATTTAATTTTTTGTGGTCATGTGGGAATGACAATTTTTTCACTCTGGGTAGATGTTTTGACCCGGAACTGACCACCCAATATTATATCACATGAAATATAATCATGAACATCTAATCAGAGATTTTTTTTATATTCATTGTCAAATCTGGCTCAGAGTTTTCTTTCGAATCTAATATTTTCAATCTGGATCGTTCTCAATTGAGACACCATTCAAACAATTAAAATCTAGTTTTGTATTTGGGTCTGACACTGACAATTGAACTCTCTAACTGGGCCATGATTTGTCCCGAAATTGACTGACTCCAAACCAATTTTTAACACAATGTGTGATATTATAACAGAGTAACTAATCAACATCTATATTTACATGTTATACATATGTGTCTACTATTTTACATACAAAATAGCCTTTGAATTATTTTGCTAAAAAAATTCAATTTTAGATTGGGTCCGAGATTCACTGGGCCGGTTCATTTTTTTACCCAGAACTAACAATTATTTAGCACCCTTGTGTGATATTATTGCAGAATAATTATTAACCTACATGAATCATATACATTGCATATATATATGTACATGTACATGTATTATACACATGTATAGATCTAATTAATAAATAGGTGTCACGGAAAAAAAATTCCCCGCGCTTCCTCTTTTCCTCCGTGTGTCGTTTCCCCCAAAATTGACTAGAGCTTCCTACGATCAGTAGTTTCACCGCAAACTGCCCCCCCTGCGTCCCAGAGCTCCGCAGAGCTCACCGCCGCTAGAGACTGACGACGACTTCTAGAGACCGCAGAGCTCACCGCCGCTAGAGACCGCAGAACTCACTTCCTTCACCATACTACTTCTCCAGAAAGCGTCGCTACCCTCTACTCTTCGCCAGACGGATGACGACCCCCCCCCACCCCGCGTCCCAGAGCGCCGCAGAGCTCACTGCTAGACGACGACTGCCTTCACCGTACTACTTCTCCGGAAAGCGTTGTTGCCCTCTGCGTTTCGCACCCACCTCTACTTTGAGCTCCCTTCAATCCAAGGTAACCTCTGCTTACACGGAAAGGACTCATAGCCCTGACCAAAATCGCCAATCTCTTCATCTTTCCATTCACTTCCTCCTTGTCCCCCCCCTCACTGCATAGAGAGAACGTCCTAGCATCTTTGAAGATATCACCATTACCATCATTGATAGACAAACAGACAACCTTTCAAAATAAATAAATGGTGTTTCAAGCAGTATTTCCATGTCACTATCTTAGTCTTTATTCTTATAAAAGCAAAGAATCTAGATATGATGCCATGTCTTTTAGTCGTATAGATTTTTATAGATTTAGTATAGGGAAAGGAATAGTAAGAAGCAATCTCTTAAGGGATCAATCCTTCTTTGCATAATATGGAATTGCAAATTTGTGATAATGCAATCCAACTTGGCTTTAATAGGAAAGATAAGCTTGAAAATATATTCCTTATAGGTCATATCAATTAAGAATAGATGGTTGGGAGGAAATGGGTTCTACTAGATGGATATCCCCAAAACTTGCAAACAAGAAATAGAGTTAGTTCCTTAAGATAATTTATTTGCTTAAGAATTTGAAGAAATAAGAAGGGCTATAGAGCTACTGGGTTCAACTACCTTGAAAATACATTCCCATCCTAAAAAAGCTAATAGTTTGTTTATCATTATAGGGAACAAAATAAGTTTTTAGCAAAATATTTCCTCCTTAGTTTTTGTTTCTAGGGTGATGATTCCTTCCATGGTTATTATTATTGTGATGTTGACTGCCTCCGTGATTATTGTTATTATTATTCTTCCTTGGGGTGAAGATTCCACTGAGTTCTGCTAATGCATCTCAGTGTATTGTGCTTTAGCCATTAGTTGATCAAATGTCAAAATAAAATGAGGGGCCACACTATTGCTATGACTTTCGTTGAGTCCTTGAGTAAAAACTTGGATCTTTGATTACTCAATACTAGCCACATAATTTCCAAATTGATGAAGTTTAAGGAATTCATATAAAAGTTGCTCCCTTGGGAAATAGAGTTGAATTCCATTTATTTCTTTTAATGCACACAGATTGAGGGGCATATATCAATGGAAATGCTCTAGGAATGTCTTCCATTTCAAATATGTAGCACCTCTAGTATGGGTACTAGGCAAGTTCTACCAACATACCTTTGACGCCTCTTTCAAGATGAAGGAAACATACTTGACCCATAGGTGTAAGGGTCAACTCATACTTTTGAATATATCTAGAGTGGCCAGAATCCAATCTTCAACTTTCTCCACTATGTCATGTTTGCTTTTTCCTTTGAAATCAGAAGGCGTCATCATTAGGAAGTCGACTAGGGTAGGTTCCTTGGGTCCAATTCTTTTTTGAATGAATCAATCCATGTCTAACCCTAAGATTAGTTGGAGTTTTTTCAACTATGTAGTTGCATCATCCCTTTAGGGTGAAGGGGGTCCCTCACTGTGAGTTAGGAAAGGGGTGCAATATCTCCTTGGTAAGGGCATGTGGTACTGCCTCTTTCCTATGAGTTATAAGTAGATGGTATGTGGTACCTTGTTCTTTATTCCAAGGGATTATGATGGCTTCTCTTATCCTCTGAGTGGGGTGGGGAGGGTGTAAAATACTACCTTCTCTCTTTCAGGAAGGTTGGCAAGGTAGTCTGATACCTCCTATGAGATGATGATGAGCCATTTTCTAACCTTGGCATCTTATACTCCAATTTCTTAGAGACAAATAGGTTATCTCTCACAAATAATGAGAAAACCTAAGTATTAATAAGGTATACTAGAAAAAAAACCCTACTTTGGAGTAAAGATAGATACATATTGTTGATTCCTTAATACCATTTCATGTGACTATGTAGTTTTCAAATCACCATGTATTATGAAAAAGTAGTTTAGACATAGAAAAATGAAAACCAAAAATAGTTCTCATGACACAATCATAAGATAAAGTGTTTGGCCCATAAAGGACTATAATGCTAAATGAACTAAGAAAAGATAGGAACACAGAGGGAACATTGGCTTTCAATCCTTTGACATTTAGCCATCAATAAAAATAGAAGAATGTTCCATGTAGGGTGATCCATCTGACTATGACATCCCTAACGAATAACGACACATGGACTAAAAAGAAAGTTTTTGGATCAACAATGTTGGTACTACTTCAGTTATTGAGCTATTTTGAAATAAAGATTTTGATGCATTAGAATGTAAGTAAATTTGCTTGATGGACTTTGTGTATAACAAGAAACTTATCTAGTTACCATACTAGTTTAAAATAGTTACACCACTTTAAGGTAGTAACTAGAAACAATAAAGAGGTTCAGTGAAACAAAAATCAAGATATCAATGTATTGAAAGCTTAATGATTTTTTAATTGACACATTCTATCTCATAGTTTGTATTCATAGGGCTTGTTGCATAGTGTTCTCCCCTTTCTGAAAGAACGCAGTTTTTTTTTCTTTGAGAGTGATTGATCCTAGGGGGGCTCTATGTCTATTATCTGCTACGCATGGTTGGGGTTGGACATGACCTGCCGAGACAAGGAGACGTAACTCTAGGAAATGTAAATATCAAAACTATTCAATATTTAACAATATTCAAGATTTGAAATGGTTGTGAAAATTTTCAAGAGGAAATATCAGGATAAGAAACAAATTGGGTTCACCACTTGACATGATTATATGAATACAACTTAAGAGGGATAAAGTAACTGAATAATGGAATTGATATATGGTACTTTTGATCCAAACAAGATTCTAGTGTAGTTCACAATCAAGTTTCATAGTGACCCAAAGTGTCAATAGCAACATAAGGTACTCTGATATGATTATTGCCTTGAATATCTCTTTATTATGTGCGATTTGGTTCAGGTTCATCCATGTTATCTTTTTTCATATCTTGGGTTCTGTGATTACTCCATGGTGATTGGTTGGCTCATATCAAGTCATTGTATTTATAAATCATATGATACTAAATATATTAGTATCAACATTATATCACATACTAATATATGTCACACATGTTTATACATATACATAGGCTATAATCATATATACTTGTGTTATGAAGAGGGTATTAGTATATTAGAGCATATTTGTCATATATGTATGGATACAAAATAATACTATAAGAATGGGATTATGTCTCATTCATCTCATCATTACCATGTTCATCTTTTAATATACCTATTCACATTCATTCTTCCTGAATTAGGTGTCTCACTTTATTATATGGATCAATAAGGAAATTCTTTAATTTAAAGGTCAAGTATCAAGGAGTATATTCTTTGAAAATTAATTAAATTAGTTTAGAATTTCCCTAGACTTTTCTTTAGGTCCTATGCATTTTAATACTAAATATGAATAACCCAGGGTCATGCACATACACCTATATATTAGATCGGGCTAATGTGAATTAGGTTGATGCAGACCTCGCTTCAAGATATGCATATCTGACTACAATTTTTTTTAATGTTGAGGAACCCCTCCTAGGCATGGCCACATTAAACCCACCCAGCAAGGTAAATTGTGGGACCAAACATGTGGTGGAAATTCAACCCTATGCCACACCCAGTAGCATGATTTTTTGTCACAAGGTTAGCCCCTAGATGATGTTTTAGTAGGAGAATGTTTTCCTAAGATTTGTCCCCTAAGGGATTTGAACCCATGACCTCCTAGTTAATAGATCACTCTATTTTCCAGTTAAGATACCCTTGGCTTGCATCACTGACTATAGTTTGTTAATTTAGTTGTTTATTTGATATCTAATTCTTGTGACTGGGATTATGATGTGGTTATTGGATGGAAAAAGGAACCAAGTAGACAAAGAAGTTTCATGGATATACCTCTATATGTCCGCGGTTGATTCTGAGAATCTGGGAGTCCATAGTTTATGTTTTTGGGTCACCATGAGGATTCAGGTTCATCTGGGAGCAATACTAACATAAGTGATCATTTCCCTCCTTGCTAATAATAGCAGGAAATATCTACTTCAAGCTTGGAGTTTTGGGAATAACAAGATGTTGGACTTTAATGCCAGAAGTGGAGGAAAGTTGTGAGTTTGGGTCTTGTGTGGAAGAACCTTTGGATGTGTCTAGGTGGTCAGGTGTGTAGAAACACATTAGCACTGCTATCCCATTGTGATAGGGCTCTGACTTCATCGAAGAGTGTAGTTACTGGAGAAAGTGAGAAACTTGAGGCATGCTACCAGAGGTCACTTCATTGTCAAGAATAAGTGTGGAAAAGTTTGTGGAGGAAGGAAAAGCTATTGGGATGGTCATCTAGTTGCATGAAGGACTAGTTAGAGGGGAGTTGTCTTAATTGGGCATGTGGAGATGGATCTCATCATTAAGAAGATTGAAGATTTATATATTGATATCGAAGTTAGGTTTTATCTTTTTAAGTTGTTTTGGTTCCTTATGCATTTCCTATTTGTCCTTCGACAATGTGCACCCAATGAGAGATTATCGAATGTTAGAAAGATAGGTCATTGAAATACATGGCATTGGATAGCATGGCAGTAATTAAGGTTGAAATATGGCTATTGAGGAAGAATAAGGGCTTGTAAAGCTAACCTTATTAAGAAACAAGTACAAATAGAAGAGGGTATGGGGAAAACTCTCTATGTTATCCTAGTAAATATCGTCGTGCATTTGGAAAAGATGACCTTGTTGTGTGTATGGGTTAGGGATAGTCAATGCCTGTTTGACCAGGTGATTATTTGTCTTTTTTTCATTTTAGCTTAGTAAATCATATTTAATGCAAGAATTCATATCTTCCAAGTTACTGGTCTATTATCTTTATGTTTCTTTATTTTTATTAAACTAATTTTGAAAACACTAACTCCCCTATTATGATTCATAGGTGGATTGTAAGTTTAGTCTCCAAGGTAATTCAAATATTAATAACTACTAAGAAAAAATGTATCTTGATGTGCTTTGAATGTTAATAATTGATAATTATGGTCAACAGTTCATATGTGGGTCTCAAATGGGATGAATTGATAAAGATGAGGCATAATTTCACTTTTGTTCCCAAAGTCCAAGATAATTTAGTAAAGTTAAAAAATAAATGGAAATTGTGAAATAGTAATTTTCAAATTTAGAGAATTACATATAATAGCTCCAAACAAAATATGGTTCCAAGATTTTAAATGGTTGTGGGGGTTTTATATATTGAATAGGAACTAACGTTGAATTACCTAAAATTGTTAAAAGGTGAAATTGAACCTTAAATGGTGGAACTGGGACTGATGGAAGTTACTAAGTATCTAATCATGTATATTGCATATCTTTCAAATCTTGTTTGGAAATTTATTTATAATCTCTCTTTCTCTTAATATTAATTATCTAAAATTATACTAAATATCTTGAAATTTTCTTCAAATATATTCTTTCCATAATATGAGTCTCATGGTCTAGAATTGCATTTGAATTTCTTATTATCTATGGATATGAAAATTGAGACCTACTTGTTATGACTTTTTTGTATTATTTCAATTTGCACCCTTGTTGTCTAATTTCTTATTTTGGGTCATTGCAATGTTGAAACCTAATTTTATCTTTTGTATCTAATTTAGAATACCCTTGATCTTTTTTTTTTTTTTTTTTGAAATACCCAAAGGTTACAAACTACGGACTAACTAACTGATGACCTAAATAGACAACTGAAAATTTGAAGATCCTCATTATAGAGCTGCTGGAGAGGAAGCGGGCAGCTGTCCCATGAACAAGGATTATCTGGTTGCTTGAGACATTTCTTGGCTAGCCAATCTGCAAGTTTGTTTTGGTTCCTGCGAAGGTACTCCACATTAAAGCCAGGAACATCCTCGCTGAGAAGATGAATGGCCTTAATGAGTAGTTCATATTTCGGTGGAGGAGTAGTTATCTTCTTGATCCATGTCATAGCGTTCCAGGAGTCCGTGATTATGATTCCCGAGCTGAGCTCTTTGTCTCCCGCGTACAGCAGCGCCTCACGGATAGCCATGAGTTCTCCACGAGTCGGATCTGTGCCTGTGGAACGTCTGGCTTGAGCATATATCCAGGAGCCTTGGTAGTCCCTAACGATCAAACTGGTAGCGCGGTTACCCTCAGTCTCGCTGGTAGCAGTGTCCACGTGAATGATGGAGGAAGATGGAGAAACGTGGAAGCTTGTAACACTCGGGAGTGGCGCCGATATAGCTGCAGGTCGCGGGTGGAAGGCCTGGACAGCCATGTGAGTCGACGAGTTGCAGAGGGTTATAACAGTTGAGGGCGGTAACGCTTTGTGCTCGAAAACATGCAGATTACGATTCTTCCACAACCACCAACAGGTAGTGGCGAAGCAAATGTCCCAGGTAGGCAATTTGCTCAAAGTCTCCAAGTTGTAGGCAAGCCAGGCTGAGATAGAGCTGATTGTGAAGAATTCTACAGCTTCTAAAGGAATCAGACGGTTCCAAACTATCAGTGCATGCGGACAGTCGCGAATAGCATGGAGAATCGATTCAAGAGGGCCTTGACATCTGGAGCAGGTAGAATCTTGGGACAA